>JARKIP010000164.1:1800000-2226390 GCA_029990175.1 Petunia secreta
TAAAGAACCTGCCATTTCCAAAAAGTAGTCGTAAGAGCTAAAGCAGCTTTGTACAGATTGCATAATTATACTATGTCTGTTTGTGTACCACATCGTATGGTCTGGAATCAAGAAAGTTAGTTCCTACTCTGTGTGTGTTTATTAACCCAAGGTACAGGACACTTTGAAGAGTAAGATAGTTACTACTGTTACTGTTGCTGTAGCTTCAGCACCACAGCTGTCGGAAAACGTTATATGGGTTAAAACAGGATTCATCTGGTGTTTGCAATCAGGCAGCCAAGAAGTTCAACTATTCGACGGTGTTTTAGATGTACAATAGAGTTTCACTGTCTTATGTAAAAGGTATTGTGGTTTTATTTAAAAACAGCCAATGTATCGTGAATAGATAAAGAGATGTTTGGAGTATTGAAGTATTGTATATAGATACCTTGTTCCTCATTGGCAAAAACATCATCTGCTGATGCGAAATTAGGAATATTCCTTTCAGTAGTCTCGAAGCGTTGTCGTGTATTTTTGTCTTTCTTTATTCCTTGATGCCAACCTGCTTCGCCCTTTGGAAAAAGTAGTGGATATTGCAGCGGATCATAACAACCAAAGTAGTGTTTCACTCTATGCCTGTTTCCCGAGTGTTCATGTACAACAATCTGCCGGTCAAATGGAATATTTGGATTATTTCCATCTATCCAAATAGCTGCAACTTGTTCGGCGGAGGGTCGGTTATACACTCGTTGATCGAGCTTCGCGTTTGCAGCAATCCGTATCTCCAAGTTTTCAAAATTGGTATGGTCTTTTAACTGGCGAAAAAATTGGGCGTATGGATTTCCGGACATGATCTGCTTTATCTTCGCCACAAGGTCAGCTGACAGGACACCGTCGTCGAGTATTGATAACCTGTTTGACAGCTCATTTTCGGTGTCAAAAAAGTACAACTGAAAGTAACATGGTTTGTTAGCCTGTGGCGTTAGAGATGGTAGGTCATGATAAATTTGACCTTGTGCCCTAAAGGTATACACCCCTTTCCTTGACGAAGCTAGTTCCTTATCGAGCTTGACGCCAAAAGATGTAAAGGCAAAGATACTATTATAAGCCCGAGCATATTTCCTAAATTCTTCAGCGTCATCTGTCTGAGATGTGAACAGTTCATACAGTTCAATTGGAGCTGGAGTGGTAGCCAATTTGATACAGCCGCTTTGGCAACAGAAGCTAGGAGGTTCATCTTCAAATCTTTTGGCAGTACAGTATATGCACTGCGGGACATCGTGCAGCTTATGTAGGGGCGATTGTGCAAGGGTATATGTGCTGCCACCTGAAGATGAACATACATGAATATTGAGAATATATGGAAAAAAGAATTTAATGCTATAGGAGGTAAGTGATACAGCTCTAATCTAAATAGAAGATTCTTTACAGGACTTTATATTCGGCCTTTTTTAAAGCGAGGGGAAGGGAGCTCTTTGCTTGTCTTTTGAACTTCTCTACAAAGAATATATTTTTGATGGTTCAAAATTTTATTATCCATTAGATTTAGTTTGTTCAATCTGTAGTATTTATATAAGTAATTTTGTGTTTTGTTGGGTCATGTATTGTAGTTCTTGTCCTGATTTCAAAATCCATCTTGGATCATCAGATTCATGCTTAGTATTGCCAGAGCTACGTTTTTTCGGAGTCTGTGGGAAATTAAAGAAGATAAGGAGAATAAGATCAAAGTTCTCTACATGGGAGTTCAGCAAAAAAGATAATTACCAAGAAAATAATATTGTTCCTTTTAGGCTTCTACTTTTCATGTGGTTGTTCTCTGTCCAAGAATTTGCCCTCTGGTACTTTTTCTTCATCTCTTATCACTTTATACTCTTAATGATTATCTATTCAACTTGCTTGCTTCTTTCACTTAAAAATATTGGTTTTGGAAACACCTTAAATCTGTGGTTCAACCCCTCACTAATGTCCTCCCTCGCGGCCAAAAACTCATCTTCAAATGTTCCCGCTCCCCTTCTTTCTATTTAATTCTTCAATTTGATACTCCATACTTGACACCCTACCTTCTATATGGAATGGACAGGTAAAGTATTGGTGGACGAAATGACATTAAACTCATCCAACGTTGTCAATGGTGCTAAAATCATGCTTATGGCTTCCCACGGTTGGTGTAGAGTGCAGATTAACGGTTCTCTTTGCTATGGAGTATTGATTATATGCTGGTCGTAGGTGGAATTTTTGTTCTCAGTCTGTGTGATAAGGTGCTGCAGGTGAGTAGCAGTATATCTGCTGTGTCTGCTGAGTGTAGGTGGTGGGGGCTGGTGTTGTGGTGTTTGGAGCTGTTTAGTTGGAGCTTAGAGGTGGTATAAGCAGGGGTCGGCTGCTGATACAGATTATGAAATGTATTGGGACATTGCAGCATTTATAAGCAGCGACGCAGGACTATTAAATTAAAGTGACAATTTGAAATTGCTAAACAGTATTACCTAGGTTTGATAGATTCGACAAATTGTATAGATTAATTCGAAGGAATAAGTCACCAAGGATTCCTGTATAGTAGGAAAGAGCCACATCCGTTTCATGGATTTTTAGGATAGCTGCAGTTACTGTTATGGTACTATACTGATCCGCGAAAGAAGAAACAACAGGTAAAGCAAATGTATAGAGAAGTAAATGAATTAGACAAAATGACCGGCCAACAGAATTTTATAAACTGCATATTAAGTGAGTTGGTTTTTGATAACACGTACAATGTTAGTTATGTAGTATTTTAAGACTACATCAGATACTTGGATTATGACCCGAGTTGAAATTTTTAGCTTGGATTATTAAGTAACAGTTGATGGCGCGCTTTAATTTATTATGTATGTATCTTCTGCCTAAGTAGAAGTTAAGCCTGTATTGTGTATTACCCTTTCTGTCATAATGGTAATATGGTTGGATTTACTGTAGACCCTCTGAGTATAGCAACTGCTCAAAGACACAGTGCCTCCATAGAAACTTAAAAAGAGACATGTAATCTAGCTTCTGTAACAAACGTGGATTACAGTGCCCTAGCATTTTCCTTGCATATTGAATTTAAGGACTGAGCTTTCCTCATGCTGGAATTAGATACCAATTATTAAGTATCTGGAAAATGTTACCATTAAGCGTCTGAAATAGTCATAGCTCCATGTATATTATCAGTTCTCTCATTTACTCTCAAGAATTAAAACTAATACCAGTACTTACGCTGTAAAGAGTATAAGGCAGACGATAGTTTATCATTCCTTCTTTTACGGTATCACAGGACTGTTGAGGGTACATGGGGGATTACAACAGTCAGGGGTTCCAGATTCTGTGGATGTTTGGTAACTATTTCAAACCTATCAATGAAGTGGAAAACAAAAGTCCCAGTTTTTTTGCCCATTCATGTGGACTAAATGAGAATACCAGTTTGCTCCCAGGACTTGCTGCAAAATTTATCGCAGAGTGCTGTTGTACTATGGTTTTGCAGACGGAGCCAAAAGTTTCAGAGTTGCGCAGGATTATTGCATTTTGGCAATGTTTCCAAACGAATTGTGGGATGTTACGGACTCCGTCGTGGTGTTGGCAGAGGGGAGAACATTTCCGGGGAAGTGCACAGAAATCCTATAGGTACAATTTAACTTTTTTTCCATTAGGTGACTTTATTTTGTGTTGTTATCTTTGTGTTTGTTGGTCTGCCTAGTTCTTAGCTATAGAGTAAAGGGGTTTTGTACTATTTGAATTAGGGAAATTATTTTTTAAAGAGTACTGGAATTAGTTCATTTGACGATATTTGTTAGGGGAAACTTTTTTACCTGGCAGTTCAATCTGTTCCGATAAAGCCCGACGCAGCCAATTTATTCTAGGCCTCTTAGTTGCAGGTGTATGCTCATTTTGTATATTTGTCACTGATTGGCTGCATCCTAAGTATACGTGTAACCTTCTCATCGCTCGTCCTGCGGGTGTTTTATCTACATCATAAAGGAGAGTATAAATGTCGAGAAGGTGTCCTATTATTATCATATTTTTTGTCTTAGTTTTAGTTCTTCACTTAGGCTTTCCAATTCTCTGTTGGTGTAGAGCGGTAAGGTTAATTAGATGAGGTTTGAAAGACGTAATATCTATTTATATCAGATTACGCACCTTGTTTTGACATTTCTCTATCTTGTGTTACGGCCTGTATGAGATACTTAAATATTAGGAAATAATATTGAAATATTTCGGCGACATATTAGTACATCTTACAGCAATATGTTGGTGCATAGCTGTATTTGTTAATGTGTTAGCTGCAGAAATTATTTATTACCTATACAATAGGATGCATTTGTGGTTTGGATTGCAGGAAGCCAACTACTTTCCAGAAATAACTGTAGGTGCACTGTAAAAAAATATACAATGAACACAGTTTAGAAAACTGAATTTATTAGTATGAAAATGCAAATGACAATGTTGCTGCCGTGCCAGCTATAGTTGCTCTTAGGTGAATTATTTTTAATATTTTAGGTTCAAGACATTTTTTTTTTGGAAGCAACAGACTACTTAGTTTCTACTTTAAGCTTCTTATCAGGTGTTGAATGCTCCGCGTCTTTGGTATCCTCACTGAAAATAGGTCTCTTGCTTAGCTGATTTGTTGGTGAAGGTTCAGCATCCAATTGTTCACAACCAAGTTTATCAGCTTCGTGCATTTCCTCAACTATCAGATCCTTGTTCTTATCTCCTACAGGTGCGTTCAATGGATTCTTGATGAGAAAACTGAATAACTTCCCTTTGCTCTGCTCCATCTTCCGGTAGTACGGTGAGCCTTGTTTCTGTAAAATTTTATAAGCAGGTTTAATCAGTGTAAAGTTATCGCAGTCACAAGCTTGGAAGTTTTTACTGGGAAATTTGATAAACTTATGACAGAGTATAAACCTTTACAGATGTGGAGTGAATATATTCTGTTACGTCGCAGCCAACAAAGTATCGCGCACCCCTAAACAGTGTCAGAACAATGTTTTCAACTTCCTTAGCCGAAACAGCAATCTTCAACCTATATCTGATATACGAACAGTGCAAATAATAACCAATTACTTAACTGACTATTCTGAAATGATGCGTATATGTAAAAACATAATTTAGCCGACCTGTTCTCATAATCAATATCTTTTTTTTTGCAGTAGTCGCAACTTGCGCTGCTCTTTTTCACAGTCACTTTCCTTAGGCATTTTGTGCAGGCAGCATACCAAAAATCATCAAGGTTGATAATGTCTGTTAAGTTCGCTTCGAATCTACAGTACTGATCCTATGGATAACAAATTAAGCTGTTTTAGGTAAGCATTGAATAAAAGTCAGCATGTCGTGGTGCTGGTGTTGGGGTTCGTTGGGTGAGCAATACCTTCAAATTGGTAGACTTCCCTTCTATTATATCACTGAGTGCGACCTTCTTGGTTTGTTGCATTACTCTGCTTGGCATGAAGCCTATATCTACCTCGCAGGTTTTCATCGCAGTATGCCTGAGAGGGGAAAAAACTGTTAGCAATAAAACAGGGAAACTTTGTTGTCTAGTTTACCAGACGGGAAGAATGCGCGCAGTAAAACCAATTATAAACAGTAAGGGAAACATAAGACTGGACAACGATACATTTTCTACAGTGCCTGCTGAAGTTTACTACTAAGCTGTCGTTATGTGTTTTTTATTTAGTGTATGGACTTGCAGCTCTTGCTTCAATCATGTGCCAAAGAGATGGTTCCAAGGCGACATGGTGGTGTGGAAAGACATATCAGAGTATCAGGTCAGCTGGGTGCTTTTTATACTTCCTTTCATAAAAGAAAGACATCAGATGGTAGTGAAAAGCAACAGGGGAAATATGCTCAATTGAGAAAACTAAAACGGCAACCTTTACCTCAAGAACTACTATTAGGAGCACAGCTCTGCTGCTATCTAGTTTGTGGTTCACTTATGTCAATGTTGAGCAGTGATGAATGTCTTAGTTTTGTCTTGTGTTTGTTCATGGGATGACTGGACATATTTGAGCTCTATTTACTCCCAAATATGTATCCGTTTTGTGAGGGATCAAAAGAATGTTTTCTGTTTTATGCAACCAGATCACTAATCCAGTTCCATCTATACATGTGAATATCCTGCAACTATAAATTTCATTAATTAACGCACATAGGAGATTGCTGAATCATCTTTTGCGGTATGCCAGTATCAGTGTATTAGCTATTCCAGCCAATGCTACTGCACTGTCCCTCATTTTCTAAATAAAGAACATTGCCTAGAGGGGTAACAGTTGTGCTCAGATCTCTTGGATTTACTTTTGTACATCTAGGAGAAAAAGTACCGTGCAGAGTATGTGCAAGAAAACAGATGGTTAATGGGTGTCTTAACGGCTGCACTTACAGTATCTAGATACAAAATACAAATGGTTAAGGGGTGTCCTAACGCCTGCACTTACATAATCTATATCTGTTACCTCATATTATATGAGCTACCTCACAACTACAGTAACTATGCCTCACGACCTAGCTAGCTGGGAACATATGAAACAATGGCCCTTTGAGAAAACATTATTGACACTGTACTAATGAAGACCATAATTTTCCTAAATCTTTTGAATCGACTGGTTCGTTAGCATACAGAAAATTCAGAAACAGACAGATCGAACTCAACAGAAGCTAATGTGCATTGTTCAGTTACACCAGCAGCAAATTCGAAAGGTTGTATGCCTTTTAAGATAACTCCTCGGTATGTTATTTTGAAACTACCTCATCTATTTTATTAACTTCAATATTCAGGCATCATAATATCACAGCTACTGGCAGTTTCATGCATTGGATGTAGGATAGATTAAGTGAGCTGATCAGCAGGCGCAAGCATAAACCAGATTAAGAAGCAGCTCAGCCTAGCTTAAAGCTAAGGTGTTAAGGACCTGAAGCAAACAGAGGCAGGGAGGGGCGTACAACTAATAAATGTTTAAGCAGTCCAAAGAAAGGCATATGCTATCGATTTTAAGTGATACTTCTATTAAGTGCCATTGTGATTTGACGACATTGCAGGTAGAGCCACGGCGTGGGATGTAGCTACTTATATTAGTACTAAATGCGGAAGCATAGGGAATTAATCAGCGTACCACTTATGCAGATCTTCAGCTATCTCAAGTTTTGGATCCAAAAGCACACTACTAACAGGGGTTGTTGTAAGTCCAAATTCTCCTGCACAAGACGGAGAACAGTTAAAAATGTGACGTTAATCTTGTGAGTAGTTAAGGGCAGCTTAGATACCTTGGTAAAGGGATGCTTTAATATCACAAAAGGCAACAACAGGATGGTCATGTTGAAAGCTTGCTAATGTTGCGCCCTCAATTTCAGCCAGGTCTCCCCACAATGTTAGTGTTTTCCGGTCATACCTACAGCTTAAAAAATATGAGGATTATGTGGACAGAATAAGGTGGTGATATTAATCAGAGTAAGATAAGAGTTCATATTGAAGGCAGATATTTGCATACAACCTGTCATCCGTGATTATTACTTCACGCCGTGTCCTGCGACCTTCTCCGAGTAGTGATTTCACTTCTAATAAAATTCCTATGACATCTGTTCAAATTCACTAATTACTGCAGCAGTAAACTACGTATTAATATAGCGTGCACTTCGTGAAAACAGTGGGTGCATCTTACCAAACAAAGCTCCCATTGGCAGCCTCGCAGCCTCAACAAAAGAGATAAAACCGTTGGCGAAATTTTCAGTCATGAAGTCGCTGTCACATTTTACGACCTTAGTGTGTTGGCGGAATGAAATTTCGGCCCCAGTATTCACGCTTAAGTAATTAGATTTTGGAGTCAAAATCTTTCCATCTTCGATGTAGTATGCTTGGAGCGGCTCAAAGTAGTCTTCCCAAGTTTGGATTTGTTCGTTGAAGAGTGTACCTTATATTTTCGTCCCCTGCCATAAGAAAGAATATTCAGGAGAGTTACACAAGTTGGCAGGGCAGTTGGTTGTTGGGCAGACATTAGAGGAAACAGAAAGATTATTACCTCTTCGTCGACAAATATGACCAATCTGACAACACCCTCGCCGTTGGAGGTTTTATAGTCTCTTATAGGGCCTCGGCGAAGCACTAATACCTTAATAAGCCATGCAGTTTGAAGCGGCTGCAATTCCCTAACAGGTATGCATTGTTTGTCGTCGTCGGATTCGCTCGCCATAGGGATATATGTTCTCTACGAAGGAGCCTTAAGCACTACATATACATAAATTATGGGCAAGGACTTGCAGATAAAGCAGGACATAAATAATTAAGCTGTTCGATAGCCTAATGGACGGCACCTAAGGAACTAAGGGAAAATAGGTGATCTGATTATCATATTTGCAACTTTAGCTGGCAAGGTCGACGACAACATGAGAATAAGTTAAATTTGGACCAAAGTAAAAGCAAAAGTTTAGAAATGTACCCAAATTCCGATGAACAAAGAGAATAAGGCTGCAAAAAATGAACGAACAGAAATTTGAATATATCAAATAATTTGAGCGATATGCAGCCGAATTGACGGTTCTATTGGGGAGTTTAATTATGTTACCTGGCTGCTGCAACTCTTCCTAATGTTTCCAAATAAAAGCGAACAAATATATCCAACTTATATAATGGCTTATAGAATTTGGGAGAAGACTTACATTAAATGCGGGGAACCAAAAGTCAGGCGGAGCTGTGCAGAGGCCAAATACACGAAGGGACACCAATCAGATCTAATTACTTGGGGGAGGGATCCTGTTGATGAGATTGAAGTAATGAGGAGTAACTCCATATTCAATGAATTTGGACCTACGCTGCGCAGCTGAGCTGTGAATGAGAAGAAGTTGTAAGGTTGTGTCGATTGGGGACTGAGGCAGCTGAACCGATCGGTGTGGAACAGAGGAGAAACGCATCTGAACTGCTGTGTAATGTATTTGAGATCAACGGCAAGTGTAGAGTTAGGCAGATTTGCTGCACGTGTTTGTTCCTGTATATCCTATTTTTATATTTACACCTATTAATTATAATTATTGTGTTGCTGGGATTTTATTTACTCACGGCAAGTGTAGAGTTAGGCAGATTTGCTGCACGTGTTTGTTCCTGTATATCCTATTTTTATATTTACACCTATTAATTATAATTATTGTGTTGCTGGGGTTTTATTTACTCCTATTTTTTGGAATTTCATATTTCTATATTTAGAAGCTGTAGGGTCAAAATAGTCTTTCAACTTTTGCTTATGAGATTGGCTCTTTTAGTATATTTAGATATGTCATGATATTCTATGACCATAATAATATATTAATAATTAAGAGTAAAATAAAAAGTTTAATAAGTTGATAAAATATCGTAAATATATAGAAAGATACCAATCTTTTAAATAGACTAAAAAAGTCACATAGAATAAAATATACAAGGAACAAATGTTATTCTGTTACAAGCTCATATGTTCGCACATAATTTGCATCATTAATTTAAGATACTGTTAATTCGTGAGAACAATTTTTCAAGAGAGGACATGTATAGCCAAGTAGAATAGGGGTCTAACACTAAAATTATAAAAAAATACTGATATTATACTACTTTATAAAATACACCAATAATTTTTTTTACATACCATATACAATTAAGTTTCAATAAACACCTAAAAATTAGGGTTTTATCTCCTTCTTCCTACCTTCTGCACCCATCGCTACCCTGGGGACTGTTGTCCACCACTCACCGCCGCCAGCCACCCACTACCCTCCGCCAAAAAGAAAGCCGCCCATGCCGGCCGCAATCGAAAATATACAAAAAAAAAATACACATATATACAAAAATATACAAAAAATATACAAAGATATCCAAAATAACATACAAAAGAATTTCTTCTATACACACACACACACACACACATACATACAACAGATATTCACATACAAAAAATGGAGATGGACATTTATATAAAAAAAAATACACTTACATACAAAATAAATATAAATTTATATATAAAACATACACATACATACACATAGAAGGGGAAAAAAAGAGGAGCAGATCGGAACACCGCCGAAGAAGCTCTGCAGTAGTCCGCCGGAAAGAGGCAGATCAGAGTAGCATCGCTGCACTGCAGCAGTAGCCCCAATCGGAGCAGGGAAGACAACAAATCTTTCGACAGAAATTGGGTTGAAGGACGGTGGGTGGGTGGAGTTGGGGGGGGGGGGGAAGAGGAGAAGAAATTAGAGAGTAGTTGGGAGAGTTAAAATGAAAAATGGTACATAGGGTAATTAAGTGGAAATTATAGATATGTTTTATAAATGTTGTAATAGTATCTTTATTTTTTATAATTTATCCGCTAGGATTGTGATCTTTGAATAGGAAAAAAATGGATCTGTAGGGTCCACAACAAATAGGTGTTGACTAAGTTGCTTTTGCAGTTTATTTTAATTTCGATGTTGATCAGACGCAACTTACACGCGTAAATTTTCCAAATACAATTTATTAATTGGGTTGCATGGAGTGCAGGATATTCATTCTATTTAGTAGTCCTATATTAAGTACTGCTACTATATAGGCAGGTATACTACTATATAGGCAGCTATACAGGTAAGGTGACGGCTTACATGAAAACTACTCTATATATGCCAACACTGCACGGAGATCCAAGTAGTACAACTAAAGGTCAAAATCATTCCATACATAAAATTTGATCAGATTGAGGGTTTCGCCAAACTAGGGATGGTATCCATGGCCACCTCCATATGTGCAACTGTTAATTGTTTTCCCTTTTCTAGCGGTAGAAAGGCATCAGCACTTATACCAAAAGCATGTCTCCCTACAGCTTCCAATACAACTATTCCCACAAATATTCTTTCATCTAATCCCGATAGGCGTTCAGGGAATTACAAACCTCCTACGTGGCATTTTGATTATATCCAATCCATTGACAATCACTATGCGGTAATTAAATTTGTTATATATGCATATATCAGAACTAAATTTGTTTTGCATTTATACTATTTGATGTAATCTTACTATTTTTTGAACATTTGCATATATATAGGGAGAAAACTACAGAAAGCGATTTAACAAACTGAAGATAGAAATACGAAAGAAGATGATTGTTGAGGGAGAAGAACTAGAGAAGCTGGAGCTGATTGACAACTTACAAAGGCTTGGACTGACTTACCACTTCAAGGAAGAAATCCTGGAAATTTTGAGGAGCATATACCAAGAGATACAAGAAAGTAGCCAAGTTGTCGTAGGAGAATATTCATTATATGCTACAGCTTTGAAATTTAAACTCTTGAGAGAACATGGTTTTGATATCTCTCCAGGTATATATTGCTCCTCGATAACCTTTTTTTTTTCAACTAAAAAACTTGATAACCATTAATCGAGTTCTTTTTCAACTTCTTACATTGGTACTTCTTTTTTACAACTAAAATTTTCCGGCCAGCTTATTATTAGCCGACCAGGATTAAACTAGCAGCAAAAATTTGCAATGTTTATAGGCGGGCACATCTGGAAATATTTAAACTTGATAAATTTAACGTTCAAGGTCCTTAGCACTACGTAATATTGTGATTTTGAAATTATAAATGGGTTCTAAAATTAATCACATGAATCCACCTGCCATTAGCACACGTGCATGCACTGACTTAAATTAAAGTGATTTAATTTAACATAATTCAAGAGCTACCAGTGTGGGAAAGAATATCTGACTCATATATATAATTCAAGAGCCACTAGCTCACTCATCATAATTATAAATATGGAAAAGAATATCCAACTCTGATCAGCCTTCATTTGGTTCTCATGTTTTTTAGATGCAATGTTGAACAATTTCACGGATGAAGACGGTAATCTCAAGGAAAGTGTTCGTAAAGATATTAAAGGATTGTTACAATTGTACGAAGCCTCATTTCTCTCTACAGAAACTGAAAACACTCTGAAAATCGCCACAAGACTCACAAAGTCACAGCTGAAGAGTTATCTTGCTCATGACAATGATCAATATTATAGTGTGGACAGTCTAACAGCCACATTAGTTCACCATGCGTTGGAACACCCTCGGCATTGGATGATGTTGAGATTAGAGACAAGGTGGTACATTGACATTTATGAGAGAATGCCAGGCGCTAGTCCTCTTCTGCTGGAACTTGCTAAGCTGGACTTCAACATTGTTCAAGCAACGCACCAAGAAGAATTAAGAAATGTATCAAGGTGAGATATATAGTATATGTAAGTATACTTATAATTATCTGATCAAGCGGCATTAACAGTAATAATCAGTGGCGGATGTAGAGTAGGGGTACCGGGTTCGCGAACCCGGTAAGTTTTGCGCGAACAGTGTATTTTTGTTAAAAAAATTATTAAATATGTACAAAAATCAAGTTGAGAACCCAATAACTTTCACTTAAAATCGTTATACTAAAATTTAGAACCCATAAGGTTTAAATTCTAGATCCGCCTCTGATAATGATGTACTATTTAATTGATTAAAGGTGGTGGGAAAGCACGTGCCTAGCAGAAAAGTTGCCATTTTCAAGGGACAGGCTAGCGGAGGCTTTCTTTTGGGTAGTAGGGATGGCAGTTGATCCTCAACACGGCTACTGCCGAAGAATGGTGACAAAGCTCATTGCTATGGTTTCAACCATTGATGATATTTATGATATTTATGGGAGTTATCATGAGTTAGAACTCTTCACTAATGCTGTAGAAAGGTTGGTACCAACTTTAGTTTTGTGATGAACTACTGGTATGCTTAGTAGAAAATAATTTTTCAGATTTATAAGTACTATACTATGTAATAAGTACTTATTTTTCCATAGTTAGTTGATGAGTAAATAATATTTTTCATTATTTAAATGTAAGGAGAAAAAATAATTTCCTAATAATATAGGGAAGTGGTTTTCTTTGCTATTGGATCCCCCATCCACCCGGACGCAACGTCACAACGGAGTAAAATCAATTTTTTTATATATACATACCATATATTGAACTCCTTGATACAAGTTTAAGCTTTATTTTTTAAATTTGAACCCCCTTGTTAAAAATTATGCCTCCGCCCATGATGACACTATTTTATTATTAGTCCATTTTTAGAAAAAAAAAAATATCAGCTTTCTAAATCTAGAAATAATTTAACTCCAAAATATTTATTTTACTATTAATAAAATAATTTATAACTACAAAAATATCTAATAGTTTATTTTAAATTTCGTGCCGATTCAAAAGTGAAACGAATGGAGTAATACACTTTTATATTACTAATCTCCTCTTTTGGTATAAAATACCGGCATAATATGATACTGTAATAAAGTTCTTTGTTTTAACCACTAAAAAGTAAAGTTCTTAATGCTAATCAAATAAAGAAGAAAACTCCCTATCATATATCATATATCATATATTATTATAAAAATTGGAATCCACTAAGTTAAAAGTGAAAGGCCATTTTATTGTTTTAGCAAATATTTTCTATAAATATTTTTTCACAAAATTATAATTATACAATCAAATAAATACTAAGTATTAGTTAGATAAAATTAATTCACTGGAGTAGCAATTGCTATAATAATGACTTGTCATTGTTGTAATCTTCTTGCCAGGTACACTAAACCGGATGCATGTATTTGTTAGAGTATCTGTTTAGTTTCCACCATTAAGGCATACGTTGAAACTAGAGCCTAAACACAGTATGTGTCTATAAAATGAACAACAAAGTATAGAAGAACACATTGCTCTTTGTTTTAGTTGAGTTAAGGCTTTATCCATGGGCTAAATCCTTCTTCCCATCAAAAAATACATTGCACTTTTGCTCTTCATGTGTCTGAGCGTGGCAAAATGATAAGGTATAAGGTTTTGCTTTTCCGTGTTGAATGACTTTTTTTCAAGAAGGGTTTTTCCTTTGACTTACATATCCTATTTTAGTTGCTTCTGCGTTTTTTCCTTTTAGAACATTTCTTTAAGTTTGGACTTACAATAGTTGTCTTTATTGGGTTCTTTAAGTATAGGCGTTTTGTAATTAGGGTTATTTTACACTATTCCTATGTTATATTACCATACTTGATGTTAAGTTGATCCCTTTTCCAATTATAAAAAAGAGAAATTTACGTCTCACTATTAGGAAAAATCTTCCCTTATTCGTATCTGCATATAGATTTAACTTAACTTTGTTTTATATCTCCAAGCTATGCGTGATGGCAACTCTTAAAAATGGATTACCAAAGTTAGAATAAACAATTAAATCACAAAATTATTTTCTCGATTGTATGATGCTTTGAAAGATTATATCATGCTGCGCATTGAATGTAGTATCAAAGCCCTTGTCAAATTTTAAGCTACTTAATTATATAATCAGAATAGTTCAAGTGTTTTTTTTCTTTATTGTTTAAGAATATAATCATACTTCCATTATTTCTCAACCTGGATAGGATATAAATAGTTAACATTTCATCTTGATTAGTGACTACATTAGCAGTCAAAAAAGTTATACCCGTTTTCCGTTAGTTTGCAATTTTAATGAATAAATTGGAAGTTTTAAGATTCTTGAAACATCATCCTACATTGTGCTACATAAACATGTCTTACTTTAGATACGTACTTTTTCTTAAATTCTTATAACTCAACCACATTGTTTGATGAAATTTATATTTTTCTAAAATTTGTATATTTATTTATATGGTTCACGCGCAAAGCACGTGTCCAAAACTAGTTGATCTAAAAAGTATGCATAGTCTTGGCATGCAACGCGGAGTTCTTCAAAACTTCTAGGTATTTTTTATCCAATACAGTAAAATTGTATCTCGACAACTACTTATTTCCGTTCTTGAAAAGATGTGCTTCCTCTAATTACCCCTTTATTAGTTTTCTTTGTCGTCTTTCTGCTAATTCTGCTAATTTTAATGAATTCAGATGGGATATAAAAGTGATGGAGCAGCTCCCAAAATATATGAAAGTAATGTACCTTACGCTCTTCAACTCTATTAATGAAATGGCATATGACATTCTCAAAGAGCAAGACATCTACGTCTTGCCTTACCTTACAAAAGCAGTAAGAATCGTCCTATTAGAATCTTTCCGTCCCAAAACATGCCCACCTATTTATCTAGTTAGTATATATTCTGCTTAATATATTATTAATGTACTAGTTTACTACTACTATTTGAAACATGTTATTGTTGTACTAGTGGGCAAATCTCTGCAAAGCTTACTTACGGGAAGCGAAATGGTACAACGATGGATATACGCCAACTCTGCAAGAGTTCATGGATAATGCTTGGATGTCAACTTCAGGTCCAATGATAACGCTCCACGGATTCTGTTTTATCACCAAACCAGTTACGAAAGAGGCATTGGAATCCTTATGCAAGTATCCTGATATAATTCGCTTGTCTTCAACAATTATTCGTTTAGCGGATGATTTGGGGACATCATCGGTTCGTATTTAGTATTCTTATTATATCTTTCTTAATTCCAATTTCATTTACATTGCTTTATGCAAGCATGATCCATTTGAATGCAGATCGATCACTTTTCTAATTAATGAAAGAGATTTTAAATTTAAAATAGTATACTAATTATGGAACATTCAACATTATAAGTAATTAAAATTAAATTTTGTTTAGACATATATTTTTTGAAATGTCTTATTTAATTAACTTATTCTTACATTAATTAATTCAGGATGAATTGAAAAGGGGTGATGTTCCCAAATCAATTCAGTGTTACATGAACGAAACGGGTGCTTCCGAAGACGAGGCAAGAGAACATATAAGATTTTTGATAAAGGAGAAATGGGAACTAATGAACAGAGCTGTGATGGAAAACTCCCAATTTTCTGGAACATTCGTTAAAATGATAAAGGATGCTGCAAGCACAGCACAATGCATTTATCTGCATGGAGATGGACATGGAATTCAAACTACCGAGATTAAAACTGGCATCTTCAAAGTTCTTTTTGAGCCCATCACGATTCCAAATCCATTGGGCCCCACGTGCTAATTCTATACCTACGTTTTCTCCTTATTACTTTGGTTTTATAATGTGTTTAATTATTGGTCAGTCCACCACCTAGTCTGCTTCCATATGCTTATACATTGTAACTTTAAAATTATCAAATAAGACTAATTAAACTTGTTCCCAAGTCGTGAAAGCAAAGAGTAAGACAATCTATTACGAGTTGTGTTCCCTCCTGTTGCAAATACTAAATATTAAACATATAGTAATCACTGGCTAATCACTAAATAGGAGCCATCAGAATGGCTATTGGTACAAACCTGCATTTAACAGTTGAAACGAGTTACAGATTCTACCAGGAAGCTTATACATAATAGCTATAGACCATCTCTAGCATATTTCTCTGATCCATAGTATCAGAAGCAGTTCCTAGCAAGGGCTCTGACTTTGGTATCAAAAAGAATAATGCAATGGGAGAATGTTCTCAGCTTGAAAAGACGGTATTATTATGATATGGGCCAGATTTAAATAGCAACAGATCAGGGAAATTTATTAACCTTAGGCAATAGTTTGTCTTATTGACCTCGTTTAAAGTAATTTAACAAAAATGGCCTCACTAACTCGACAAGTGCACCCACGGATAGTACTTGATCAGTTAGCCACTCTAAGGGATAACATTAACGTTTTTAGCCACTACATTTTATTTGATAGACTATTAAGATGGACTTGTTGTATGGGTATAAAACACACCATCTTTAATTAATGGAACCGAAGACCCATTGATCCACGTGAAATGGGTCCGAAGATGACGGACACAACGGACTTTAAAGTACACGTCAGCTTCGCAAACAACGACCGTTACAACTGTACGGGCGGAACTGATTAGGCTGCCTTCAAGCCTATAATTCTCCTAGGTAAGTTAGGAGTTGGCTAATAGAGTTATGTTAGAATTGAGATTAGAGTAAGATGTAGCCTATAAATACCATAATTACCTAATTGTAATATTCATTCTAAGCCATAGGCAGACTTAGGCTTAGTTACACTGTGTATATAGGTAAAAAAAAAATTATGTATATATACTATATGTTGAATCCCCTTAATATCAAGCGAAACAACTTCAACTTCTATCCTACTGTTGTTTCTTCATATTTCATTATTGCTTGGTGCTCTAAATATAAATTTAATTTATCTTCTTATGACGCAAATTTTAGGCTAAAACACTTGTTAACAGTCAAATGTTGATGCAACTTTTCCCTGCCATGACATATCTAATCCGAAGGATGAATATTGGTCAAATAGTTTTATGGAAGATCGAAGTGTTAGTGATATAGTATGACATACCTTAATTTCAAAGCTTATGTTTATATTTTCTTTAGTTCATAGGAAGCAAATATCACTAGGTTATTGCCTTACTTCTTACAAGTAGTAATATCTAGAAGTCTGTTTACAGTCTTTATCGTGTGCTTGTAACTTGTACACTCAGTTGACATTATACATACACTTTCATCCAAATCTATCATTTTCAAATTATTTCTTTGAATTGAAAAGTAAGGGGTCGTTCGGTTTGGCTTGTATTTTATGCAGGTATTAATTATTAATGCGGGTATTAGTAATGTAAGTATTAATAATGTGTGTATTGATAATGTGGGTATTGATAATGCGGGTATTAGTTATGTGGGGTTTAATAATGTGGGTATTAGCCATGCATTATAACGTATGAATTATTTGTTGAATCACTGATATATTACAAATTAACAAAAAATATTATTATTTAAAATATTTATTTACTCCTTAAATAAAATTTTAAAATATCCTCATTATTATGAGGGTTAATTTTGTCATTTTAAATTTTAATACCTGCATTATTAATACCCACATTATTAATACCACCTTCTACCCCGCATAAAATAATACATAGATTCCCGCATTAATAATGCAGGTATTAATAGTGCGGAATATACAAAAACGCAACCAAACATTGCACTAATTTTATGCGGATATTAAAATTTCACAAAAACCAATCGAACACTGCGCTAAATTAACGCTGAATTTTATACGTGTATTAATATGTAATGCTGTAAACCGAACGACCCCTAAATGCATAGTATATCGACACAAAATCAAATCTTATAGTAACTATATGTCTCATTATGTAAATTTGCTGTGTTATAAACCTTGGTATTTTCATTTCATTTTTAATAAATACTTTCTTGAATCAATAGAAAACAATTCTTAATTTACTCTCATCCTCACGCACTCGTAAAATTGTTGTTGTTGTAGTAGAATTTCCAAAACATTCTTTTTCTAATCTTCGCACGACATAAGTAGATTGTGGGACCTCTATCCTTAACTTGCCGACAGCCACTTTGAAATTGTCAAGAAGTGGAACTAGTTTATTAAGTTACAGATTCCCACTTCTATTATGTCTTTGTTTATACCGTTAGATGGGGAAGATGCCATCTTTTTCCATCTCTTGGTTTAATTTCTCTGTTGCTGTCTTTGCATCAATATACTATTTTTCCTTAATTTCTGCAAATGTGAATGGATTTGATCCTGTAATACAGCTCCCTACATCTACTTCTTTGAGGAACAATACCAACAAATCAGAAACTCTTCTTTATGTCCATGATTTTGGAGCTATTGGAGATGGGATCACCGATGATACTAATGTAAGTCCACTCTTTCTGTTAAAGATCCGTTTTTTTTTTTAAATAAGTTTTCTTTTTTATGCGATCACTATGATTATGTGCTTCATATTTTGTAATGTTGAATTTTTGCATTGTGCTATTCATGATTCTGTTATTGTGGATGATCACCTACTGGTCAAAGTAGTTAAATTTTCTGTTGGGCTAAGTCCGCACAAGAATACTCTTAACATGGTGCGATATTATCATAAGAGTATCACGACACACCTTAATGTAGCTTATTTTTCTTTCAGCTTTCAATGTGGGACTTTTTTCGTACCCTCAATATTTTCCACGGTAGAATAATTTACTCATCTATCTTTTCTGCTACAAACGGATGTATAGTAACATTACTTAACAAAATAAAGTTAAATAGCTTTACAAGAAGACAGGTACATATCTACTATAGTAACCAGAACTAAGAAAAAACTGCTTGCTTTGTCTCCTATTGCTAAGAATCTTTTGTCCTTATTGTTTGGTGGGTTAAAAGTTTTTGAAAATTTGAAGTATTTAGCTTCAGTTAAGAAGTTTTTCTGTGATTTCAGTCTTTTAAGGATGTTTGGGACAAGGCCTGCACTTCGTCATCGCGATCAAAAATTGTCATACCTAGTGGATATTCTTTCTTAATTAGACCAATAGAATTTGCTGGTTCTTGCAAGTCAAAGGTGTCTCTAAGGGTGAGTGCCAAATTGAGCAGTTGTATTATGTTCAACTCTCTATTTAGCTAAGAAGTATTCAGTTATCTTTTTCGATGACACAAGATTGCAGGTACTATTGTAGCGCCAAAAGATCCTGAAGTCTGGAAAGGTTTGAATCCACAAAAATGGCTCTATTTCGTTAGAGTGAAAGACCTGACAATAGAAGGAGGAGGAACTATAGATGGTATGGGTCAGGAGTGGTGGGCTCAGTCATGCAAGGTCAACAAAACAAATGTAATTCTCTTTGCCATTACTTGTGTCCTCCTTTATGGTATTCTTTCACACCGTGAGTTTGATGTTTTGCATTCTTTTATTTTGCTAGCGGTGTCGACATGCTCCAACGGTCAGTGCAGCCTTGCCCTCTATGTGATTTATTGACTTAAATAGTAGACATAGACTCTCTTTCAGGAGAAAAAAAGGATTTTATTTTGATAATGAGTTTGGTCTTGATTCATTAATTAATGAGAGTGCAGGCTATAACTTTCCACAGATGCAACAACCTGAAAGTCAGGAACATAAAGATCTTTAATAGTCAACAAATGCATTTAGCACTTACGGATTCCAAACATGTTGCAGTATCACATCTCGTTATCTTAGCCCCAGCTGATAGCCCTAACACCGACGGGATCCACATAAGTGCATCTACAAATGTTAATATCAAGGATTGCACAATTGGCACAGGTTAGTTGAACTTTAGTCATTGCTATTACAGAGGCAAACTATTTTGGTATGACTGTTGTTTCTGTCTGTAACTGTGCTCAACATGGCTTAGATTACTATCTACGGGTACAGTGAATGTTTGAGATGATAAGATACATAATATATGGTTCTAATAATACATTTTAGGGGAGGTAGCTGTGTGTTTGATGAGGTCAAGATATAAGGCATTGTCTAATGACTCTGAAATTCTGGACAAAACTTGTAGCTCTGTAAGGTTAGTGAAATGTGAAGTCTTCTGTTGGATATAATAAGCAGGTTAATCATATGAAGCTAGCGCTTCTTTACACCTGATAGATTGAGAGTCAATTAGTTTCTTCTTGTTAAGTTTTTTCTCACTGTTGCTGATCCTTGCCATAAATTTATAATCAACGATGTCTGTGATTTCTTATGATCAGCATATCGTTCATACCAAGCCCCTATTGAATATTTATCTTTTGACAAACTCTGATACTGAATTTAGGAGATGACTGCATATCTATTGTCAGCAATTCATCACAGATCAAGGTCAACAACATTGTGTGTGGTCCAGGCCATGGTATAAGGTAGATCAATTTTCTGTTTTGTTGAAGTTATGTGTAGGATGAAGTTTGTTACTGAAACCCTATTCTTTTAGCATTGGAAGCTTGGGCAAGTCAAATTCATGGTCTCAAGTTCACAATGTTCATGTTGATGGAGCATCTATTAACAACACAGAGAACGGGGTTAGGATAAAGACTTGGCAGGTAATCCTGTTTCTCTCTGTCCGATATGTGCATTCAATGAATCTTCAAAACCTTGACATAATTTTTGGGCATATACTGCAGTATTTTTCATCTCCAAGAGTTAAATTTGCTGACCTACGCTTTCATTTCCCAATCCCATGTTTGGTTTCCCATAAATGCTTCATCAGGGAGGTTCTGGATTTGTCAAAAAGATTACTTTCGAGAACGTATGGATGGAAAATGTCTCAAATCCTATCATAATAGACCAATATTATTGCGATTCACAGCTGCCCTGTCCAAACAAGGTGTGTTTTGTGCTCCGCTTCTTGATTCAAAGTCAAAATTCAGTTTGTTTTCCTAGTCTTGGCTGTCTTCTATATGTTATTTCCTCAGGAAAGGAGTTCAATCGTGTATGTCTCTTTTGCTGTTTAGCTAATTATGAGGCAGTATAGGACAAGTCTCTTTTGACATAATTATTTTTTGGCCTACTATAGTGAACTAGCTAGTGATGGTAGTGACATCTATGGAGTTACTGCTTAACCAGGTGAATGTTTAGTAGATTATCATGTACACCACATGCTAGTTAGCTCTTTATTATTTTATTTTTAATATTTACTTGTTAATTCTGCAATATATGAAAGTTTAATTCACTACTCAGCATCTAATCAAAATAAATAGACCATCGATATGTCCCTCGAGTATTCATCCTTCAAGCGTTCCATGTTCGTGTGTTTTTCTTTACTTAAGTTTAATTTGCTAAGAACCTCAACTAAGTGTGATTGTGAGCTGCTTCTAAATGTGTAAATCTATTGGGCAGACTTCGAACCTTCGCATCAAAGACATATCCTTTGTGGGTATTAAAGGAACATCAGCTACAGAAAAGGCAATAACAATTGCCTGCAGCGATAGCTACCCTTGTAAAGAGTTGTATTTGGAAGATGTTCAACTTTCTTCATACTCTGGGGATGCTACAACATCGTTTTGCTGGGAGGCATATGGCTCATCCTCAGGCTTAAATTATCCCCCTTCTTGTTTTGCCTGTGGTGATAGCATTCTTCAGCCAACAGTTTTGTCTAACTTGAGTCAATCGATTTGATGTCTTCGACGCCAAAGCTACAAAGGCCTAGACCAATATCAGTTAAAAGCTGCTAAATGAATTATCGCAGGTATTCATTCTCCTGGGAAAACAAGCTATGCAAGTGGACAGCTGGAATCCCTTACTGATCAGTAGCTTGTCCAAGTACTGTACGTGGTATTTATAGAAAATATGAGTGTTAATTCATGGATCTTAATTACTTCTGTCATGTACTCCTCACCCCCCTGTAAATAAGGTGGCCACCCTTCTATTATAAGTTGAAAGCTTCATATGGAGAGAATAAACGGACTCCTCAAAGGCTACTTAAGCCCAAGCCAAAGCCAAGCAGGTTTTCTCTAAATTGGTATACATGGTCTTGTAGTCAGTCCTTCATCATTTCTTTTAATTATCTAAATATTAGATGACAAAACAGGAAAAGCTTCTATTTCTGTGTACAGTAGAGTTGGATCTTCTATTGTATATGTACTAATGCTTGATGAGATGACTGATGCTAGTAACATGTCCTTGAAAGGATTACGAAACTATGTGAGGCTTATGAAGTGCAGCTCTGGCCTGCATGCAGAAACAATTTTAATGAACTCGTAATAGGAAAAAGAGCATCCTGTACTTGGAAGAAAATGAAATTTATAATTGGTCCATATAAGATCTAAAATGTATAGCACAACTGCGTACACAGCACTCCGGGGTCTTTCCCAGAAAGCAAGATTATTTTGTTATATCCCATTGTGTATAATTGTGATTTGCCAAATATATTTGTAGATTTTAATTTCTTGATTATCATTATCATTCCGTGTAGATTGTGTTTCTGTCAGTAGTATATCACTAAGTATTGTAAAATATGAGAATTACTATATATTGTACACGATGAGTCTCAAACTGGGGAGAGAAACTTCCTTTGCTAAGAAACTTATAGGGGAATTTGGCCAAACTTACACTTCTTAAGCTTGTAAACTGTGAGAGGCGCCTGCACACCGCCCATGCAGGTTATTGAATGCCAAAGTCAAGATCACATGTGCCAACACGTTACTTGGCTTCTATCTTGCCTGTGTTTGGATTTGGAATCAAGCCATGTCAGTATGTCACATGCTTTCCTTCTTTTACAATGTATTTTTTTAAATTTTTGTTATTTATTATTCAGAATTTACTGATTAATTCAAATTCGTGACGAGTAAGTTGTTCAAAATAGAAATAGAAGACCTCTACTAGTATGCTACATACTTTCAAGATGGATGGCATAATGTGCTACCTAACAAAGCAACAACCAGGCATTTATTTAGGTATGCAGAGATGCCATGCCGCTATTCAATGGACATCTATCTCTTCTCATTCATATTATACTTTCTTTGAGATCCATTAAGCGTCTGGAATCAATGTACCTAATTGATCCGCCCACTCGTTTGTATTATTAATGAAATGATCAACTATAGGAAGTTGCAGACACATAAATATTCTTATGAGTTTAGAGTTTTATTGGTTAAAGCTCCAGTAAAATGGACACATTTTGTTTTCGAATTGAATAAAGTAAATAATTGTATGCTTACATTCTGGATTACTGTATAATTCGTGAATGGAACTGATAATCAATTATTTCAAATAGAATAATCAGCATGATTAGGATCGCACGCGGAAGTGACACCCTTAAATCGCAAAATATTGGGACTAAACATGGGACCTTTCGGTGTTAATCCATTGCTTAAGCCGCAATTGTTTCAAGCTTGCCGGCTTAGAAAGCGCATTCGTGTGGGGAATATCAACTTGTTTGACAATTTCAATAGTCCTTGTAGGCGGCACAATCCAGCTCACCAATTTCATGTTTATTACGTACTATACATACTTCGATTTTCTTTTTTCTCCGCAACGTAATCTGATTATGATGGATATTAAACTCTATTTAGAGCTGTGATGACAAGATAAACAGTAGATTTTAGCTTAAACTCTATTTCGCGTTCACATCCTAATGACTATTTAACATCATACATTTAGCTGGATCTTCTATTATTTCCTGTTAACTACCCCCTATATGGAAAAAGAACTCTCCTATAATTCCCTAGTTATCTTTATAGGGGTTTCTTTTTATAAGATTCAACAATGTATTAAATGACAATTAAGCGCGTAAAACACTTGTCTACTCAAATAATTTGATTGCAGAAAACTAAACTATCCATGATACTTTTTCTCTCAAAGGCTGATTGAACTAGTTGGATTTTTTGTTAAAAAACTAGTAATTCAACTAGGTAGCGTTTTCCGGCGTTGGAAAAGGGACCCACCATGCAAAAAAGTAAATGAGAATCTTATTCCCTATTTTCAACTCATAACTACGTATCATTGAGAAGTAAAGGTGATATATCTCTATTGGCTTCTACTATAAATATAGATATCCACAAAGTTGATAGAAGCACAGAATTATCAACTTAGCTTTTCACAGCACATCACAAAGCTCAAAGATATGAGTAGCTCCTTGAGGCCTCAATACTACAAAACACCCAAAGTCGATGAAGATATAAAATCAGAAAGGCCACCCATGAATAATTTCAGAGAGAATAAGAGACCTGTTTCATTGAGGAAACCGGCGTCGTCGGAGAAGGCTCCACCAAAGAAACTGGAAAGCAAACCATCAGAAGATATTGATGCAAGTGCGGAGGCTTTCATAAGGAAGTTTAAGAACCAGTTGCTTCTTCAGAGGCTCGAGTCTATTGAGAACTATGAGCAAATGCTTAAGAGGGGAACATAGCAAGTATAGCTCTGTTTCTGTTTTTTCTCATTTTTTCGCGTGTGTAAGAATTGTTTCATTGTATTACTATGTGTCCATGTTCATCTATGTCATGCGTGCCTATGTTATAATTATAACTAAGTTGTAATATATGCAAAATTTTTTATTGGGTCCTCACTTGAAAACTGCCTTCTTGCCTTGTGTAATGCGTGTTTTAAATTTTATATTGCTTGTTATTGCTGCATGAGAGCCCATTTTATTTGCAATGGTACTATAAAATAAATAATAGAGGTAGAATTATGTACTAGCACAGGATATATTCTTGATCAATGAAGGAAGATATCACCATTTTTGTTTAATAAGGTACTAAAGTGGATGATTGACCCATTCCATACTAAAAAATAATCACAGGAAATCCTTTGATCTTTGTTGAATGATCCTATTTGCAAAATGATGATCATATATCCCCTGATAGGCAAATTAAAGGAGAAATATCCTTTAGGTAGCCAAGTACATATGATGTTCTTAGGAGGAGCGTCCATTCACTATTACAAAAGCAACATACATTTGGGCTAATGCTGCAATTTCAAGTGGCTTCATATTTAATACCAGTAACATTCTTCTTTTCTACTTAGAGTAATTTCCTTTTTCTTATTTCAATTAAAATGGAGTACTATATGTTTTACTAGCTAAACTTGATCCAAGGGCAAACTCAGATTAGCTGTCTATTAGTTGTTTTCTGACTTAGGTAAAAGCAAACGTTTTTATACTGCATAACTGCTCATCACTGTACTAGATATACTCAAAGCATTGAGACATCTTCTTGTTTCGTTACGTATGACTGAAGATCTCGGTGATAACACAAATTTCATTGCCTTAAGACTTTTGAGTCTCTCGTTCAAGGCAGATAAAGAAGAGAATCAAATTTATCATAGTATTTGAGGGTATAGTTAATCTAGTACTCCAGCAAGAACATTACAGGGTACCGACACGTCAAATTGAACAGATATGATAGAAAGACAAAATTTGCTGGATAGAAACTACAGGTACAATGGGAAAACAATAACAATAATAATAATAATAATAATAATAATAATAATAATAATAATAATAATGTATAACGAAAATATTGATAAATACAATACAAGTAATTTGATATAGTTATATTGTCTCTGAGTAGATATACGATACTTGAATCACGCTGGACAGTGTCTTAAGAAACTATTTCAGCAGCCTGAAATATTTTCTCATAATAAAATAAGTCTTTCTGTATTGGGTAAAAATCGACTCGCGACGATTCGCCCCGGTCATGCAAATCTTAACATCTGAACTCATGCCTGCGAGCCAGAGACCGAAGCGAATCAATGAATCGCCGAAGCCAAGCGCCGAGGTTGTCACCGAAGGCAAGCCGTAAGCTAAGCTTCGGTGACAAGCCACCTCGGTCAAGCGACAGGGCCAAGCCACCGAGGTCATTCATTCGCACCTCGGTGGATCCCCTCGGTTCAAGCGGCTCTGCAGCCCACTACTTTACCCCCACTAACTCTTCCATTTAATGCCTAGATCGTGGGAGATGTTTCAGCTGCTAATGGAGAACGTGGGCAAGGTCTACACGCCTATAAATATTAGATCATTTTGTATTGTAGGGATCCAGAAATTTGTACTGAAACGCTGCCCAAATTTGTAATCACATTCATATATTGCAATACAGTTTATTCTCTCATTTTTACATATTTTTCACGTGTTATTTTAACTTTGATACGAAGAATTGCTTGTATCCGAATCCAAATTCTATTTGTGTACCTAAACTGATTTAGGTCCATACACTTTCCTCTATAATAATAGAGTGATCAGGAATCAACAAAATTGAATATCATAAACCAGCAAATCAAAGGCAGTAAACGTAGGATAATGAACAATTTTTAGTGCTGGAAAGAAGGTTTCTGTTTTATAGAGCAAATAATTAAGGTTGTAGATTAGACAATGATGGCACTAAAGGAGAGGTCAATGATTAGCAAATGATCGCATAAGAAAGAAAAACTTTTCTTGGTTGATTGTTTTCAGATGAAATGAAGCTAGTTTTTATAGGTATGGAGGTGTGTCATGCACCATGACATTTGTCATAGTTGCCTAGACACTATGACAAATGTCATGATTGGCAATACACTCGTCTTAGGCCAAGACAATCGTCATGGATATCAAAACACTTCTAATGATCTTTGCCACTTGTCATGAATCTTCTAAAATATGACAACAATAATCTTAATCTAACAGAAACAGAGTGCTTATAGTTATAGTTAGGCAAGCTCCACTCTCTTGGAACATATGCACTAGTTGAGTTAACTTCTTATCCTTGAAAAGGGAAATCCAGCTGAAGCATCAGCTAGATGTGGACTCAAAGGTCTGACTGGTACTATCAACTTCTTCCAAGAATTTACCAGTGTTGGAATTAACAGAATTACACTGCAACTTTTGTATATCAAAACTTACACAGGAATGAATAACACAGCATTTACTCTTTCAAGTTTCAATATTGATGTATTGGGGTGAAACATTGCTATGCTGAAAATTGAAACAAAAAAGGCTTTAAGCTTACAATGGATTGTTGGACTGGGAATCCACTATGCCCCAGTTCAATTTAAGCAAGAAGACCTTCCACATGTGAATTTTGCTATCCATCCATACTCATCCAATGTAATAAATTACTACTAGTTATATGATAATTAGTCGGTTGAATTACGAATAAGTTACCTTTTATTTCGATCCCTAATTTAAGATTCGGGCTATGAAAATCATGAATCTGGCATTCGTTTAAGGTGAAAACATCAAAGTCAATCCTGGAAACATGGCATCCTACTCTTTACAATCTACGGATCCGGTACATTTAGAAATAATGCGATCAACAATAAGAGAAAGAATGTATTTTTTACCCACTACTATATTGTAAAGAAGATGAACCACAAAGTTTTTTTAAGTTGAGCAGAGTTAGGAAGCGGACCTACCTTGCCATATGGCAAATTCTTACGAGCCTCGACATAAACATATACCCTAGTTGAAATACTGCACTTGTTTTTGTGGCTCTGATTAATTTATTGCCTGCATTATTAGGTAAAGAAACCGTGATTAAACTTAGTTTAGTTACGTAATAGTCATGAGTTGCTATTGGTGATTTGTCCTTTTCGGCTAAAACAGACACAGTGATAGGAGGGACATGATCAACCTGCTTGTTTGGATTTGTCTGAATTAACAAATAAGTAGTTCTCCCGTTCTTTAATAAGTAGTAATATTTAACTTGACACCTGGATCACTTGAATGAGACGAGCAGTCCTACGTGTTTTATTCTTCTTTTATGAGTCTGATTCAGAAGTGCGACATGTATAACTTATCATAAGTAAGTACATAGGAGTATTTCTTGATTATTTGTCATGTTCTCTTTTGTTCCCGTCTAGACTTAGTAGTTGTCCTAACTGCAATTAGTTTAGGAGAGTTGGCAAGCTTTTTATATGACACCACCTTTCATAATGTAAGTTTCATTTCAGGCTGTTATTCTTGTTCAACCTTATATTTCTCATTTAGCTATAATGATATCCTTATACAATCATAAAAATGTCACTAAGACGATAAGATTCAATGTTAAAACGTCTGTTTTCTTTCTAAAAAACTGTGAGAACTGAGAAACAAGACAACCAAAAGAGATTGAGAAAACAATTGGAGTCTTTGCATTATATACGAAAACAGAACTAAGGAATCAATGAGACCAGCTCATACAAAACTCCAAATCATGGACAAGTGCTAAATTGTCTTATTACTAACAACTTCAAGAAATGACGCAAACACATAGAATACTCGTTAAAAACAAATACTACTACAGACAAACATCTTCAGGTACAAATTAAATCAGTCATGATCCTGCACATGAAGAAGATTCAAAGACAGGGACACTGAATCATAGGCCCCCTTTAAGGTTTGATTACTGGAACTTGTGCAATGGACTGCTGCTGAGATTGCTGAGGTTGAAGCAACTGAAGATTAGCCCTGGAACAAGAACGAGCCATTTCACCAGCCAAGGGTATCACTGGCAAATTGTCACAGTTGCAAATCTCAACCATGAAACCATCTGGATCATGGAAAAATAACTGATCAACGTATATGCCACCTTCTTCCACTAGTTGTCTCACGTACTTTATTCCCATTTCTGTCAGCTTCTTTTCCACTGCATCTATGCTCTCACACTGCTCATTAACCAAAAAGTTGGTTAAAATTAAGTAAATTGTCCATGTAGGATTCAAGAAAATGATCATGTATCTTCAAATCTAACAACGAATGGAGAATGAGAATACAACAATTACCTGGAAAGAAATATGGTTATCTTTGGGATTAATTTCACTTTTCTTTGGCAGTTTCTCAGGATCCTCCGATTGAAGTAGATGAATCCCTATTCCGTAACTAAACAACCTGCAATACAAGATATACATAGAATATTAGTAACAGAAGAATGACAAGAATCGGTATACTAATTAAAGATTCAAAAAAGATCGTAATAAAATCATGTTACAAGGAAATATCATGTAGTAACAAAATTGAACTTACCAAGCGCCATTAAAATTGAATGATCCAGGCCTTCTAACAGGTACAAAACCAAGAACATTTTTGTAAAATTCAATGGATTGTTCAACTGATCTACATACAATTGAGATGTGATTCAAAGATGTCAAAGCCAATGGGTTTCCTGTATTTCCCTTCATCTTAATTGTCCTATTTTTTCAAGATTACAAGATTATTTATCGATCGTTTAGGAAACTTTAAAAAAAAAAACAATTTAGTAAGAACAATGAACAAATCAATGAATTATCAATTGGATAAGCACGCAAAGATGTATATGTGGATGTCAAAGAGAGATTTGGAGAAAGAGAAGCTGTTGGTCACGGAAGTTTCAGAGAATTGTGCAGCTTATTTATAGAAGTTTTGAGGACCTGGCCTCTGTTTTGTTTGCCAGCTGTGATATATCTGGCCCACTATTTGATATGGGATCTGATCGACACGTAGGATCCACATGCTGACTTGGTAAAATTTATGAATCTTCCTTTTATTGGCCCCTTACACGTAAGCTATTTCCTTTGCTCTCTTACTCTTTATCTTTAATAATTGCTTACTCTGATTCTTTCGAATTTCCTTAGCAAAGAATTGTTCTTTTGAAATTAAAAATATTAACGGGTGATTTAAGTTACCAAAAATTTTAAAATTAGACAAGGTCAAAATCCACGTTGTCTAAAAGACACGTGTTTTGTTAAAGAAAAAAAAGTTGTATTGACAAAAGATATACTCGAGCGAGTTGCTGCGTATGTATATGTATATTGCCTATTCATATGGCGATAAATATTAGCGACAATTCAGATCTGGATATATGGGTGGATTAAAATTGAACTAGAGTTTCATATTTTTTGCTGGACATATTTTGATAGTACATAGTTAGCAAAAAAGTAAACAAAGATCCAAGTAAATAATGTCACTAGGATTCGTACTTATTCAATGCATCATGAATTCTAACATGGAAAAATGCAATTGGATTCCTACCAATTTGGCCGTCTTGTCGGGGAAAGGATTCAGTCCGGTGAAACTTGGACCAATATTGTTCAATAGGGTTCTTGATTTGTTCAAATTGTCCACCAAACTATTTAAAGGATGAGATTAATTTTACTAGTTAGCAACTAAAAATGGCAATATAATTTTGTCTAAAAAATAATTTTGAGGTAATACTCTTTATTAGATGTAGAGAATGTAGCTTAAACAAGAATGGTGTGTTGGTGTGTAAAGTCAATAAATAAGTAATAGCTATTAAATTAGATAGTTGATATGTGGCAAAAATTTAAAGGTGTATTGAACAAAATTGAACAAAAGTGTAATGGATGGGATCTCAACCCGAAAATTCAACCCCTAACAATAGCTGTTTATATAATTACTGAGTGTGCTATTTTTATTCTCATAAAATATTTCAATAAATGATTCGACATCATTCCTTTCGGTAAAGATTTCGACTATCTTAAGAAAAGTATGAAGTGGATTTATCCTTCCAGCTAATTAGAAATTGCAATATTTATACCAAAATTGTTCAATAAACAAAAATTACATTATTGTTGCGATCCAGTTTATAGCAGTACTAGAAAAACGAACTTTTTAAAAGAAAAGGTTCTTCTTTTATTATTTTTTTCCGGCCCTACGTGCTGTCTTATTCATTTTAAAATTTAATGAGAGAAAAAAATGGCAGCCAAGGTGATTTTATACCGTTAGAGGTTGAATTTTCTTATTATATTTTTGCTCTAAGACACTTGTCACGAATTAAGAACCCTATTGAACAATACTGGTCCAAGTTTCACTGGACTGAATCCTTTCCCGTCTTGTCGTGCCCCAACTCCAAGCAATTGTGTCCCGTAGCTATCTTTGAAGACTCAGGAACCACTTCCCTTATTTACATGGAAGCACGTGTAAGGCCTAGAAGTTTCTAGTTATCATTTTAGTACTTCCTAACTGTAGATTTTTAAGACATTGCATATGTAATGAACTCTAGTTTACATATATCCAAAGCACCGAAGTACTTGTAGTAGATATGTTAACGAGAAGGTCCGTTTGTAAAACTGAAAATTGTACTATTTCAAATTCTCATATCTCAAATTTTTATTTGCTTATAGGAATTGTGTAAGATTTGAAAATCAAAAACGTCAAATTCCAAAAAATTATTTTGGGAGATTTGTGGAAAAAAACTTTTTTCTAATCATAAAACTTTAAATATTTTTTCAAGTGAAATTTATGTCCAAAACAGAACTTCAAGTTTTAAAACTTATTTTTCAACTCTACTTCAAAAATTAAAATTTTCAAATTTCAATCAAATCTATGTCCAAACGCTAGCTAAGATAAATTGGAAAGGTCATTTAACTAACCGTACAATCAAATGCATGCATCTTTGAATTCAACCTTGTTTTTCCAACCTTTTCAATAAGGCTGTTTTTATTCAATGCGCTGAAAAAGCAATGATGGTAGTGGCCGATGCAGAATTTTTATCAAGAAAATTTAAAAAATAGACACTTACAAAAATACCCATAAAATAAAAAATAATTACAGCTATTACTCACTACTTTCAGATATTACCCAACTTACCCACTAAACGATTTATTCACTCTACCCATCCAAACTTGTATACCATAGTTTATGCAGTATACCATAAAGGTATACACATATAATGTATAACAAAGGTATACAGTAATAAATGGCCCTCTAGATTTTTATACCATAAATTATACAGTATACCTTAAAGATATACACCTATAAGGCATAACAAAGGTATATAATAATACATGGGTAGGTTGGATAAATATTTTTAGTTTTATAGGTAGTGTAATTTTTAATGGGTATAACTTGTAAATACTTTAAATCATGTGTATAGAGTGTAAAAATTCTTTAAAAAAGTATAGTTGTTGCAAATGAGATTCGAATCAAGGACTTAAGTCAAAAGTTTGATGCTATTTGACCACTACGTGCCCTAAAGAATCTTTGTCGCTAGAGAGACTTAAAATTAATTTATATTCGTATAAAAATAATTTTTTACTATATGTATGGTATAATTTTTTTCGACGAAATGGTATCAATCTATAGATACCTCTTGAGTGGGTGTAGGTCAGCCCCGGTAGCAGGAGTAACATGTTTTGAAAAAGTTTGATGTAACGTCATGGAAACATAGTTGGCCCGCTTCACTAATTAAAGCTACCAACAAATGTGGAAATTAGACTTTGCATATTCCCGACTAAGATTGATTGATGGTTTAAAATTGAAAATTACTACTAGATTAAGATAGTTATAGTGCACTGCAGACAAACAGATTGGCCTTTTTGTCTATTTTAAGTAGCTCATTTTAAAATCTCTTGTAGAGCAAATGACCGCTGCAATAAACAATGATCTCCATTTTTTATTTATGATTTTATCCATATAGTGAACTATTAAAAAGACCCATTTAACTAAGTGGTAGGGAGCCTTTCGCCATGTATGCAAGTATGTTTCATATCTACTTCATCCGTCTCAATTTATGTGACACCATTTCCTTTTTTGTTTGTCCCAAAATTAAGTGGCACCTTTCTTTATTTGACAACTATTTAATGCATCATCTCTATTTTACCCTTGTTGGGCCCTACATACTTTTAAACCTACCAACAACTTTTTTATTACTCAAATCTTCTCTCTCTTACTTTTTCAAGGGGTAAAATTGATATTTAACAAGGTCAACTTCTATTTTCTTAAATTCCGTGCCCGGTCAAATGGTGCCAAATAAATTTTGAGTACTGAAATCTCCCTTGCTTTATGATTACAATCATACTCATGTTTCATGCTACTATATGCTTTTGAAAAAGAAGGTTGGGAAAAAGACAGAGCTTTGCGTCAGTATTTCTGCTATAGTGCTATATCCTACTCGACTCTGCACTAACTTAATTTTAGCATGAAAATGTTGAAAGTGACACAAATTGGTCAGTTGCTATGTATCACAACACATGTTGTAATGCAATCCAGCTAGCTTTTCCCTTTTCCTTTCTCTTTATGTTCTTATAACTGGTACTCCTATTTACTACGGTGTAATTTTTTCTTGCCAATAGAACCACGCACTCTTGCATTACAAAATGAATCAGCCAAAAATAGCATTTTCTGAATGTTTACTGCAATGAAGATTGAGTTCAATCTTAAATCAATTATATGGTGGTCATGATCTCAAGTTAAATGTGTACTGTATTTAGCTGGACTTGCATGTTAGTATATGATATAATATGATCATATATTTGTAAAACACGTTACCAAAATATTAGCTACCTGTCCAGCAAGCTTCTGCGCCGTTCGCTTAAAAACATCACATTTAGCCATGAATAGGTCTGCTGGAGAAAATGATTGCCGAAAAATATAACAAACTATCGATATTATAAATCTATGTACACGTTAAGTTATACGAAAAGGAAGCTTCCGAAGCCAGGCAAGCTAGGACTTGTTATGACATATATATAAATAGTGAAGTTCCAATTTCCAAGCATATGATGAGAAGTTTTGCTTCACGCTTTAGGTAACTAAATATCGGACAATACCTTATGGCATCGGTCAAAACAGATGACCATTTTCTGAAGTACTTAGCACTCAAGCGCATAGTTGATCTGGTTTTTGATTTCCATATGATGGCGGAGATACTCGGAGTAGATGGTGAAAGGAATGTTACTGTGGTTGGGATCCTGGATTTTCCATGGGCCGCGTCCCTTCTCCTAAGAAACCAAAATGTCTGTCATTGTTTAAGGACTCTTACATTACAAAACATAACAATATTTTTTTTTAACATAGAAACTAAAACAATTATATGTTATGCATATGTTTATATATTCATGTGTGTGTGCCAATATATATATACATGAATATACGTATATATATACAAAATTATGGAACAATTAGTGTGAATTTCGCTTAAGTACTATGTTTCACAAGTTTTGTCGAACCAACGACATTTAAGACACTATTTTAAAGTTACAAGCAAGTATTGGTTTGGTACAACTCATGACCAATTGAACTTTTTGTTGATCCATAGCACATGTGGTGAAGTATTGCAACCTCTGAAAAACTTTTAACATTAAGGTTATTCTTTCACAAATTCCAAAAAATATAAACATTGTCCTAAAATCATAAGTTGTTGCATGAAACTGTCAGATCCTGCACCGCTATCACAGTTTGATTTTCGTAAGACAAGTTAAAAATTTTGGCCAACGACACGAAAAGCTCTTGTCAATAGCCAGAAGCCACCATAGGGAACCTGCTGGTGATTGCCAGGCCCTGTCGTTATCTGTTAGTAAGATCTAGCGATCGTTAGGAGTTTTCTCTGACGAGACAAAAAATCTAAGGCTTTTCTTACGGGTTCAAAACATGATGAGGTGCCAGAAGTGTCCCTATTTGTGCAAATCCAAATAAATTTCAATGCATGTACCCGCATATCACTGGTTATATCTTTTATCCCCACTTATAAGTACTTTAATTTACCAAAATAGCTACAAAGGTAGCATTTCAAATTATAAATTGAGAAGTACTGCCTCTTCGAAAAATACAAAGGACAAGTGCTGCATGCGAAGAGATTAAAGGGGCAAGTGCTGCTGAGGCAACACTTCAAGTAATCTAGAAAAATGTGGGAAGAGATAAAACGACAAGTGTTGCTTTTGCAAGAGGGGGCCAAAGTCAAGTATTGTCAAGAGCTACCTAAGAGGCAACACTTATGAGAAATTGAGGGTTGTGCAACATTTCAAGTTATCTGTGAGAATGTGGAAAGACATAAAAGGTCAAGTACTACCTAAGGGTTAACACTCACTAGAAAGAGGCAGCACTTACTAGAAAGGGAGGGAGCAGGATACGAGTGTCAATATAAGATTTTGCAAGAATAATTTTGTCTGAAATTTATTCATTAAAGTTAACGAAGGTCATTTTTGAAAAACTACTTTAAACAAGGTCAATAAATCAAATGGTTGCCTATGGTGTCATATTGCCGGGATAAGTGCACGAAAGGCCACTTTTGCCACTGGTCTTTGGGCACAGGCCATTAATACCAAAATATTTAGTTTGTGGCCACTTTTACTTAAAGAGATAGAACTTCAGTCCAGAGGCCGGATTGAAGTTCAGTCCTTAAAGATTGAACTTCAATCCAGGGCCATATGGACTGAAGTTCAGTCCAGTCCTTAAGATGGAACTTCAGTCCAGGGCCATATAGACTGAAGTTCAATCCTTAAAGATGGAACTTCAGTCCATGGTATGGTTGGACTGAAGTTCAGTCCTTAAAGATGGAACTTCAGTCCAGGGGCCGTATGGACTGAAGTTCAGTCAATTATCAGAACTTAAGTCAATATTTATTTAGTAAAGGCTCAAAAGTGACCTCTAGCGTAAGACCAAAGAAAATAGTGGCCTCAAACCAAATACCTGTGTTGAAAATGGCTGCTCGGCGAAATTTTTACCATATTGCCTGTGCAAATCCGAAGGAACGAATCCAGTTTAATTCAAAGAGGAAACGAATTTGGCTCAATATAAATATGCAGACTTTTGAACTTCTGAAAACAAACAATGGCTTTTAGGACACTTCTTCGTTTCAGAAGTGTACATTATTTCTCCCAAACACTCGGAATCACTGCTCACAACTATCTCTTCATATCCTCTTTTACTATTCCAACCACTAATAACAATATACCCACAACTCCTGCCTCGAGTGAGGTAGAGAGACTGTTTCCGATACACCATGGGCAAAATATTCCAAACACAACACAACAACCTGAAAACTCAGACCCACATTCGCCACACTTAGTAAACGAGCTTTCTCGAATTCTTAGCGATAACAGAAGCCCACACCACGACATTGAATCAGCCCTAAATCAATTTTCCAACAAAATTTCAACAGACATAGTTGAACAAGTCCTCAAACGTTGTAAAAACCTCGGATTCTCCGCACACAGGTTCTTTATATGGGCACAAAACTTACCAAGTTTTAACCATAGTCAACAAAGTTATCATATTCTTGTTGACATATTAGGAAATAGCAAACAGTTCCCATTAATATGGGATTTTCTTGTAGAAATGAGAACTAATAAATCATGTGAAATTAGTCCTGAAATTTTTTGGATTATTTTTAGGGGTTATAGTAAAGCTAATTTACCAGCTGATGCAATTAGGGCATTTAATAAAATGTTAGATTTTGGGATTAAACCTAGTGTAATCGATCTCGATAAGCTTTTGTTATCGTTATGTAAACGAAAACATACGAAACAAGCTCAAGAATTTTTCGATAGAGTGAAGAGTGATTTTGATGTTAGTGTGAAAAGTTATAGCATTTTGATTAGGGGGTGGGGAGAATTGGGTGAAGTTGGGGAGGCGCGGAAGATGTTTGATGAAATGCTTGAAAGAGGATGTTCGATTGATTTGTTAGCTTATAATAGTATATTGGAATCATTATGTAAGGCTGGTAAGATGGATGAGGCTTTCGAGCTTTTAACGAAGATGAGGTCTATTGGTTTGGTACCTGATGCTTTTACTTATTCGACTTTTGTTCATGGTTATTGTGCCTTAGATGATGTACATTCGGCTTTCAGGGTACTTGACCAGATGAGGAGTTATAAACTTGTGCCTAATGTGTTTACGTATAATTGTGTTATAAAAAAACTTTGTAAGAGTAACAAGGTTGACGAGGCTTATGGAATGATCGATGAGATGATTAGCGGAGGGGTAAGACCTGATTGTTGGAGTTACAATACAATCCTAGCTTTTCATTGTGAGCATAATGAAGTTAACTTGGCACTAAGGTTGATTTCAAGAATGGAAGGAAACAACTGCTTACCGGATAGGCATACGTATAATATGTTGCTTAAGATGCTTATTAGGGTGGGAAGGTTTGATAAAGTTGACAAAGTTTGGGAGAGCATGGAAGAGAGGAACTTTTATCCTTCAGTCTCGACGTACGCTGTCATGGTTCATGGTCTCTGTCAGAAGAAAGGGAAACTTGAGGAAGCATGTAAATATTTTGAAATAATGATAGATGAAGGCATTCCGCCTTACACAACGACCTGTGAAATATTGAGAAATAGACTAATAGGTTATGGATTTGCAGAGCAAATTGAGATACTTGCAGATAAGATGGAAAGAAGTACATCTAGTTTAATTCAAGAACTAGCAGACGTAATGAGAGGTAATAAGGCCTGCGAGAAATTGAAGCATGATGAAGAATACTCAGATGAAAGTTATAGACTCTAATGTTGTAGAATTGTCTATTTTCCTTGGTCAAGCTTATACCACCTGTTGTTTGTTGGTGATGCTATGCTTGGCGTTTCATCTTTTTCTGATGGCAGTGAGTGATATTGACTCGGAGATCTCCGTGGAAACTTCTCGCTCAGATAGGAAACTGTGCCAGAGAAGCAAAACCTTGGCCTGACCGATTATCTTGTGATGGAAAACTGTGCAAAACGAGATGAAACCTTGGCCTAGCTGAGTTTCTTGTTCTGTATCTTCCTTAGCAAAACCTGCACTATATTTTTGTGGAATTGCCCTGTGGGTCCAGTTTCTCTTTACCATCTGTGTAAATGACATCACTTGCTTGTAAAGGTCTAGATGAGGTGCAACCGGAAGAATGAAACAAGCTAATTTAAGGTTGTGCATATGGATCTGTAGATGTAGACTTCCAGCTTTTCTCAAGGTAAAGGAATGAAATACATCTAGTTATCACTTGGAGCCCAAAGTCTATACTGGATCTTTTGCGTGGGAATGTCACAAGCTGATTGGATATTTATTTTCATTTATCTTAATTGCGTACCATGTTATCCGGCACTGCTACTAACAGGTAATACAAGGTTCAAAATGGACAAGTATGCAGCAAATTGGATGCAACATCATCTTCTGCCAGGTCTCACCATAACTGTGTTCCCAATATTTTTGAGAAACCTGAAAATCCATATTAGAGGAGGTATTGGAAACGATGTCATTTTAAGGAAGCTTCAGGATGATTGATTTGATTGTTGAATTTGGTGTTGCTACTGCATGTGGTAGGGAACTGATAGCTGGTGAAGTGTTATCAAGGAATAGCTCTAGAGGATGGAGGCTCATTAGCCAGCCACCATTCTTCTGCTCTGTGAAGAGTTCACCTAGTTGTGATTATTGTCATCACAAAACATGTAATAGTTTCTTGAGGGACTTGCTTTACTGCCATTTTTAATTTTCTTATTCCTGTTAATTAGTTGGGAGTTGGGACAGGTCGAAATGAGAGTTGAGTTTCAGAAAATCTATCAACATTCATGCAGAGAAATATAGGGATTGTTCACCGCAAAGTTTGCTTAAATGCTGTTCGATGTTACAGGAGCTGGTTGTCTCTTACTTAGACCATGAAGCTGGATTGCATTTTTATTCTACTGTAAACATTTGTTTCGCTCTCCTTTTCTTTTGACGTGTACTACTGTCTTGTTAGTTGTCCAATTAAAATTAATAGACAGATAATGGTCTTGTGTTGGTTTCTTAAAGAATAACAAAAGCAGGAAAAAAAAAAATTAAAAGAACATATACTAAAGTGGAAATAGATTAAAGGATGTAGTTCTTTTCACATATACTAAAGTGGACACTCTGAATAAAAATATAGTTGGAAAATGTTTTTGAGAGAAGCAAAAAAACTAGCAGTAGTCGGCTAAAATAAAAAAGAAAGAAAGAGAAAAGCACAGAAAAAACAGAAAAAGGGAAAGGTAGATCTAATTCGCGGCCTTTTGTGAAGGAGAAGAGATCTACTTCACTCCTTCCATATCTCCATCAAGAAACCTATTGGTGTTGTTATAGAATGATTGCCTCAACAGTGCGAAAGCCACTGTTTGGCGTTACAGTATTGGCGTTTTCTCTATTCCTCGCTCTCTTCTTGTTCCCTCCTTTTCCTTTCTTCTCCAACCCCACCTTTAATTCTTCCCTGTAAGTTATTTCTAATTAATTGCTTTGATTTCTGTGTTAAAAGTCCACGACCATTTTATTTTAATTGGAGTAAACTTCAAGATCCGATCTTTTCTTATATTTAATTCTTTCTACAAACCCCATTAATTAATTTTATAATGCAATTGCAGGCTTGAAAGACCTGAAATATGGAGCATTCGAAGATTAGCCGAATGGCGACCTTGCAATTGGTGGCTTCAACCTCAACTTAATGGTTTGTTTTTATCTTATACTCCCTCCCCACCACCCCAATAATAAACCCCTATATTTTATGCTACTATAACATAGATCCTATTGATATTGCTTGATAGTTTAATTTGGACAATAGCCACTTGAGAATTTCTTGATGGGGGGTAAAAACAAGAATTAGGATACAGCGCTAGCTCTAGTTGTGCATATAAGCAGCTTCTTCTATAGGGATTCTAATTTTTCTAAGTCGAGCATTTGAATGGTTTCCAATGCAGACATTTGCATTTGGTTTTTGTTGTTAAAATGCTGCAGCTTTTCCTGCTCAGACTAATGGTTATATTCGAGTGGATTGCTATGGTGGCCTCAATCAGATGAGGAGAGATGTAAGTCCTGCTATTTGCTTCACCTACTGGGTATATACTACCGATACAAATGTGATGATGAAATTCATATTGGATTTTTCCCCTCATCGCTTGTGATCTGCAGTTGTGTGATGGTGTTGGAGTAGCTCGTCTGCTGAATGCTACCCTTGTTTTGCCAAAGTTTGAAGTGGCTGCATATTGGAATGAGTCAAGGTATGCTATTTTTATGACTTATGTACTTGATTAGTGCTTTAGGATCTCGATCTTCTTTAGTCTTTCATTTGTTACTTGTTGATCATTCCTCTGAATGACCTTTGGCATTATGTTTCAGCGGTTTTGAAGATGTCTTTGATGTAGACTACTTCATCCAACAAATGAAGGGCTTTGTTGAAGTGGTAAAGGAGCTTCCAACTGAGATTGCATCAAAAGATCCTGTAAGAGTTGATTGCAGCAAACGCAAAGGCCACTTTGACTATGTTGAGAGTGTTCTTCCTTCCCTGCTGAAGCATGGTTATATCTCAATTACCCCTGCAATGAGTCAAAGAAGAGATAGGTACTAGTAGTACTATTTTGTTGTACTTTAACCAATCACTTCTGCAGGCTGCTTTCTACGAATTCAGCAGTTTATCCATCCTTAAAAACAAATTACTCATGTGGTGTTTTTCTATATTCTTTATAATCTCTTAGGTACCCTCTTTATGCAAAAGCTGCACTTTGTCAGGCTTGTTATAGTGCATTGCGCCTTACAAGCACTTTGGAGAAGAAAGCTATTGAGCTTCTACAAGCTATTCCAAAGCCCTTCTTATCACTTCACCTTCGATTTGAACCTGACATGGTAGCATATAGTCAGTGTGAGTATTCTGGTCTTTCTCTTGCTTCTGCCAAAGCTGTAGAAGCTGCAAGGGATTATAGGAAACCTTGGACTGGAGAAATGGCGCGTATTTGGAGAAACCGTGGGAAGTGTCCTCTCACACCCAAGGAAACTGCATTCATCCTAAAAGCTTTATCCATCCCCACAAATATGACAATTTATTTGGCAGCCGGTGATGGCCTGATGGAACTTGAGGGACTAACTTCTGTGTACACCAATGTTGTTACCAAATCTAGTCTTCTTAGTGGAGAGGACTTCACAACCATGCATGGAAATACAAAAGCTGCACTGGATTATTATGTCTCTATTAGCAGTGATTCTTACATGGCTACTTATTTTGGGAACATGGATAAGATGGTTGCAGCAATGCGAGCTTTCAAGGGGTTGTATAAGACACTTTTCTTAAATAGGAGGGCTTTCGCAGTGTTAACCTCTCAGGGGCTTAAAGGGAAGGAACTAACAGAAGCTATGTGGAAGGTACATAGAGATGATTTCATAATGGGTAGAGGATCTGCTTTACCAGACTGTTTTTGCGAATTCAATCTATGAACTCTGTTTTTATGTTTTCCTCTTCAAGTTGAGTTTTTGGTTCCAATATTTGGTGATACACCCACTGCAATTTATTTGTGCCTACTAGTTCACTTGAGAAGATTTGTCTTGAGCTTGATGTAGGTGACAGTCACAAATCTATGTAATATACCATTTAACACATGTATGCTTAGTGTATGTAGTAATGGAATGTAACATTTAGCGATAATTTACGTCCATTCCTTTTAAGTGGTGCCTTTTCTTTTGTCCTGTTTTTCTGCTTTAATTTCTTTTTTCGTAGAGATAATGGTTGTTATTATAGCATTGGATGAATGTGCATATATGGTAATGTGGAGGTTGTCTACATTCAGTTCTATCCTTATTTTGTTGATCCAGTGGTTTAATTAACTTGGTGCTGCACAGAACTTTGATCCTCGCGAAAATGGTGCAACTACTTTACTATAGTGGGAGTTCACCTGAATGTTGTGTTGGAAAAAGAACCTAAATATTGCAGTAAAGTAGGTAAAATGTATCTTGTTGAAAATACATTTTGCAGCAAGTGCTGCCAAACAGTAAGCTGAACAGTCGCCCCTCCAATTTCCTTGGTCTGCAGGGATGACAGTGAATACAAGAAGACCGTCTGTTTTGTTTAATGTTACACTTCAGGGTTTTGTTCCATCTCTGTTTGGAAGGATGACTTCCTCTACTATTCTTTCTGGGGTAGAGTGCACAAGCACTTCAAATGATCCCTCTCCCACTACAACAAACTCGAGCTAAATCTTCTCTGATGGTCCTTTCTGGACCAACCAAATTTCCACTTTCACTAGAATTTCCTGTTTCTTTTCATAAATCGTAGCAATTCACTAATAGCACATCAAGTTGGTGTTACCTTACAAATGTATGTAAAGGGTTGATAAAAAATTCCACAAGATTTGACCATTTATACAACATGAGTTACTATCTTTTTGCGCGACAAGTCTTTTAATGTTCCTCATTGGGCTTTAAACCTCCTCAAAACCTCCATTATTTCTCTCTCGCAGAATCAACCAAAACTGTCCCAAGGTATTTCCCATGACAATTTTAACATGGGGTAAACAAGGGTCCATAACTCCACAGTGAAATTGCAATGTTGATGCACTGAAGATATAACTCGCGAGTACAAACATGAGTTCCTTTGTTGCCTTAGTCTTCCATATGGGCCTGAAGTCGCCTCTCCTAGATAAGCTATTAAAATACAATTTCACCGCAAAAAGTTTCTGAGGTTCAACCTGCCGAAACTTATCCTCCCTCCTCTCTGAATTGTGTACAGTTGTGTACTTTGTAGAGCACATTGCCCATTCCATTCAAAATCTGGATCGGCCTTCTGAAAGAAAGATCTAAGAACACTTGACCTCCCTAACCACTCGCCTACAATGGCCTCTTTATCAGTCGTGGTAGAGAATAGGTTGGAAATTCTTCTTTCACTGCTAAATCCTCACACCACACATCAAGCCAAAGACAGATACAATTGCCATTTAATCAACCACAAAACCAATGCACCTTGAGACAATAGAATCTTTCAATCCTTTGTAACTCCTCTCCACAAGCTAGTGCATAAGAGCAATGATGTCCTCTTACAAGGATGCGCCTCCTCCAAAGTCCTTGCTCCTGCATGCAAATATACCACGATTTAATTTTTTTTTTTTTTTTTTTTTTTTTTTTTTTTTTTTTTTGTGGGGGGAGGGGGAGCTACCATAACTTAAGTCTTAGCCAGTCACAAAAGCAAGCAAATCATGCATTTGCCAGCAGCATCAAAGAGAACGTAAAAGAGAAAATCATCGAACAAGAAACAGAGATAACATACCAGAAAGGAGAAATAGTTCATTATGTCGGCCAGATAAAAGAGATCAACCATATTTAGCATCTGATATATGCATTTTCCAATGAAATAGCCTGCATGAAACCATATCAATTTCTGTTACTGACATTTTCCATATAGTCTTGCTACATAGACAAAAAGTCTTCACTTGGAAACTGCAAGTTTGCCCACCCTGATATAGGCTGCACTGCCACCAAAAGAGGGAACACCTAGATAAGGTGTAGCAAATGAAGCCAAAACTGTACAGTTGATCGCAAAACAGTCAATCTGATCTGCACAGAAGCCCAAAGAAAGCTACAATGAGACAGCTCCATCCATCTTGTAGAAGATCTCGAGTAATTCTCTCATACACAATGCTCTCTAGCATAAAACAGCAGTTCGGAAGACCTTCAGCCTTCTGCTAGTCCAAGCTTACGAAATCATAACATCGGTTTCATCCTGATTATGAGACATGTCTTTGACCAAGGTATGCAAAATCAATGAAGACTCAGAGTCGAGTCCATGACTTAAGTACTGATCAAATATCAAAGAATACTTGAGAGCAACACTCAGCTCAGTCGCACTTAAGCTGCAGGAAATAATACTTTTCCATTCCATCGATTTTCCATCTAAGCAAATGCCATGCAACAAGGCGGCAAACATAACAGAGTCTGTAGTGTACCCTTTACTAATCATCTTATCACGCAGTTGCAATGCAGCTTTGAGCATTTTACGTAAACAGAGACAGGTGATAATGGAATCGTATGCAGCAGTTCTCGGGAGCCATCCATCGGATATCATTCTTTTAAAGGTACTTATAAATATAGAGTTCTTCTCATCCTGAGGATCAGTTTTCTCCTTGGAGAAAATAGTTGGCGTGCAATGGGAAAACCCATTAACCAAATAATTGAAAGTGACATCAGTTGGATAGCACCTGTACATGAGCATTTGTTCAAAAATATAAGCTGCTTTTGCAAGTTTTCCCACTTTACAAAAACTGCCAATCAGTATACTATATGTAATCACATTAGGCATCATACCATTTGATTGCATTCCATTGAATACATTTTCAGCTCCCACAAGATCTCCATTCTGGCAAAAGCCATAAATCAGAGAGCTATATGTTACCACATTTGGCATACAGTTTCGCTTTACCATATGAGCAAGTATGCTTAATGCTCGGCGCAAGTCATGCTGCTTTACATACCCATCAATTACGGTGGAATAAGTAAATGCATCTGGAAATATTTTAGACTTTATCATTCTATTGACGCAAGAAACTGCATCTTTCATCAGTCCAAATTTACAGTAACCCTTGATCATGGCATTGTATCCTACAAGTCCAGGATCCATACCCATTTCAGATGTCTGCTCAAAGAGCTTCTTCGCTTCATGAAACTCCCCATTTCTTACACACCCGTCTACTAAAGTGGCATAAACATACACATCAGGTAATATACCATGCCCAAGCATCTCATCAAGGAGCCGCCTGGCAGCAGGAAGCTTCAGTTTTTTACAGAGACCATTCATCAAACAATTATAGATGCCAGCATCTGGTAATACTCCCCTTTCCATCATCTTGTCTCGAATGACTAATGCAACATCAACTTCACCAGAGACCACGAATCCATGAATAAGAGCTCCGTAAGTTGATACGTCAGGTTTATCACCATACTCCATCATCTCTGCAAGCAAACTTAATGCCCTTTCAAAACCACCCAATTTGCAGTAGGCGTGTATCATAGGAGTATAACTAAACTTGGTCGGCACCAACCTCAGATTCTTAACCTGCTCTAGAAGCTTTTCAGCTTCCTGAATTTTCTCCTCCTTGCATGAATAAGAGATCAACGTGTTGTATGTCACAATGTCTGGCTTACTGCCAGCTTCGATCATTTTCCGTACAATGTCTCTTGCTTCCACAGTAAAACCATGCCTACATCTAGCATCAATAATAGTGTTATATACTTGAACACTAACAATCACACCCCTAGGAACCATCTCCTGCACAAGCATATCGACTTTCTCAAAATTTCCATATTTACAAAACCCATTTATCAATGCTCCATAAGTCTCCACTGTGGGTAAAAAGCTCCTCAATTTCAACTGATTGAAAAGCCCATACGCACTTCTAACGTCACCCTTCTTGCAATAGCCATCAATCAATGTATTATAGAAAACAACATTCGGAACACAACCTTTACCCCACCTATCCTCAATCAATTTCCTACCTTCCTCAACCTTACCCTCTTTACACAACCCTGTAACAATAATACAAGTGCTAAAATTATCCAAAACGTCGCTTCTCTCAATGAGCTCATCATACACTCGCCTCGCGATTTCAACCTTCCCATTCTTTACAAGATTATGAAGCAAAGAATTAACAGTAACTACATGTGGAACCAAATTATAAGTTTTCAATACAAAGTAATACAAGTCAAGTGCTTTATCAACCAAGCCCGAATCCGAGTACGCTTTAATCACGACATCCAACGCCTCGAGAGTAGGCAACTTATCTTCACAAGTAGTCAAGTTAACTAACAAATTTTCAATTTCAGGGAAAACTCTAAACTTAGCTAACAGTTTCAATAATGAAGAATAAGCAAAACGATCAAGGGGACAACCATAAGGTCTTTGAGAAACCCAATCAAAGAACTTAAGACCCAAATGAGGGTCTTTCAATTTGTCGAACACATGGTGTGCAATGTCGGAAGGGACAATTTCTTGCTCCGAAAGACGGGTTTCGATAGTTTGTTCCCATTGGTGTTGTTGGGTTTGGAGGATTTCACAGATTTGGTTAACGAGTTGCTTAATGTGGCGTGTTAAGGGTGGAGAAGAAGGGGTTTTGGGCTTTGAGTTTTGGAGGGGTTTGATGCGGGAGAGCAGGGTTTTAGACATATGAATGAGTTATAAAATGGTAAGCTTGGAGTCATCTCCTGGATGAAAAAACTCAGTCCAGGAGAAAATGAGAATGTTTAAGCGGCTTTTGGCTACTATTTGAAACCTCTGCAGCCTCCCAATCAAAGAGACTGCTACTGTCTAAAACCTCGAAACTCAAAGAGCCCGCTTACTCCTTTGGTAAGAATGTCTATTGGAAACAATTTCTACACCTTTGTGAGGGCAAAATTTGTATTGTCTTACCTTTTCAAACTCTGCTCGTAAGATAGCACTAGATATACTTGTTGCTGGTTATTTTGTTCATGGCCTAATTATACATTGATATATAATGTATGGACGGGTAATACAAACGAATCTTACTCTAGGGATCGAAATAAAAGGTAAAATACTCCTTACTCGTAATTAAACCCACTAATCATCATATCTTTTTTACCTTGTTCGGTACCCCTATCACAACAAGGCAAGTTCAGTTGGCGGACCACTTTTTGCCGGGGGAGGAATCGTCGCACAGCTTCGCATTCCCAGAGAGAGTAGAATAGAAGAGTCCGTCGACTCTTTTTAGTTTTAGAAGGTTTAAATAAGTGTCTGAATTTTCGGCATGGCATAGAATAGAACATGGCTTTGTTCTTGGTCTTGTTTAATAGATGTCGAGTGCCGCTTTCTAAAAAAAAATGCCACGCGGAGCGTGTCACGAGATATATACAAACACTCTACATTAGTTGATATAAGAAATGGAGGGTTAAATAAAAATTCAACCACCATAATAGTTATCCAAATTTTTATATCGAATGTTAAATGTTGAACTTATTAGTATGTGAACATTATTTTAGTTGTACAAAATTGTATGTCACACATGAATATTATTATAATTTTGTGACTTCACCACAACTAATGTTATATTTGATCACGAAATTTCTAGCTACAATAAAAAAATTCACTTAAAATTATTCACTTTGTAGGAAAAAGAAAATTTATATTTTCAACCTATACGCATGAGTCACATAATTTCCAGTAATCCGTGGTACATGGACAAATGTAGGTAACTCTTTTTTATAAAGTCTTTTTGTGATTGAAATATAAATTTAAGCGACAAAATAATTTGTCAACGAAATTGAACCCTTTTTTTTACGATATATTTATCCAAGTTTTGCAACCCTAAATTTCTCTTCTATTATATAGGGGGTTGAGAGTTTGTCAGGAAAATATATAATTTTATCCAAATGTATTAAGAAAAAATAAATATCAAATCTACACTATAAAATAAAATCGTACTTAAACCTGATTGGCTTGTTTTATTTTAATACTCTATAAAGCTGGCGGTATTGGTAATTCCACGTGGCACTTTTACAAACATTCTCAGTCACACTATTAATTGAAACTGGAGTTGGTGTCTGAATTTTTTTTGCACAGGCAAGGGCTAATCATAACTACCTTTTGTATCCGGGAAACTGATTTTTGAAGTTTAGTTCCGATGAACATGGCGCTCACCATACCCGCTAGATTCGCGGGTTTAACTGTAACGCCGCCAGTTCATGCTAAGTTTCCCCGGCGATTCACTCCATTTGCAACTCTATCAACTCCGCCGGCCACCACCAGTAGCAGTAGCCGTGAAGCGGTGGATTGGGTGGAAGCAACTTCCAGTTTCTTTGAGACTGATAATCGACCCATTATGTTATTCGATGGTATTTCCTTTCAAATTATTTACTTTCTTGATAATTGAAAATCCATTTTTTTTGTATAGGATGTGTATAATAAGTGTATAGTTCATGTATCCTGACTAGGGCGACTATTTCTGTAAAGTTTCGCATAAAAAAAATATAGTAATTGATCTCAGAAAGTTAGCTAGCTTACTGTTTTGATGTTTTAGGATAATATTGTGTGTAAAACTGAGAAATGGTTTTTGCATATTTGATAGGTGTGTGTAACCTGTGTAATGGAGGTGTAAAGATTGTTCGTGATAATGATAGTAAAAGGTTGGTGTTTTCCCTCTATTTTTCTTATTTGGCTGCAAGAATTATATAGATTTAAGCTTATTTTCATATGTAATGTCAGTCAAAAGCAGTATCTGATGGTTCTTGATCAGTTCTTCTACCTGGTTTACAAGGATACAAGTTGTGACCACTGACCAGAGTATATGTTAGGCCTGCTTTCAGAAATTGACCTTATGTCTCAGTCTTAACATTGATTCTGTTGTACTCCTATTGTCTTGGTTTATTTTTTGGGTTTCACCACCCGGTGTCGGCTCGAACCTGAGATCTCAAGTTAAGGATGGAGGGGTACTTACCACCCCACCACAACCCAAAGCAGGACTACTTGGCGTGTAGTCGGATTAGTCAGGCCCCAAATCGGGTACGAGACACCGAGTGGGAAACCAAGAAAAAATTTGGTCAGTGTTTGAGAGCTCTGTAAAGCTTGTTCGCTGCAGAGCCTGCAGTTACTCTCGCAAAATTTACCAATTCAGTTGATGCCTAGCCAATTTTTCCATGTCTAGTATGGAGGGTGGATTGGTAAATACTACATCCGAGATCATAAACATGGAATTTTGAAATGGTAAGCCTAGGTGGAAAGAAGCACTTAGTCTCTTAACTTTTTTATGCAAAGAACGGCTCACATTGCTTATATAAGGATAGTCCGGTAGCAGAAATAGGTGATCTAGTAATGGAAATGACATTGCCTCTTACCAGTCGGACTTCTTATTGTTGTCATTATCGTCATCATTTGCTGGTCTGTGATTTTTTGTTCTTCTTCAAGGCTATTTCAGATCTAATTCCACATACCATTGATATTCAGGAAAATTAGGTATGAAGCATTACAAAGTGAAGCAGGGAAAAATCTGCTGAGGAGATCTGGCAGAGCTCCCGATGATATTTCAAGTGTTGTGCTTGTTGAGAAAGACAGGTATGTTATTGTTCAAAAAAGAACAACTTTCATATGCTGTCTGATATAGCTCTAATGTTGAAGCAGTGAATGCTATCGCAAATGAATTATCTTATTAAATTCATCCAAACCGTTTTCACTTCACATGATTTTTTATTATTAACTTCCAAGTCAAGTTTTCCAAACACATCTTAAAGAGACACCTATCGTAGATTTTTTCTTTATTTCTCTTATGCTTGGTTGACTCATGAAAAAGGCAATGTGCAGCGCACTCCCTTCTTCAGTTTAAAAACAACATTGACATTTCAAGATCATACTTATTACTTCTAAACTTGAGCTGTAAATTTTCAAAACGTTTTTGAAAAAGTGTTCTGGTTTTCACTTCTAAAATTTAATATTCCTTGGGAAAAAAGAAAAAGAACAAGGAAACTCGAGAGGGCAGTGGGTAACTAGTAAAGACTGTCTTCACTTCCAGGTCTTATGTGAAATCTGAAGCTGTTCTGAGGATTATGGAGTACATTGACTTGCCCTTCCCTCAGCTGGCATTCTTCTTACAGTTTATGCCTCTGTAAGTTTCACACCTCTAATCTCATTTTTAATTTAGTGGAGTAAAATAAGAAATTACTTTATCTATTGGTTCTAATTCTTCCTTCATTTTAGCAGATTCATTCGAGACTTCGCATATGATAATGTTGCCAGTAACCGTTATGCACTCTTTGGCCGTTCTGATTCGTGTGAGATATAGTTGGAGATTTTGGTACAATATCTAGTTGGAGATTTTGGTACAATATCATTTGATTGTAGACTACACAGAAACTAGTACTCTTCTTATCTTGTAAGTAAATACTCCTGTATAGAACAGAATTTGATGACATACTTGCTACTGTTTGCATATTAGCAACTAAACCCGATTATTATTGTGGCTATTGAACATATCAAGAAAAGTGAAAGTAATTGAGGCTTTTGTCCAGTTACTGCTACAGAAACTGTATCCATAAGGCATAAGCCTTGAATGTAATTATTCCCTGAAGTAACGAACATAGATATAAGCCTATAACAGTTTACAACAATGGTACAACGTGTCACCCTTTTCCCGATTTACCTTTTCTCTAATTGTTGAACAATAAAGGATTATAGCATTATATAACTATGGCTGCAGACAGTTTACAGCAGGCATTGTATGAGTGTATCTTCCATGAGCATTGATGCAATGGGCATAAGCAGGTTTACCTTTAACAGATGATATATACACACGATCAAGAAGTATGTTTTTGCAGGCAACAGTCTCGCTGCAGCTCAGATTTATCACCTCATCCAGCAGGGATGTCCCCGCTATTCCTCTGTATGTTATGTCGCTCAATGCAATTGCAGATGTCTGCATTAAATTAGTCAATACATCCACTTAATAATGAAACTTAATTTCTAGAGAAAATGATTTAACTTATAGAACATGTAAAGAGTTTTAATATTATCGGTGTATCTTCACTTGATATAGCAGGATACTTGATTCTGTTTAAACTATCATATTATACTTACTATGTTGTAGCAGTTTACTTGAACCTAATGGTGTAAAATGACTTCATAAAGTAGAATATTCATGTGGTTCTCACATCATTTTTGCAATTGACTCGACTGGGACAGTAATACTGGTCGATGATGATAGGATTCTTAACTGCAACCAATATAATCCCTTCAAAAGTGATCCTCCTTGCATATCCTTCGCCACCCTGTTTCATTTACATTTTCGAAAACTAGCATGTTAGCTACTTATGGCTGTAAAAATTAACTGTTAGTAATATTTGATGAACATTATTAGAGTATTTTTCAACTTATCAAAAACTAAAGTGTACATTACCTGCCAGCTCTTAATCCTTACTCCTGTTAAGGTGTTTTTTATGGTGCAATTTCGTACGAGCACATCTTCCACTATGTCGACTCCTCCATGTCCCAAGGCTCCAATACTACAGCCATTAATTAAATTTCATGAGTTTTTTTTTTTTTTTTTTGGGTACAAATTTACAACATTCTAGTAAAGTAGAATCTGAAAACCCAGCAATTACCTAATGCCGTGGCCTGGTCCGCATGTTATACGGCTGATGCTAACGTTGGACGATCCTCCTCCTATTGCAATACAGTCGTCTCCTATCATATGTAAGAGAAAATCCATTATACTATCAACTAAGGCAAATATATACTAGTAATTGCTTATAGTCTAGTGCTATGTGTGTTCGATTTCCAGTATGTATTTAGAAGTTTAACTCACAGTGAAATGTACCTGTTGCAATGATAGAGTTGTATACCACTACGTTTGTGCTACCGGAAATGTCAATCCCATCAGTGTTGGGACTATCACCAGGGGCCTGAATACGAATATTGGCTATGCTAACTTCATTGCAAGCAGTCAATATTATATGACTTCCAGCACTTCTAATTAGGGTGACTCCCCAAACTCGCAGCTTGTTACATCTTCTGAATATCAATGCCTATATATCCAGTGATCATCACATTAAGTGCATATCCAATGATTATAGTGCATATATGTACTAGTGTACGATAGCAATTAGTCCACCAAATAGGATTGGAGCACATACAGGAAATTTGAAAAATGATGAAATGTGTACTTACAGTTGGTCCTTTACATTGTGCACTACCCTGACCAAAAAATAAAGATAAAAAATTCCATACGTAAGATTGACAACTTTGCTACAAATTTAAAAGCTTCTTTTCAGTTTTCATAATAAATGACTTTGAAATAGCTTTAAGGCTTACTTGGTTATCATCCAAGCAAGGATTCGGCCACCATACATGGCCTTGTCCATCAAAAACTCCTTCGCCATTAACAGTAAGATGGTTAATGTAGGAGAAAGTTAGCCATACATTGGATGCATGTCCATGCCATCCTGATTTTGAGTTAGGTGCAACAACATTTCCTGATACCTGCATTAGAAAAAAAAAATCAGTTGTCAAATCTCTAGGATTGTTCTGATCTTGCTTTTAGAGTCATATGACCGTAACTTTGACACACTATACACAGCTGCCACTTGACAGCAATAACAAAAATAACTACACCTCAATTCAAAACAAGTAGGAGTCGGCTACACTGCCATTTGACAATGAAAATAAAAATCTGCTATCTAGTCACCTAAAATAGAACTACTTCTAACTTGGAACATAAGACAGACAACCGATCACAACTGGTTAAATTACACCTTTTAAAAATTCCATGCATCATCTGTACGTATATATAAGTGAATGCTAGTTATATATGATTGTGTTGTTTCTTAGTGCTGAGGAAAAAATACTGACCTGAATATGAACTTGGGAAGGTTTGCATGGACCATCAAATGTTGAAGGAGTCAATAAGAATTTCTTTCTTTTTGGTATAACGAGAATCACCGCACTAGATTCTGCTTGGCACACAGCTTCCCATGCTTTGAGAAAAGCCTGCATTTACATAAATATTTTTAAAAAATTTCACATACACGAGAAAAGTTGAGAAAATTTAATGGTGGTTACATACTGGGGAATCATCGGTTTTTCCGTCTCCGGCAGCTCCAAAGTCGACGACATTGAAAGTTGTAACATCGGCACTATATGCAGAAGAAACCAATATGCACAACAAAACCAAGAAAATGCCCAAGTAAACCTGCAAATTGGACCACATAATTGTCATGACCCAAAAGTTTTAGAACTTTGAATATATATACGCAATTATAATGTACTTGAATATCTTTAATGCAGCATGTGATTTTATAAATGATCATTTGTGTCAAAAACTGACGCAACTTAACAGAAAAGAACTAGTACGTGATCCAAATTAATATATGGGCATACACAATTGGAGTATAAGCCTATAAGGTACTTGGATATTACTGTACTTAATTAGATAAAATTTTCAGTAAACTAACTAAAAGAAGAAAAATGATAGGTAGAAAACGTTTTACGAAGGCCTTTCGGTTAACTCACCATTATACCAGATAGTTCTAATAAGAACCATGCATAATCAGAATGTGTAAATCTACTTGTATAAATAAGCTTAGTAAAATTAAAAAGCCACGATTCCCTCCACCACTTCAGATTGAAGTCTACAAAGTTCACCTTTTACCAATTAATATTAGACTGGAGTAAAATCTTCCAGCGTCTCATTTAATTAAAATCAATAAACTTGACTACTATCTTTTTCTGTTAGATCAAGTCAATTAATCCTCTTGGATCTCTCACTTTTCTCTCATAACGAAGCAAAGAATAGATATAATAGCTGACTTAACGCATAATTGCCTGATTTACGAATTACGCAAGTAGTATGTTTGGACTTTTTAGTTGCTTTAGACTTCCACAAAAGAAAAGTATAGTATACCGTACTGTATAAAGTCGAGAAAATTTGATTGTAAATATGGGTAATTAGATGGCATATGTAGAACACAAAGCACGATGGAGCCTATCCTTTTACTTCAATCGAGAACTGATTATTTGAATAATGCTGAAGATTAATTGAGATGCATGCTTGATGACTTTCCTATACAGTAGCTTTACCTCCAAGTTCGATCTACCAGGATATTTAGGCAATTAACCAAAAGATAAACTAGCTACCAACATAATGATTATGTCAAGTGATTGAACTTATCTTAGTATTAGATTTAAATTGCAACCTAGCTTATTGTTGCACTTCGATCTGGTTCCGTTCAACTGCCCCACCATTAATGTAACTCATTTAATATCAAGAAATAGAAAAAGTGTAAAGAGTTTTCAAGTATATTTACATTTCCTCGTAATCAACGTTAATTTCTATCATAAACTATTGATACAATTTAGAGCACATATTTATAATTATTACATAAATTGATGGAAAACAAGAAAATTGACTTCAATATAATTTCACCTAGAAAAGACTGCTTTAAAAGAATTAAACTAACAAAGATTAATTATCTCTTGAACAAATTATCGATTAGTTTAATACGTCCCTTAATCCTGGTCATTCATCCCAATAGGTACACTTCGTACACTGTATCCTTTGCCAATCTTTGACTTTTGACGTCTTAGTGCTGCTTAACTACGACTTCAATCTCACGGAAATGATATCATTTCTGATGAAAAAGTATATATTATCAGAGCTGCTTTTCATGTTTGAGTAAGATTAAAATTAAATCATTGATTCGGTATCGTCACAACAAAGAACTGATGACTTGATTATCACAAATGGAAGTTGGTTTCAGCGTGAATCTTCTGCAATCCTTTTTCTTTTTAATGATCCAATCCCTGCCCTTTGTAAAGCCATATATCCTTGTATTGGTTACCTTATTAATCTAAGAAATAATAACGTTATGTTGGAGCATCCACTTTATCCGTTGAATATGTTACATATACTATACCTAGTCCCTTGTACTCCCTCCGTCCCATTTTAGTTGTCGCTTTAGCAAGTTTCATTTGTCCCAAATTAGTTGTCTCTTTAGCATTTCAAGACATTTTTTACCAATTTTTTCCAACTATGCCCATATTTAATAAAGGAGTATTTCCTAGAAAAAGTCAATTCAGTTCATTTATTAGGGATAAAATAGTAAAAAATATACCCTATTTATTGATTTCTTAATGGGCGTGCAAAAGCCTAAAGCGACGACTAAAATGGGACGGAGGGAATACTTAAATTTACGAAAACCTAACGTTTCCCAGTTCATCGTAGAAGAACGCATTCCCATATTTAAGGCATCTTAAAAAGAAATTTTCAGAAAATATGTGAAGTAGAACTGGTTTCCACATATCCACTCATTTATTGATTCGACCAGTTTTAACTTGCCCAAATGTAATTAGCCATTCCATTTGACACCTTAATAATGCACTCCTAATTTAAAAGGAAATTAACCGCCATTACTGAGATATGCCAACTTCTTCCAATGCTTCCAAAAGAGTAAGCATATCTTGCTAAACCTACTCTCATCTTGATATTGAAAATTTCTCTTGCTTTCTACAACTTATTAGAACAAAGTACGTCGTCTAATTATTTATTACAACAAGACGCGAATTAGCCAAATCAAGTGTTCGGGTCAATCCACAAATTCCTGGACTACAGGTTGTACGGCAAGGATTATCTGGGGCCAAAGACCCAAAACAGATACAAACCATAAATCCCATAAACTAACCACGAAACAGGCCAGCAATTGTATACAGCATAGTGGACCCGAAAGAAAGCAAGCTCCAACCCAAGTTCCTTACAGATTTTGCACGTGAACGACAGTAATTGTGGCCGTACCAAGTGTCTCTAGGTACGCCAACATTGTAGGTGAACGTGACAGCTTTGGAATTATAAGCATATATGGTAACATCATACGGTATCCACCCATCGTATCCACTCCTGTAGAGGTATACATAACAGATCTGATACGTACATGGACCGTATACAGTAAATGTATCCCTTGAACACCTCTCAAAAGTCCTGGTTGTTGGATCATCTAGCCTTGGCGCATAAACCTGGAGAAAATAAATGTTAACTTACCCAGTTTACATTTAAATTATACAGATTGTCGAAGGAAAATCTGACATTTTTAACTCACCAAAGATATAAAAGTCTCCTAAAATGAGATCATAAACACGGCAGGTTAATTATTACCAGGGTAAAAATGATCGGCTAGTATAAACAACATTTACCATGATGACGAATGATGATGGTATAGATCAAACAGGAGAGCCATATCCAAAAGGCTACTATAATAAGTAGGAGAACTCATTTAGCAATAAACCTATTAATATTTCTCTTATTGATTGATAAGGGACAATTGACACGGACTTGAAGACCAATGTCACAGCCAGTTGGCCACGGTTGGCACCTTCTTGAGTCAAGGCCACCACCCCAAGTTCCTCATTGGTCACGGCTAGCAACCTTCTTAGGTTCAGGCCACCACTCCGAGTCGTGGCACCAAGCTTTGATCGACTCTTTTAATGAGAGCATCAATGTTATAAACCAAAAGACTAGTCTAATAAAGTGGGAGATTCCATTTAGCCCATAAACTCGTTAATATTCGTTTGACGAAGGACATTTGGCACATAACAATCGACGGGCTTAGAACTTTCCAGCACCCGGTGTTTATACCAAAAACAATGAATACAATTACATTGTCATATGATATGTATTTTACATTTAATTTTTAAGTGTTATGGTGAAATTGCATAGTCTGGTGTTTATGTGCAGGTAAATTTTATTGGGGTGTACATAACAATTAGCTTAAACTCTTTAACAATTGAACAGTAAAATTAAACAAATTGGAGCTTAAAGCTGTGCAAGAATGGGTGTACCTGATTTCCATAAGCATCACCAAAGGATAGACTAATTTGGTCTCTGGTGAGTGTGGGTGAAGAGCAGCTTGTCCTTATGCTCACCGTAAATGAACAACGATGCGCCTGGAATTACGATAATATGACATTCAAAAAAAGGAAACCCAGACTATTAATTAATTGATGCTAAGACATACTCCTATTTACCAAAAAAAAAAATGTAATAATTAAGAACCGTTGGGATGAAGGGTATTTATAGAATACATATACTCCCCACTCCCAATCTATGTGACACCATTTCCTTTTTTGTTTGTCCCAAAATAAGTGGCACATTTACTTATTTGAAAACTATTTAATGTATCATCTCTATTTTATCCTTGTTGGATCCTACATACTTTTAAATCTACCAACAACTTTTTTCTTATTCAAATCTTCTCTCTTACTTTTTCAAGGGTAAAATTGATACTTAACAAGTTCAACCACTATTTTCTTAAACTCCGTGCCCGGTCAAATAGTACCACATAAATTGGGACAGAGGGAGTATTTTATTACAGTTTAGCCGAGCCTTTATCGAAAACAGCTTCACCACCTTGGTGGTAAGGTCTGCATATATATATTACCTTACTGACCAACTTTGTGGAATAATACTGGATGTGTTGTTGTTGATATTTCATTACAAAAACATATGAGAAATGTTACCTGGTTCACAGTGGTGTTGATTATGTCGAGGGATGATATAGGCTCGGGCAAGAACACGATGGATCTTGATGCTTGAGCCCCTGAAATGAAGGAACCGACGGTGATAACAAGAAGAAAGAGCAGCACCGGTTGTCTCATCATAACTGGTGACATCAAGAACCTTCTTTTAGACTTCTATTTTGCTCAAGTTAAAGACTAATTTTGTGGCCAACTTTGGAATGGTACACGAGTACTATTGGGGGTTATTTAAAAAAGGGTATATTCGTCCTTTCGTGTCTAGTGAAGGTAAAATAAAGGGACCAGAATTCAGAGGTTAGGTTAAACAGATGGCAAGGATTAGGAATAGTGTAAAGAAAAACGTGGTTGGCATGCATAGCCAGGGTATAGGGAAGAGTCGATATACTATCTTAGTGAGCAAGATATACAATAAAATTGTTGGATGTGCTTTCAATATCTGATAAGGATGGTTTGTTTGGTTGGCTGGAGCTACGGTTCCTTAATTATGTCAATCTTTTCTATTAGAATGGAATACGCAAATGTCCCTTTCTTGACTTTGCCTTCTGGTTTGGAATTCACCAAGGCATCATGAGCTGATATACTTTTGTTTCAATCGTTTTCGAGTAATCTCTGATTGGACGCAACAAAAATTATTTGATGGTATAGGGATCCGACAAAAATATAGTCTCTGAACGTATAAGCTTGAATAAGTTGCCATACCATCAGGTCACAAGAGTATCCAGGCAAGTAGCTTCATGTTTAGATCATTAAAGTGGAACTTAAGGTTAGAAGAGACAAAGTCACTGTAGTGGGTTGCATTCCATCTAATTGTAGTCTTTCCGGGAAAGAGTTTATGTGTGGAATTAGATTTCATTAGGGCCTTAGGGGTGGCTGACGAGAGAGGTCAGTGGTAACTGGTAAGCATCTCACAGTGATCCATCACTGTACATGGTCTAGCCCAGGCAAAAATCTACAAGAGTGTTGAAAGAGAATTATTCTTGTTTCAAGTCTGTGCTACAATCGAGAGCTGGATTATAAACATTTCTATTATGTTCGTAATTCATCTTACTGCTATTAAGCTCCGTGACAGACACCCACTTCAGAGCTCCAACAACTACTATTTCATAAAATTGAAATACCAGTATTAAGATACAATACCCAACAGAACCAACCCGAACATATCAAAAATGTAAAGAAGGAAAAGAAATCTATCATTGCTCAACTGGTCAAACGAAAATAGTCCACAAAAAGAAAGCAGTATGTGGAATGATGTTTCTTTTCTGGTCAAGTGAAACATTAAAGCTTTAAAACCTGCTATTTAAGTTAAACAGACTATCCAAAAGTCACAAGATACAAAACATACATTAAATTATACTCAACATACACAATGCCGCTTGAGCTCCAGGGATTTCGCCTTAACAGGAGACGACAAAAAATCTTCATCAGAATTCTGTTGGCGGTTTCAACCTAACAAGTCTCTTGATTCTATCTTTGTCAACATTTTCCAGCAACCCCTTCAAAAGAAACAGCGAAACAATAGCATTTGTCAGATAGCCAAACTGAAGAAACATACAGCGAGTTAACAGCAAAAATCCAAGACTTGGTTCTCTTTGCATCCTATTGGATTGAAAAGGGTCATCAATTGAGAGCATCTGTTTGAATAAAACTAAAGGCATGATTTAGCAACATGCTAGGATGGTACAAAAAATGTTAATTGATGGATGCAGTAACATGCAAGCCATCTGACATTGAAAAAAGGAAGGCTCTGTTTTACAAAGTAGATACTATTTTCCACATGCTTAAGAGTTTTCATAACCACTCTATGCTTCTCCAACTAGAATCACACCACAGTACTTGAGAAGATGAGAATTTAAAGCATGTGAAATTAATTATGTTCCAACAGAGAGACAATTTGGCATACCGTCCAGACAATTTCATCCAGGCACAAGCAAATCTTCCCATACCTATCCAGGAATAGCCTCTCTGTTGGAGGTTTTCCACAAACATCCTTGATAGCAGATGTTATAACAAATATTACTTCAGACACTGCAAATGAAGCCAACGAGATTCAATGAAAAATAATGTAAAGACAAATTCGATGATCCTAGAAGTGTAGAATAAACATCCTAACACATGAAATTGCTGCCCTCTCTGATTACAGATAATCCCTGCAGGAGAAGAGGCCACACAGCTGAAAGAACGAAAATCTCTCCCTAATGGCAATTTTCGGTAACATCGCCTAACATATAGATTTTTGCGGTCCGCAAAATGGAAGCTACAATGGGATTTACAACCTAGCCTAAAGTGGTAGCATTACTACCTGGCTTTCTCTTCTAGAGTTTATAACATCCCAAGTATAAGAAAAATGATTGGATCTACACTGATTTACCAAAGGACATCAAATAAGTTTCAGAAAGAAGATCTTTGTTTCATGGAATGAAGACCATATGCAATTAGGTACCCAACCTAAACGAAAGCTGCACCAGTGGTAGGCGTCCTTTTAAAATTTGACCGTATAATTCTTAATCTTAAGAAAACCAAATGATGTATCTTTAGTTATACACAATACATGCTCTCTAGAATAGATCTTGAAGAGTAACATCGATATTTGATAGAGGCAAACAATGGTAGAAAAAACTATTGGGATGAAACTAATCAGTAAATTAAGTTTATCTGTTATTTTATTTTCTATTTAGATAATGGTAATGTCCGGACTAGCTTGGTTGCACACCTCGACTATTCCATCGCGTACCCCATTCCTCCCAGCACAGGTATAAGATAACTTTGCGACCAAGGCTTAGGCAAAGGAAGAAACTGGCTACTGTTTGTCTCTACTGGAATTTGAACCACGGTCTTCCGTGGTTTTCATCCCAGTTCATTAACCGCTAACCACTCCTTCGAGTCCTTAGTAAGTTGGAGTTATTTAGATATTTTTGTTTTAATGCACAACAAAAGAAAGGATGATTTATTCAAACACTAAATCTCAACATCTGAAATAATGAAGTTTTTGTTGTTTGGAACATCAACTGACAACTACTTCAAATTTTGCAAAGGGCCACATAATTAAGGTCAGAACTTGCTTGTCTTCCTTCAACTCAGCCACCTAAATCAGTCGCCAGAACCATGCTTTAAACTAGTGGAGATAGCATAAACAGCATAAAAAATTAAGCTTGGACATAAATGAGACGAAGACAACACAATTTGCAGTTTGTTTTCAACATAAAAGAAGTGCTGATGCTGCCTTAAAACACTGTACCATGTATCAGTAAATCTATATTTCTTTTACAAAAATATAAAAGGTAATGACTCAAAGTATACGTGATACACTTACACGCTAGCTCATCATACTCATCCTTTCCTACAACGTAGATGCTGACATCTCCAAGTACTGTGTATACAATGTAAACAGACCTGCAGAGGAAAATATGTGAAAAGAGTACAGATAACAGAATGAAAACAGATAGCAAACTACCCTATACTAGAAGATTCAGCAGAAAGGGAGTGATTCCCAGAAACAAGCTGAATTCTATTCCAAACACTACAGCCTAAAGGGGGAACTTGAGAAGCAAGCAATCTTGCCCATCAACAAATAGTCCTCTCTGTGTCACCCTCCCTCCCACCTCTCGAACCAACAAATTTTTCCAGCTATATGTTATTAACATTGGCCAGGAATGTGGACGACCAAGTAACCAGAAAAACATTACATACTTGTGGCAAGCCACTAGGAGTTCTTCATTCTTGACCCCTTTAAGATTCTCCGCACCCAGCTTGACTAAGAAGGACCTCCAATGCAGACGCTCCTCTGCTGGTACTCCATTAAAACTGCAAATGAAAATGGATAAAAGTGGTGATTCTAGCCCCGATAAGAAAAACACTAAAGTAGTTGCATCTGAATGGAAAATAAAAGCTTCTTTCCTTCTAAATAGACTTCACTTGAAGAAAATATAGCATCTTTATTTATTGGCAGAAAAGATCCATTAACGACAAAGAAGAGTGTTCACTGTACAGTATATATATTAAAGGGCAGCCCGGTGCACAAAGCATTCCGCACGCAGGATTCGAGGAATGACCGCACCCCAAAGGGTGTGATGTACGCAGTCATCACACAGTCTATCCTGATGCAAGCATTAGCAGTTGTTTTCACGGCTCAAACCCGTGACCTATAGGTGAAACGGAGACAACTTTACTGGTTGCTCCAAGACTTCCCTTAACTATACAGTATCTACAATGATGACAAATAAATCCTAGTGTGATATAGCTTGTAAAAAGATAAAGGAGTCTTAGAAGATTAGTCCATGATCAAATGTGCCAAGTATGTACGCTTAATGTTCCTGGAATATAGTACAATAGGTGAGGAATGAGGATCAAAACATAGGGTTAATATAGGATACTTGAAATGGGCAAGTGCTGTAATCTTATGCAATAGGAGAATACCTATCGAAGTGAAGTCTAATTCTATAAAATGGTTGTTGAACCAAGAACTTATATGGAAGTGAATGCTGGACTGCTAAGGCCCAACATATACACAAGCTGAGTGTCAAATATGTTTACTAACATGCAAACGCAGTCACACAAGACTAGATAATTTCAGAATGAGAGAACGATGCCAGAATGGTTCAGTCATGTCCTACATAGAGCTTCAAATGTAAGAGTTTGTAGGCGTGTCACCATGTCTTCAAGGTGTTAAAAGAGGACAAGATATACCTAAGATTTAACAAAAAGAAGTGAAGACCTACAATTTTATAAGATTCACACAGGCCTGGCGAAAAATAGATGACACACATGCCTGGCGAAAAATAGATGACAACAACAACAACATTCCAATGATATCCCACAAGTGGGATTTGGGGAGGGTGAGATGTACGCAGACCTTACTCCCACTGAGGTGGAGAGACTGTTTCCGATAGACCCTCGGCTAGAGACAAATACTTTGAAAACATCTTTAAAAAAAAAAAAATAAGATGCAAATATCTTGATGAAAAAAGTGATGGCATAAACTCCAAACTAAACAAAAGGACACCTACACTAACGACGAACAATAAGATAGAAATAACATATATAATATAATATAATATGACAGCAATCACTCAGCTACTATCTAACCTTCTATCCTAATCTTCACCTCCACATTTTCCTATTTAGCGTCAAGTCCTCAGTAATCTGGAGATGCGGCATATCATGTCTACCTTTAAATATCTTAAGACTGACCTGACAGTGTAAAAATGCATATAACTTAAACTCAAAATGATAGGTGACTTGATAGTATAAAATTTTCATTACACTAACCGTGCATGTAACTTAAACTCAACGATATAAAATATACATGTTACATATAAAAAAGGAAGGGAAGGTTAAAATAGATGACAATGAAGGTAAATGATTCGATTGCGATAAAAATAGGTGAGTACATTCATTTGCACAAAGAGAAAGCAGGGGGTCGTTACCGTTCAACGAGGACGTTGCCCTCGGAGTTGGCAAATAAGACTGCCAAAAGCATTTTCTTACACTCGTAATTGTATTTTGACCGCGAATATCATAAATCTTCCTATTTTGGTCGTTGAAGAATTAGTTTGACTCCTAATTGTATTTTGACCCCTTTTTTCCCCCAATATTTCTTGTCCTTTCTTTTTCTTTTCTTTTCATTTTTTATTTTTATTTACGTCGAGGAAGAATTTAACTCCCGTTTGGACATAGTATTTTTTTGGGAATTTAGCTCCCGTTTAAAAACAATATTTGTTTATACTATTTGACAATATTTTGGAAGATTTTGAAGATGAGTTTTTCAAGTTTCAAAAAATGGTTACTAGTTTTCAAGTTTTATATACTCATAAAATTTAATTTTTTTTCAAATAAATTATATGTCCAAGCACAAATTTAAGTTTGAGAATTATTTTTCAATTAACTTCAAAAATTCATTTTTTTCACGTTCAACCAAATCTATGTCCAAAGGCTAGCTTAGTATTTGATTGGGTAATATCTTCCTTACAGCTAACATTTTGCCAAACTTTCTGGGACTTATTAAACTCGGAAGAAATTTTCCTAAACTCTCCGTGGCTATTCGTCAAAACCTTGTCACTGTTTTAAAGTTAAGGTCTATTTTTAAATTTTACCGGCGTTAGTTGTCCCTCATTTAGCGTCCTTAAAAGTGGCTATCAGGAAAAATTTGTAGCCGATCAGATCACTTATGGGCTTTCGGTCCCCTGAAGAGTAAAAATTTTGCTCAGAGGCTAGCTTTATCACTTGTATTTGTTTTGAAACCACCTTTTTTATTGATTTTGCATGAAAGACAATTTTTTCGAACTTTAATTCTTGTGGGCTGAATTTCATACCACAAGGATTGAAGTTTAACTTTAGCCCATAAGGGTTGAAGTTTACGCATCTATACCTAAAAGTTCAGCCTTTACGGGTTGAAATTGAACTTTATACCATAGGCATGATGCTCAGCCACATGTATGGAACTTCAGCCAACAAGGTTTGAACTTCAGCGCACAAGAATTTGAAGTTCCAAAAAGTGGCATTTCATGTAAAATCTCTAAAAGAAGTGGTCTTAAACCCAAAACCTCTGGCAAAAGTGGTTATTCGTACACTTTGCCCATTGTAGGGCGAAGTGTACAAATAGCCTACTCAGTCGCGCAATTTAGACTTTAGCAAAAATTTTAAACTATTTAATTTTTAGTCACAGTGTGAACATCAAAATTTTAGTGATTAACTTTAGATCTTCTGAAGTTCAACTTCAATTTCAACCCTAAAAGTTTGAAGATGGGCAAAGTAACTTCCGACTTCAAACCTTCAGGATTGAAGTTGGGACATATGCAACTTTAACTTCAAACCTTCAGGGTTGAAGTTCAAACTTTCAGGTTGAGAGAAATTTCCAACTTCAAACCATAGCAACTTCCAACTTCAAATCAAAGCAAATTCTAAATTCAAAGCTTCCCTCAAATCTAGGCATAACAACTTCAAGACATGAAGGTTTGAAGTTAGGTATATTCAGGTTGCTCAGATTTGAAGTTTAACTTCACACCTTGAGTACTTAACTTCAACCCTGAAGGTCTGAAGTAGCTTGTTAAAGGATTGAAGTTCACGCTAGTGGCTAAAAGTTAAATAGTTAAAAAAATTTACTAAAATCTAAATGGGGTAGCAAAAGTGGCTGCTAGACTAAATTTTTACTCACTGGAAGTACTTGGAGCAACTAGTAAGTTGTCTCTTAATGTGACTGTGTATAATAATTCTTGGACCTTTCATCTACCCAGATATACTTTTCAAATTTTGGTCCCTCCTTTTCCGCATAATAATGGCCAGTTGACATTTCAACAAAATTAATTTTATTATTATATATACATATAATCTAAAGAATTTAAATCAATGCCGATCTTGCTAAAAATGCAACCAGCAATCAAGAAATAGCAGTTCCAATCAGGTTATGTTTGTTTCAGGAATCTTTTTAAAAGTTATTGAAGTACATTATTCTAAGAGTGTTCCGAGGAGTCAGTTACTATACAAAAAAAAAATTAGGAATTTTTACACTAAAAGACAAGCAACACACGAAAATTATCAAAAATAGTCCCTGTTTGCGAATCTTACCCGAAATATCACCATTTTCCCGAAATAGCACCTTGCCGCAAGTTTATACAGGCTTATACAAATACACATGTATAAATTTGTATAAGCGTGTATAAGCGAGTGAATAAATTTGTATAAGTTTTTATTTCTATAGTATTAAGGATGTCTATATGATTTTTTACTTTTTTGTGTGTATAATTTCTCTCACTGCGTACGCATTTATCTATGTATATTCATGTATAATTTATTTTTTGGGGGAATATTTGTGTGTATAAACTTGTCCAAAGCAATAATATATAGACAAAATCTAACAACATAACTTCAGTGAAATACAAAAAAAAGTAACGAAACCACCAGTGAGAGACGGTGTCTGTCGGCGGCTCAGTGGCAGGGGAAGGGTGAGATTTGCATGGTAGCTAGGATTTTTTATTTTGAAGGAGTACTTAAATTTGTAATTTTTAGGATGTGTGCTATGCATGAAAAATAAATAAATTATAGGCTAATGAAAAGAATAAACAGTTTTGTCTTCTTAATATCCTATAATTTCAACACCCCCAGCACCCTAATAAAATAGAATGATATTAGAGCTACCAAACTCCTGTTACTCAAATTTAAAGCAATTAACTACGATCCATATGAAACGTCAAATACTAGTACACTTTTATGAAAATCATTTCTTTGCCCCCTTAATTACCATCACATATAAAGTGAAGGTCATGAGAGTATAAAATTGACAAATTAATGATCCACCTACAATTCTCACTATACCCACTAGTAGTCTTTAAGTCATTATGAAAGTATATGTATGTTAAAACAAAAGCCTTGATTGATGCATAGGTACCACATGCTTGTTATTCCCCATTCAAGAAACTCTTAACAAACTTTGAAAGCTCCTTATACCAATTCCTACGTTTACCGACTTCCAGCAAGTTAAGTCTATGCCCTCAAACTTCAACCTAGCCCCTCCACAGTACATTTTTTAATTTCTTTCTAATTTTTCTCACCGAATAAGTTAAAGAAAATATGATCAAGTAAAACCTCTTTGACTCGTCAAATAATATTATGATCACAAAAAATGAAATAGATGGAACAATTCTAATCACTTCTCAAAGATACTAACCGTGCGAAATTAATAGTTTAAGTGTCTGCTCCGTTGTTTCATTTTCCCAAACAATCAATTCACATCATGCATGTTAAGGAGATTAGGGATCTGATTTTGGAGAATAATCCATGCAGTTTCACATCAGAAACAACCAACTCAAAAAGCTAGTATAAACTAGCATTGACATAACACATGCATACATTATATTTATCCAAGAACTGTTTTAGGGTTTGCTCACAACTAAGTAACTACTAATAATGTGACCATATATATCATCATCTATAGTTGGTGCCAATCAGTGGCACATCATCGTTTAGTTCCAAATTTGGTAGATAGGTTGTGTTCCCAACGACTCAAATTGATATCTCATACATTGATACACGAACGATTCGACGTCATAAACGCAACTTATATGAACTGATTGACAATCATTTCTCAACTATATAATTAATTGCTTAATGATTAGGATACGTCATCCTGTTTAATGTTTAAACCTTCACTTGTTTTTTATCAGTTATATATGTGGCAATTCATGGTATTACTTCATTTTTGTATTTTTAATTATCTTGTTTTTACTACCAGTATATATTGTTTCAGAGCTCTTTTACGAAATACTAAAATCACTTATGCAAAGAAGACTTGAATGGAGATGGTATGAAACAATTTATTTGTCCAATCACGAGCCACTTACGAATGAGTGTAGTATAATGTACTTCACTCCAAGAATGCAAGCATAGATTTGTTGTTCTTTCTGCCCTCTATATATGATGAATTCAGCTTGACAATATTAATAATAGTACTCCCTCTTTGATTTATATAGGCGATGTTTGATTGGGTAGTTCTGCAAACATGGGAGTCTTGAACCTACCGAAGATTTATATATATGTGGCTATGAAATATGCCTGTGAGGATCATAAGACATGCAGTTCAAATTGAATTATTTTCAAAAAAGATTACTTATTATTATTTATAAACAGCCTAATCAGGACAGAGTACTACAAAAAATTGAAGAGGAGTGCATAAATTCATCAACTTGAACTATATAATTTACTTGTAGGTGAAAATTAATTTTTAATTTCCATGATTATTTCACCCAAAGCTACGTACGTATGGTTGCTTCTCCCACCATCATATTACATATTCTACATTCCATTTTGTTTGTCATAATTTGAATTTGGAGAGTCAAATCTTATATATATGATTCTTTTGTTCTTTATAGAGGAGAATATCGTCTCGTCTATTTCCTTTTTTTCTCCCCCCTCTCTCTCTCTCTTTCTTTTTTTTTTCTTTTTTTTTTTTTTGCGTGCGAAGGAACATATTATCTAGTCTGAATCAATTTGTTTTACCTTTATTCATCCACGGTCGAGTTGAGCATTGAGACATGGGAGTACCTCACAATGAGTACTAGTACTATTATACTAGTAAGGGTCGTTTGGTAGGAAGTCAAGTTATGAAGGTACTAGCAATGCATATATTAGTAATGCGGGTATTAATAATATCTGTATTAGTAATGCGGGTATTAGCAATGTGTGTATTAGTAATACGGGTACTAGCAATGTGTGTATTAGTAATGCAGGTATTAGTAATGTGGGTATTAGTAATGCATGTATTAGCTATGCACGGATTATAATGTAGGAATATGTAATGCATGAATGGTAATGAATGAATTATTTCTTGTTTAATAATTGATACATCACACAAACTAATGTATAACATACAATTTAAAAGATTTTGCTCTTTAAACAATTTTTTTTTTAAAATTTATTATTATGAGGGTTAGTTTTGTCATTTTTTCCTAATACTTATATTGCTAATATCCACATTACTAATTTCACCTTCGACCCTACATAAAATAATACATAGATTCCCGCATAACTTATGCATGTATTAGTTATGCGAAAATAGAAAAATTGCAATCAAACAATGTACTAGACTTATGGTGGGATTAAAATGGAACTAATTGCAACCAAACATGGTATTATTTATGAGGATTTCAATGAGGATATTATGTATCACTTATGGGTAACCAAACATGGTATTACTTATAAGGATTTTAATAAGGGTATTAGGTACCTATATGTGGGCTACCAAATAGGGTAGTTTGGTAGAGAAACAAGTTATACATGGATTAATAATGCAGGGATTAGTAATAGATGGATTAATAATACAAGGATTATTTTTTGTTTGGTGTTTAGTACATTGCACAAAATTAGAGATGTAAGTTATCATTTACAATATTAATTTGATTTGAAGTTAAAAAGAAATGAGTTTACAATTATGCCCTTTGATGCTTGACTTTAATTGGCTTCTAGGGGGATAGTTTTGTCATTTTGCTCCTTTATCCATGAATAACTAATACATGGATTAGTTTATCTCACATAGGATGTGGGATAAAATAATACCCAAATGGTATTAGTTAATACATGATTCAAAATTGTATCAAACAATGAATAAAGTGGGTACTATTCCAAATAGGGGAATTTTCAAAACTAGGCAGCCCACAACACAAAATTACAAATGAGGGGTCATATTTCATCCATAGCACCCCTTTATTTTTGCATTACACAAGATATCACTCCCTTATTTTCAAAATTACACAACATAGCACCCATTTAAACTAAAACCCTAGGAACCACTCCCTCACCCCCCCCCACCACTGCCCCACCACCAAAAATTGAGCTGCCACCGCCGCCGCCGCCGGCCGGCGGTGGCTTGTGGCCGAAAAATAAAAATTTCACCGGATTTGCTTATTTTATTTGTGGATTTGTTTAAATAATTATTTTTTGATTAATTTATACACCTAAGTCTATCAAAATAATAAAATATACGTGTAAATACATAGAAAAATGTGTATGGAAGAAGAGAAATACAAAAATATACACAAAAAACATAAGTTTTATACAAAACATCCATAAAAAGTGCACAAATCTGAAATTTATACAATTTTATTCATTGTTCACACGCATATACAGCTTTATACAAAATTCACACTTCATAAAATGTGTTTTATACACTGTTAATTCGTACATATACAGATTTATACATTTTTATACACGTTTACAGAATTGTATAAACTTGTATAAAAATGTATAAAAGTGTGTAAACTCACAAAAATAATGTTAAACAGTCCCTAAGCAGATTTTACACAAAAGTTTAACAAAAATCCAAGATCTATATAGTTTTATCCAAGAAAAACACTAGATCTAAACATTACACAAAAGTTGCAACAAAAAACTAGTAGATCTCAACGAATTTTTATGAAAAAAGTGAAGAAAAAGAAGAAAATTGATAAATAAACTCCTCACCGGAGTTTTGATCGGAATATACAACGAAAATCAATGTTGTTATTCAAAAAGCAAAAAAAAAAAAAAAAAGAAGAAAAGAAGAAGAAGAGGCAGCGACGGTGACGTTGATGACGACGGCAGCTTGGAGGAGGGGGAGTGAAGGTGAGACAGTGGTGGGTGGGGGCGGTGGTGGACTTGTTAGGGTGGAGAGAAGAGAGGAAAAATGGGAAAGAGAGTAAGAGAAGAGGGGAAAAACGGGGGCTAGGGTTTTTTTTCTTTATAAAGGGGGTGCTATGGAGTGAAAGAAAAAATAAAAAAAAGGGAGGGAGTGCTATGTCATGTAAGATAGCAAAATAGGGGTCTTTTTTGTAATTTTCATGAGTGGGGGGTCTCTCAATGTAATTGTCCCTTCCAAATACCATGCTTATTTTGCCAAATACACCCTGCCAAATTGGTGAAAGAGCTTAGACTTTTCCACGAATAATAAGCAACAGGAATTAAGGTAAAAATTTCGCCCATAGGCCACTTTTGCCATTAGTATTTGGTTTGAAGTCACTTTTGAGTTTTACATGAGAGGTCACTTTTTGGAACTTCAATTTTTGTGGGTTTAACTTTATGCCTAAGTTATGAAGTTCAACTTCAATCTGTAAGGGCTGAACTTTTAGGCATAGATGCGTTCAACTCTTGTTGGCTGAAGTTGAACTTCAACCCTTGTGGGCTTAAAAAAGTGGTCTCTCATACAAAATCAATAAAAAAATGGCCTCAAAACAAAGACCACTGGCAAAAATGGCTATGCGTGCACTTTGCCCGGAATTAAGGACAATTGGACTTAATTTTGCATAACTTGAATATTAGTCCAAAAGATTATTAAAAAAAAAAAAAAACGTTTCGTGTCACAACAGTCGTATTAGAATCGTATCCTTGGTTGTAAAGAGAGTCTATATGTAAATACTGGAACCCATTTTCATTTATTATCTGAGCCCCGCTGTGATGCAAATGCATATCTTAAAGAAATCTCGTTGCATAGCGCCATAGCTTCTACACTGAAATAGAAAAAAGTCGATATCCATGTGTATACTTATAAGCTCATCCCTACTTCTATGGAAGTCCATATCAGTACTTGTTCAATCCCAGGTAACATTTATAACTTCCTTATCAAATATAATACCATGGTTGCACAATCTTGGACAAACAGAATACACACCAATGACAATGACTTACGAAAAATACCTTAGACACTCCATACTTAATTTTTATACGTTGGATAAATTATCACCTTCGTGTAATTATAGAGCAAACATTTACCTAAATGCAAATTAAAGCCCAATTGTCTCACAGGTAGACTGTGATTAGTTCCTGTTGAGGAGTTCCTCAATCATTTGCAATGCCACCCGCTCTTCTTCTTCTATGCCACCTTGATCTTTGCCTTTTAATTTCTCATGTGAAGTCTCCGGAGTAGTATTTGAAGCAGTTATCTTTTCATCGTCTTGCTCCTCCTCTAGAGTTTTCTCACTGTCATTTATCTTTGTATTCCCTAGTTGGACAGTCATGACCCAGCTGCTAGAATCAGGACGAGCGCCAGCTCGTTTCTGCCAGACCCCAATGTTAGAACTCTCAGTGTCGAGCTTTAGGCAAGTGAGAGATGGAGAAGGTGCTTTACAACACTTGCGAAGCTTGGCGTTAAGAATAGCAGACAATGATCCGGAGAAAGACGAATTAGTATTATTAGCACTAGTACTACTATTGTCGTTCACAGGGAAGTTTGTTTTGGCATTACGTCCGCTCATTAGAACAGCTGCTTCATCATATGCTCGGGCAGCCTCCTCTGCAGTTTCAAAAGTTCCAAGCCACACTCTCCTCTTCCTACAATAATAAATCAACCAAATCAAATAAAATCAATTACTATTATTGAGCATTAATAAATGCGCGATGGAATAATAACTAATCACTTGGTACATGCATTTGCATAGTGAAATTTATGTGCATATCAATTATTTATCCAGGAAGTGTTTAAATAAGGAAAGAAAAAATAAGAGCAGGGTGTGCAATATGGTAAGTAGTACTATAATATATACAGTAAAGGATGACGAATCTCAGCAACCCAAGATCCCCAATGGCGTTGCCTGACACCTCTGAACTTCTTTGCCTGTACCATGCTTGTGTTCTAGTGAAACAACTGTCAGAGAGATAGTGATAGAGAGAAGAGAGAGAGACCGACAGAAACGCCAAAATGTTACAGCTGAAGATGTGGAAGTAGTTTAGAAACATGGACACATATAAAGATCAGAAATAAGGACAGTACTGGCAATCTCGCATAGTGACATAAGACATGTATTTAGTTAAGCTTTGTACGAAGGTTGTGCTTGATTATTATTAGGAGCATTCAAAGAGAAAGGGGATGAGTTGTTGCTGAGATTAGTAAATAATAATGCAGGACTTGACAGGCCCGTGGACCTGATCACTAGCCCACCACCATAGATAGTCACTCAATAGTAGTAATATCTCTTCTTGAGTTCTCTTATAGTACCATCTATGAAGGTACCCTTTTGGAATGGCTGCATGTGCAGAGTAGATTAGTGTACTTTTTTATGGCCAAAATGAAAGCGAAATGTTAAAAGATAACTCCAAGTTGCTATGCCGCCCAGCTGGTCGAGCAAGTAATTTCACCTAGCAGTTCCAATAAGGAAAGAAAAGACTATAAAGAAAGAAAGAAAGACGGACGGTAAAACTTGTGGTTTAAAATAAGTTATAATATCTATGATTATAGATGAGTAAAATAAAAATATGGGAGTTAAATTTTTTTTCGATATGATGATTTTTTTGGAACGAATTAATAAAGAAAATACGATAAAGAAAGTGAGACAAAGCGAATATTTTAGTAAGAATCTAAATTTTATATAGTCTACTTACACCATTAGTGCAAATAATTGTTACACTATTAAAAAATATTTACACGTTATAGCAGGTAATTAATGTACCACATATTTTCTTACAAATTATGTTTCTATGGAGTCTTACTTAAAAAATATTCTTTGTATGACTTGATTCTGTAATTATCGTGTAATTTAGATGGTTATAATTAATGTAGTACTTATTATTTTATTTTTGCGATTAATATACTATTAAATAGAAGGTTTAACGGAGTGGAGGCTTCATTATTATAAGTTAAGTCCATCAGGAAATTATTTGGACTGGCTCTATAACAGGGAAAGAGAAACCCTTTAACACTGCTGAAAATTCCATGTTTAGTTCAGTTTCGTAACCTCAATCAGAAATGGACCTCCGCGTGGTCCTGTTTTACATGTCCACTCTATAAATGCATAAATGTTATTTTCACAGTAATTATTGGGCTATTGTTACATCACTTTAATAAAGTCTACTGCAATTCTTCCTCAAAGTACTGCTTTTAGCCAAATTAGCTTTTAATTATGAATAAAAAGTTGAGCGAATGCCATTTTATACAATAGCCGTCCTAGTCGAATCAATATAAACAATATAGTAACATTAATGAAAGCTATAATTACAAGGTAACAATGTTTGTAGTTGAGACTCATAGAAAATCCTATTTAGATTCCCATTCGTAATTCCGGGTGGGAATCACTTTAGAGGTAAAAACTTATTCATACTAGGTGTATGTTAAGTGTTAACACTCAATCATAGTAACTAATCATAGTAAAATAATTTAATGAATATAGAATGTGTATTAATTAACTATAGTTGAGTGATAATAATGTATTTATAAATGAATAGCATGTAGTTATGGTTGGGTGTAAACAACCAGTATGGATAAGTATTTACGCTTCTCAGAATATCAGCTCCCTAATTTGAAAAGAATTTTCTTAGACTGGATTCTAGTTTATGAAATTTAAATTGTACTTTGGAGAATTTAATTCTTACTATAATGTAGTAATAGTACATTCTAACATTCATGTCACAACTCGATCGATACTAAAGGACATAAAAAAGAAATCGTTACATTACAACCTCGATTTGTTAAACAAATCCTTGAACTTTATATTCCATTAGACAGATATATGATCTGTAGACTATTTTTTATTTATTTTTTGGATAAATAATAAATCTGGATAAAATATGCATATCCTCGAAAAGAAATCTCCAATAAATGTTGAGACTTTAAACACGTTGCGTGGGGTTATTGAATATTTGTAACAAAATGAATGAGTAAATAGTAGGTTTCATAGGAGTAGTACTATTGAGTTATAAATGAGTCAAGTACGGGAATTAATATTTACTGAAAAAGGCCCTTAAGGGAATTGGTATAGATGGATTTGTAGATTTCATTTGCCAATAACAGATTAAAAAGATAAATCAAACTGGACTGCCTGAATATGTCAAAAGAAATCTGTAGCACTTACCTCATTCAGTAGTTGACGATGCAATGATATTTCACGTTTTCCTTCATCTCTATAACAACAGACAATTATTGTATGAAATTAATGATGTTACTCCTTCGTACGTAAAATGTTGAACTTCTTTTGAAATATGGACTAAGGAGAATTCAAAGTCTAACTACAAATTCAAAAATAGACTAGAACTCATAAATTTATAAATATAATGAGTTAAGTGGTAAGAACTTTAAAAATCGAATTATTAAACTCAAAATCTGAATTTTCCTCTAGATAATTCTTCAATTTATGTTAATATTATATTTGAAAAAAAACCAAGGATGTGTCTGATATTAAAATAAAATTCATAATTAATTTATAATAGTTCTGTAGTTTGTTTACTTTGTGTGGATTACTGAAACTACTTCTTAAAAATGAAATTTATTTTACATCAAAAGTTAGGAATAATGGAATATTTACAGAAGATGGCCCATTGAGTAAAGTCGTGAGCTAGTGTCCTTTCCGCTTGTTGATGCGGCAATTAAATAAATACTCCCTCCGTCCCAATTTATGTGGCACCATTTGACCGGGCACGGAGTTTAAGAAAATAGATGTTGACCTTGTTAAATATCAATTTTACCCTTGAAAAAGTAAGAGAGAGAAGATTTGAGTAATAAAAAAATTGTTAGTAGGTTTAAAAGTATGTAGGGCCCAACAAGGGTAAAATAGAGATGACGTATTAAATAGTTGTCAAATAAGGAAATGTGCCACTTATTTTGGGACAAACAAAGAAGGAAATGGTGTCACATAAATTGGGACGAAAGGAGTAAAATCTTAGTTCTCTAAAAACTTTGAATTTTTGGATGAAATAGTTACGTATTTTAACACGAACGATTTGTTTGTTGTGCATACGTTTTTTCTTCTATAGCATGTCAATTATGTTAAAGAAAATTAACCTTAGACCTAACTCAACCTTGAATGTTAGGCTTAAAAAATGAGGATCACTAAAAACCAATAATGAGACCATGTTCCTATCCCATTACCAATCTCATAAATTAGCTTAAGCGGTGAGGACAAAATGACCATGCTCCCATCTTTTTACTGATCATGTGGAATATTTAATTAATTACATCGCAAATTAGTACGCTTGAACCAGATGAAATATATAGGATAATATAACTTAAATAAATATGATAGTTGTCCAGTTTAGTAAAGTATGAAAATATTTTTTGAGGATATTCATGAATCATAAAGATTAGCAGCAAAGTCTAATGATTGATTGAAGCACATGATCTATTATTAGGAATGTAAAATTTGTTAAAAAGAATGAATTCACCCAAGAAATAGGTTTATTATGTTAAGCGAGGAAGTCATCCCTTTCTCATCTTGTTGTATATACTTAAGTTGGACTAAATATTAAATGCAGAATTCTCTTAGTTAAAAAAAAAAAAAGTCAATTTTTTTATTAATTCGTTTAAACAATAATGACATATTTCTAAATATAAAAATTAATTAATTTCAAACTAATAATTTACATCCACAAACATATTTATGCCTCATTTTAAGTCATATATTTCAAAAGTTTTTATTTCTTTCTTGAACTTAGTGTTGGGTCAATCACCAAGTATCATATCTTAAGCAATTCTTTCTCCATGAGATTTTTCAGTGTGAAAGAGTTGCAAATAGGGTTATGCAAAATCGAACCGGTACCAATAGCCGAACTGCTACCGATAAGCATAACAGTATTGGAATAATAGTATATCGGTTCGGCAATAGTATTGATTTCTAATATCGGTGAGATATCGGTACGATAACTGTATCTGTATATCTTTACCATTAACGTACCGATAATCAATAAGATATTTTTTATAAATTTTATTTATAAATTTTATTTTATTTATTATTAGTATAATAGATGTATTAAATTTTAATTTAGTACAACTTTAGTTTATAGGTTAAACTTCAACTCTTATTGCTATTGGTGGTCATTAGTACTCATTATTCTTTATGAGGCATGACCCATTCTATACGTTTAATTCTGCTTCCAGGCTTCCACTTTCGGATCATCTGACTCTTTAGTCTTTTTTTTTTTTTTTTTGGTTTATTATTTCGACATGGGTCTTTATTGTTCTCCATACTTTAAGGTTAGTAAGTTACTATTGCACTTGTATACAAAGAATTCCACATTGCTTTGAGCCTCGTCTCATGACTTTTAAAGTGAAAGAAGTAAAAGATGTTCTTAAACTGCTTGTGATGGTTGATAGCATACAATAATTATAAACTAAAATAGACTTTTGTGAATAAATATGTAAGAGAACAATAGCTTTCTTTTGATTGACGAAGTCTACATTACCCGAGTCCTGGTTCTACTAAAACGTGTCTGTTAGCTATTGACAACCAACCACCGAGAATTTATCCATTACGTCGGTAGTACAAGTATTACTGACTACCGAACCATTAAGAACCGATAAACCGATAGCTTATCGGTATGGTATTAGTTTTGCATAATTACATAGCGTTAATTGATATACTGCTGCCGATAAGCAAATATTTGTATCGTATCAATGCTGGTTACAACTTACAAGCATCAGTTGTTGATAAAAAAGTAAACATTGGACATAAAACTTAACCCCAAAAATTAGCTCTAATATGGAGGATTGCGAAAGTCATATATACTAATAAACCCAACACCCACCGATGTGGCACATCAACACTCCTTGCACGCCGAGGCTTGGTAACTGAAATGTAGACAACATAAATTAAGGTCCACATTGGTAAACAATAAAGTAGATGGACTTGACTGTGATACCTTATTAAAAAAAAAAAAAAAAAAGACTATAAGCCAAAGTCACCTCTTAAGCTAACAGCTGGGTTAAAATAACTCATTTCTTATCGTAATATCAAAGTGTCAAATTTCTTTATCAGTTGTCAAGGGTCATTTATATATATGAGACCAAACGTTCATAAATATTGCAGGCCAATCTAGTGCTATTCGCTCGTTTCAATGACACAAGTTAGTCATTCTAAGGGTTGCACTTTACATTTTTAATCATTGTGTCCTGAAATTCAATTTTTCAGTTCAAAATTTCAGCACATCATATCTCGAAATTAAAAATTTTAGTTCTAAATTTCAGAACAAATAACTACGGGCTAAACCTAAATTCTTTCGCTAAGGAATGACTAATCATGCACTTCACCCAAAAACTTGAATTACGATCGTGAGTCACCACAATGCAATTACACACATCACTCAATGAACTATCCATGAACAGACTCTTATTCAATTCGTTTATATATCATACTAGTGTCTACGAACGTGCGTTGCACGTTGACACCAACTTAATTATTAAAACCTGACATAAAAGATGATATAATTGTTGTAATTAAGTATTATAGTCTATCGTATTGTAAAATAATATTGATATCATCAAAACAACACTTTGAGAAAATAATTATGCATGAAAAGAATGAATTGTGCTTGGTTTTTTTTTTTTTTTTAATTTACTTGTTCTAATACAACAATTCATAATGTTGCATGAAGATTCTAACTCATTGTTAATCATTTAACAGCCAACAGTAAGTCAAGACTCCACTGTCGCCCTTAAAATGCTGTCTTATTCCAAACACCATTTCACGCCTAAAAGAAAGATTTTAGATACAATATTTCTGATTAGTTAGCTTCGTATAACTTGCTTGTCCAAGATCAATTAACTCTAACAAATGATTGTCATGTCGTTCTATCAACGATCTAGGCCGAATAACTCTTCATTCTTGTACCTTTCCTCAGAAAAGTTGTTGAAGGTTGCAGAAGCTTTCATTAAAATGTAGTTACTCTTTAAAGGAACCTTTGGAGAAAGCATTTCAAATTAAATTAATTACTTACTAATTAGAATAAACAAAACTTTTTAGAATTACATTTTTTTAATTTACTTTCCTTAACTAAGTATTATAATAAGAATAATTGCTAAATAATATTCACAATGCATTTAGGTTATTTAGACATGCATGGACTTCATTGAAAAATGCATAGTGCAGACATATAAATAAATAATATGCAAAGTTCAAGAAGTAGAACCGATTTTTCTTGTTATTCTTCGTGGTCGAGCGCTTAGATTGTCCATAGCTTCAGATTAAAATAAGCGATTGGTAATTGGTTCTTTACGTATTCTGATCATTGAATTTCCTCGTGAGAAGACCATGCTACTATGTATTTGGCATAGAAGAAATGACCAAGAATTGTTTGTGATCATTGAAACTTGGAAGTTGAAGAAATATAATGATTGTCGATTCCAATAAACTCCATCTCGGTAAATGATGAGAAACGGAAAAAAATAACTTTAAATGGTTTGGACGTATTAAGATCGAGCCATAGCAAGGCAAACATTGCATGAATCTTCGAAAGAGAGACATAATGTTAGACATCAATGTGTGTTTTAAAGAAAGCCACGACACCGGGTCATAAAGGTATCAAATTGCTCATGAAAATTTGTGTTTCTTTTAAAAACGACACTTCAATTAATGAAGTTTCTTCTAATTAATAAGTATTACTACTATTGAATAAATAGGGTATCTTGCTTATTTAGGATATGCATGAAATTAAAGTTAATTAAAAGAGTATTTAAGTAAAATGACTTTTACTCTTTTTGAGGACATGCTTTTATAGTAATATGATTAATTAGTAGTAATAAATATTTTTGCAAATGTCATAAAAGTTCCGGTCCTCAAAGCTAAAAAAATAACATTACGGTTGTGTTTACCCAGTCAACCTTTTTGCATTCCTCTATGCGTACGGGCAATTTCTTTAACAACACTGCTTTATCGGATCGCCACCTCCTTTTACCTTTTTCACTTCTTTTACAGCAAACATCGGATCATATTTTCTTAATACTATTTTTCAGCAACACTTTATTGAGGTGAAATAAAGGTCTCTTTTTACACTAATAATAGTAGCATACTGCTCTTTTATCGATCTTCTAGAGTGCACTAATCTTTTTCTGCAAGCACTGATAAGTTACATTTTCCCTTGTGACGTGAGTTTCAACTACAATTACTATGTGTTTATAATACCCCTTTTGTATTTCTTACTTGGTGTCAATATATTACATTGAGGATGTGTAAACTAATGTGTGTTTTAATCTTTTGACTAGTAGGTGAAAAGATGGCTCCTATTTTGCTACATGGAACTCTGCATGTCACAATCCACGAGGTTGATAGGCTGCGCGAGAGAGAACGTGGTAATATCTTCAGCAAGGTATACATTTGAGCTCCATTTGAATTTGATTTAATTGGATCACAGCCATTATGTCTATGTCATTTCCCTTTCGATATGCTAGTACACGAGTAAAGTACTCTGTTTGATTATGCTAATAATTCGGTGTTTAAATAATACAATTCATTTGATTTTTGGGGTTTGGGGACATAGTGAGGTTAAATAAGGTGATGAATTAGAACTCCATCCGTCTCGTTTTATTTGTCCTTTTTATTTTTACAAGTCTCTTAAGAATATATTAATGAGGGGTAGTTTTGACTATTTTGCCCGCCATATTAATCTCTCTTCAATAAATATTAATTCTTGTTTCTACTTTCAAGATCAATTAATAATATGGGCAAAGTGAGAAAAAGACAAACTAATTTTACCTTGAACTCCTAAATGGTCAAATAATTTGAGACGATTATTTATAGTAAGAATGACAAATAAAACGAGACTGATGAAGTAGTAGTAGTAGTTTTGTATGTACCCCGTAACCCCATGATCGATATATGCCTATCAACATATAACTCTGCAAAAAACAACTGCATCACCAATTACTGCTAGTGTAGTTTTATGAAACATGAGTGAGTATATTTCCTGATATAGAGAAGTTACATAGTGGCACTTAAATGGCCTATCTCTGTTACTCTGTAAATCACCCTGATTGTGGTTCCCTTCTTTTATAAGCGAACTATACAAAATTTTGAGGGGTTACAACTTAGAAGTTAAATAGTGGCACTGGAATGGCCTATTTCTGAAAATCACTCAAATTGTTGCTTCTTTTACCGTTAAGTTGAAACCATATAAATGAACAAAAGTTAAATAGGGACATTGAAATGGTCTATTTCGATAAAACTTAAGAATGAACTTACATAATTGCTAAGAGAAAGGAGGACACAAGGTGGAGCTACTATAGAAAATGTATGGAACAAAGTAGATATTATTAAGGAAAAAAATAGAGAAAAAGAATAAGTTAACAACACGATCACATCAAATCGATCGTTACATAAAATGATTTTTTTTCATCATTACGTTGCGGCAGATTAACGATATGATTCAATAAAAAATTAATGTAATAATAAAAACAAACATTGCATTACGACACAATACAATAGCTAACGGTCCAAACAAGCAGATAGACTTGTTCAAAAAATGATTCTCTCTCTTCTGAAGTAATATCTGATTGGCTGAAATCTCATGATTGCAGATTAAAGAGACTGTCGAGGAGAAGGTAGGTATAGGCAAAGGAGCAGGCCAAGTTTATGCAACTGTTGATTTGGAAAAGGCAAGGGTAGGAAGAACTAGAGTCATTGAAAATGAACCAAGTAATCCTAGGTGGAATGAGTCTTTTCATATCTACTGTGCCCATATGGCTTCAAATGTTATATTTACTGTCAAAGATCATAATTCCATTGGTGCAACCTTAATTGGAAGAGCTTATTTACCAGTTAATGAACTCTTGGAAGGGGATGAGGTTGATCAGTGGATTGAGATATTGGATGAAGACAAGAATCCCATAAAAGAAGGTTCTAAGATCCATGTAACTTTACAGTTTTTTGACATTAGTCGTGATCGCAACTGGGGACGTGGAATTGGTAGTCCTAAATATCCTGGTGTGCCTTACACTTTCTTTCCACAAAGATCAGGATGTCGCGTTTCATTGTATCAAGATGCTCATGTCCCTGACAAGTTTATTCCTAAAATCCCTCTCTCGGGGGGTAAATATTATGAACCACATAGATGTTGGGAAGATGTCTTTGATGCGATCAGTAATGCAAAGCACTTGATTTACATTACTGGATGGTCTGTTTATACTGAAATAACATTGTTGAGAGACTCGAGGAGGGAAAAGCCTGGAGGAGACACCACACTTGGCGAGCTGCTCAAGAAGAAGGCCAGTGAAGGTGTTAAAGTCCTTATGCTTGTATGGGATGACAGAACATCTGTACGTGTGCTGAAAAAAGATGGTCTCATGGCAACTCATGACGAAGAAACTGAAGAGTACTTTAAGGATACTGATGTGCACTGTGTCCTTTGTCCGCGGGATCCTGATGATGGTGGAAGCATAGTTAAGGATATACAAATCTCTGCCATGTTTACTCATCACCAGAAATTAGTAATAGTAGACAAAAAGATGCCCAGTGGAGAGTCAGATATGAGAAGGATTGTGAGCTTTGTTGGTGGCCTTGATCTTTGTGATGGGAGATATGATACACCTTTCCATTCACTTTTTAGAACATTGGACACGGCACACCATGATGATTTCCACCAGCCTAATTTTGCTGAAGCTTCGATTAGCAAAGGTGGGCCTAGGGAGCCCTGGCATGACATTCACTCTCGGGTTGAAGGACCAATTGCTTGGGATGTTCTGTTTAATTTTGAGCAGAGGTGGAGAAAGCAGGGTGGAAAAGATATTCTTGTCAACTTGAGAGAGCTTGACAACATTATCATTCCACCATCTCCAGTTATGTACCCCGATGATCCTGAAACATGGAATGTTCAGTTATTCAGATCCATCGATGGTGGGGCAGCCTTTGGCTTCCCTGACACACCCGAAGATGCAGCAAAGTCTGGCCTAGTGAGTGGGAAGAATAACATAGTCGATAGAAGTATCCAAGATGCTTATATCACTGCTATTCGTCGGGCAAAGAACTTCATTTACATTGAAAATCAGTATTTTCTTGGAAGCTGTTACGATTGGCAATGTGATGATGTGAAGGTGGAGGAGATAGGTGCTTTGCATCTTATTCCAAAAGAACTTACATTGAAGATTGTGAGTAAGATTGAAGCTGGGGAAAGGTTTACTGTATATGTTCTGGTTCCAATGTGGCCAGAAGGAATTCCTGAGAGTGCATCAGTACAAGCAATATTAGATTGGCAAAAGAGGACAATGGAGATGATGTATAAACATATTTTTCAGGCTATCAGAGATAAAGGTATTGACGAACACCCCAGGAATTACTTGACATTTTTCTGCATTGGCAATAGGGAGGTGAAGAAGAGTGGAGAATATGAACCTTCAGAAAAACCAGAAACTGATACCGATTATGAACGAGCTCAGGAGGCTCGCCGCTTCATGATCTATGTCCATTCCAAGATGATGATAGGTGAGTTATTGCTTGCATTTTCCCATTTTATCTTACATTGTACTCTCTGGAGTATGAAATTAGATGTCCTAAATATAGCAAGGAAAACTTTCAGATTTTTATAGGTTTCTTGAAATACTTGAAGGTTAGGATGATTACCATTCAAGTTTTTAAGTTGTTTGTAAGATCAAACACCAACATTTAGATTTACTAAGTTATTGTAGCATAGCGTGGCACTAAAATTTATTTCTCAACAGTTGATGATGAGTACATCATAGTCGGATCAGCCAACATAAACCAGAGGTCAATGGATGGTGCAAGAGATTCCGAGATAGCAATTGGAGCATACCAGCCTCATCATTTGACGACAAGGCAACCAGCAAGGGGTCAAGTTCATGGTTTCAGAATGGCATTGTGGTATGAGCACATGGGTATGCTTGACGACACCTTCCAACATCCAGAAAGTGAGGAATGTGTGAGGAAGGTGAATCAAATTGCTGATAAATACTGGGACCTGTATATAAGTGAGAGTCTAGAAGGTGATCTGCCTGGTCACTTGCTTCGATACCCCGTTGGACTTACCAACAATGGGGATGTCACGGAGCTGCCTGGAGCTGGAAATGAGTTCTTCCCTGACACCAAGGCCAAAGTTATTGGTACTAAATCTGATTATCTACCACCTATCCTCACTACATAAGTGGAAAAACATATTTGCTCGTCATATTAAGAAATAAAAGTCATATATCCCATTGGAAATCCGCAGTTTAGTCCTTAAAATTTCCTATGGAGGGATGTCCTTGTGAGATTAGATGATTTTCCTTGTTGTTTCAGAAGCCTTTTCAGATTCTATCCTAGTATTGAATTTGCATCCTTTGAAATTCACCACATTGATATTTCTTGTTGAGACAATTGTCTCGTTAATCGATACAGTATGTACTACATTGCATAAATTTTTCTTATTTTGTGGAAATTTTCATGAAAATGTTGACTATATGGATTGCGTTTGATCAATCATCAACCTAAACTACTGGGCGAAATAAAAAAGTATGGTCAAGCAATGGCACTAAATCCCGTGACTTTTGGGGTTTCTCTGCACAAGTGTCTTGTATATTTAATGTGACCATGGACATCTATGAGATGAAGATATATGAGATTGCAAGCATTTCAGCCAAGTGGCATCTTACAAACAATTGTTTGAAATTTGCCCACTTGGCTAATTATTGGATTCGTCTCATTTTCATTATTGCTACGAAGCATTTAGACTGATACGTGTCTAGTGGACATTAGTTTTTATCATCAGTTAAGGCCAGTGTTTGTTTAATCCTACAATTCGTGGCATTTAACTTCAATTATACGTGTCTAGTGGAATAGCAATGTCTCTGAACTAGTGTTACTGTGTTAGTATTGTTTTCGTGTTCTCCTTCTCTTATCACGGACGGGCCTACCATTGTCTTAGCAGTGTGAACCGTTACTTTCAAATTGCATAAGTACAATTGAACCTTGAAGGGATGGCAATTAGTGGCTTAGAAGGATGACTAGGAAGATTTGATTTGAAAGCTCCAAATATTATCCACACAAATGAGAAATAAAATTTTGAAGTTCGTTTTTTTCCCCAAAATATCAAATCACATGCAACGATAGGTGCACAGAAGTTTAAGTATCAATTTTGTCCGATATAACCTTCAAATGAACCAAAATTTTCCAAATTTCTTTTTTCCTTTCTTTGAATATCTTTTACATTCTAGTAGGATGAAATGAATTTTTATTATTTGACACCACTGACCATAGCGTCGATCATAATTTATAAGATGCCTTTAGCAGCATAGGTGTTGATGGATTTGCTTTAATGTTAAATCACACTTGTTTTCTTTCACATCATAGATTAATGAGTTTTATTATATTATCTGCTAATACTTCAGCTAAATAAAATCTAGAATTTGCTGGTGAAATTCAATAGTAAAATCTTTTTCCGTGACACAAGTGGTTAGTAGTTCTCATGACAAGTACAGGTTTCTTTTCTGGCTTGACTCGAACACACTAGTCCTATAAGTAATAAGTAGTTCTAAGCTTGAATTGCAAAATAAAATAGAGAACTTCCACTAATTTTCCTCCTCTTTAAATTCTCTATTCATTCAACACTTGCACATTCTTATTACTTTCGTGGGGACTATTACAATAAACCAATTCCATTAAAACAACTTTGACCATCATTCCTTCTCAGCCTTTCGTCTCTGTTTCCCCTGCCGTGCGGTGCATTACTGAAAGCAAAAGCTGTTGAATTCTAAAACCAAACACTTGGAGAAAAAATACTCCCTCATTTCATCTTTACTTTCCATCTACTATTCCTTCTTTACAAAGGTATAGAAAAAGAGAGAGAAAAGTAAAAGAAATACAGATTCTCACGAAATATAGTTATTTTATACCTAAAGTTGTTACATAGAAAAATCCGCACCAACTCCAAGTCCTTGTGTGAATCAGATAGAAGCACATTTGAGTTCCTACTTCAACTACTCCCTAACCACCCATTGATTTGTTCTTACTCATAAATATTTGTATAAAATCTTGAAACGTCTTTCTTATAATTCTAAGTCAACATTTTCTAGTTACATATTAGACCAGTCAATATTCCTTTTTCTTCTAAATTTCTATATTCAACTCCACCAAATTAACACTAACATGTCAAGTATGTTGGGTTCACAAGGCTTAGTCTTAGCAACAGCCATGGCTGTATCTGCAGGCACCGTGATTCTACTTGATCAGCTGTACCGTGTAAAGTACCCAACCACCCATCTTTCCAGTAAACAAAAGCAGATTCTCAAGTCTTGTTTATCTTCAGGTAGTACTCATCACTTTTCTTGAAAAATTAATTAAGATGGTATAAGCTTTCGTTTAATCTTATTAATGTTCTCATGTTGCAGCTGGAAAGACCAAGGACAGAACAAAGAAGAAAAACAAGAGAGTTCATTTTGCAGCTGATGTGAAAGGTTCAAGTGGCAATAGCGAGGAATACAGAAGAGAACACCACAGGAAGTATACAGAGAGTAGTCGTATTAGTTCTTGTGGGAATCAGATTATGCCAAGTAATAGAGTGGCTTTGTATACTGGGATTCTCAAGGATCGAGTGCACCGCATGGAATTTTCGTATTGATCATTTGTATTTTCGTTTTAGGTTCGTGTTCTTGCGATGCAAAACACAAGAAATTAGGAGGAAGACATTTTTAGTCTTGCTGTAATTTGTAAATGGTGTGTGAATTTCTCTCTGAAATCTTCAGTTAATGGTTTTCTTGTACATGAAATTAGGAGTATTAGATTTTCTGGATTCTTTAGTTAATCGTTAGTAGTTGTATTGACATATTTTGGTCTTTGTTCAACTACTTTTTGCTTGCTTTTGGAAAAAAAAAAAAAAAAAAATATTCCCGATTCGGTTGCAAACAATATGTCCACTAGAATCTTAAATATATTTCATTATCCGATAACCCAAAATGTATTCACTTTTATCTGTTTAAATTTAAAATTAAACTTTAATAAAAGCCGGTGGAGCAAATGAACTTTCAATAAATATTTACCTACATCAAATGTTTATAACTTATTAACATTACAAACATCAAATCATGCTCCTTTAACTATCATACTATTCTAAAAGAGCCAATCCCTATAGGTAAAAAGTGAATGACATTTTGACCCTTCACTTTAAAAGTACTCTGGTAAGATTTTTGTACTAAAAAGTAAATTTACTCACTAATAAATGATTAATATATATATATATAAGTAAATTAATATATTTGTTTGCCTATAGTAGTAACATCAATATGAATTAAATTACCGTGTACATATATTAACGGTCTTTACATTTTTTGAAGTCAACATTTCAAATTCTCATGCATGTATTGAGTCTTTCCGTCTTCCTAAGCTAACTCTTACAATTCCATTTATGGTGTATAAATTGATTTGTGTTCCTACTCTTGAGAACAACTAGCCTAAAAGCTTCCACTTTGATACTACATACAACATAGCTTCACATTTTTATCCAAAATGATTTGAATAAAACACCGTGAACTCGTTGCATTTTACGTTTACATGCATGATGTGGTCACCAAATACATATGCAAGATGTGACTCTATCTATAGAGATACATAATCATTTGTTGTTGATGTTTCTGGCTTGGAACTAATTAACATGTTCAAGAATATGATCTTCTACTTATTTGTTCTTCCCAATTCCTTCTCTTCCTCTTTTATATTAGCGTAATTATGAGTATTGGATTTCTTAGTGAAGGCTCTCTCTGTAAAATTCTATCGTCCATTCGCTTTGTTTATTATTGAAGACATATCATAATTTGAGCATGCATTTTTCAAAAGTCAAATGCATGAATTTATTGAAAGAAATAAAAAAATAAAAATTTTTGCGTAGGAAACATACATCTAAATGTATCGCTGCCATCAATCTTTTCTTTTTGTTCATACTTTATATAATTACATTTCTACGTTTACTTACTAAAAGTGGTTACACGCGCGAAGCGCGTTGCCAAAACTAGTAGGATAAAAAGTCTTTACATAATTGGTTGGTCGTATTTATTATTTACATTTTCTACCTAATATACAGGCAGGTTATTACGTAACTACTATTTTTATTTAATTCGGTTAATTTACTAATAAAGAATTACACGAAAGGAAGGGAATAGCAGTTTGTTACTTGTTATGAATACGTTGTACTGTGGATGTCCATTACTCTTGTAGCTTCTTAAAGAAGCTTGATCTACTAGTAGCTTACTAGTAGCTCACAAGCAGACAGCTAACAAGCAGCTCTATGAAAAGCCTCGCAGCAGCTTGAAGAGGCTTGCAATCAAGCAGACAGCTTACAAGTAGCTCATGCAGACAGCTTGCCAGCAGCTTCCTAAAAATTTTCCAGCTGCTTCTTTCTTCTATAAATAGGAAGCTAAATCAATTTATTTTGTACATCAGTTTGAAGTGAAATAATACATCAATATCTCTCCGTACAGTTTTTCTATTTTATTTACTTTACAGCTTTTATTTCATAACACGTTATCACCACGAGCCTCTGCTATCTGTAGAAAGTATAAGGTAAGGATTTTACTTTCTAAATGTATTTAGAAAGTAAAATACATGTATTTAGAAAGTAAAATTCTTACCTTATACTTTCTCCAGATAGCAGAGGCTCGTGGTGATAAAGTGTTATGAAATAAAAGCTGTAAAGTAAATAAAACAAAGAAACTGTATAGAGAGATGTTGATATATTATTTCAAACTAATGTACAGAATAAGGAGCTACTTGTAAGCTGTATTTTAAAAAACTCAAATTTAAAGAAAAAAGAAAATAAGAAAGGCACTTCACGTGAAAAGGAAGTTAAATAAAATTAAACAAAATAAAAACAGAAAAAGAAATCATTAGCAGAAGGTAAAGCGTGAAAAACCCGTTAAGAGTGAAGAAAAGGCACTTTCATAATTTTAAAGAGAGCGATTGATTTTGGTAACACTGTTTTCGTCGTCCAATTCATTGCATGTATCAGGTATACTTCGTGTTTTAGGTTTTTACTTTTTACACTCAATTAGGGTTTATCTATGTGTGCCGATTTCTTACAACTTTTCCGGAATAGAGCCCTGAATTACTAAGAGGCATTTGTTGCCAAAGTTATTATTTAAAGGATTGTAGAATTTATGGTAAAACTCAATAGTCACTGGAACAGTTACTGTGTTGTTAGTACCTCTTTTAGGCAACATGGTGCACAAAACATTCAGGCAGGGTCTGGAAAGGGTCGCACCCAAAGGGTGTGATGTAAGCATCGGTGATTATTTCCACGGCTCGCACCTATGACTTATAGATGACACGGAGACAACTTCGTCAGTTACTCCAAGGCTCCCCTTTAGATAGTACCGCTTTCGATGAGACTTAATTCTGATGTATTTTCCAAGTAAATGTTTTGCATTTATGTTCTGTTTCACAGAAATGAATTATAGACCTTGCGATTTGAAGCACATTGCAAATTTAAGTAAAACTTAATTTTTTGGAGTCTCAACTCCGGTGAACTGAACACTGATATCTATTCTTGGCCTCTTCATCATGTTTTAAAAATCACCTAGTCTAGCGCCTTTTTCTGAAAATATTTTCCGATTACAAGAATACTGGAAAATTGACTCCATGGTTTCCCAGTGTAGCAGGTGATGTAAATGTGAGAGAGTCATACTTTTAAGCTAATTATGTGATGTAAATGTGATGAACAACTTTGAAGGCAATCTTGATTTGGTGGCTAGTTGTTTCTCTTAAAAATATATTTTTTCTTTTGTCTGGTTAAAGACATTGTTTTCCCCATTCTTTTATTTTTCGTGTTTTAGTTGATTTTAATTAGAAACAAATATTATGTGTAACAGAGCAGTGGTTGTTTGGAATGCTATAATAAGCCCGCCGTAAGTTGGTTACATATCGAGCCACTGAAGGATCAGGAAACATCAAGATCAGGTGATTCATAAAGCTTTAACTATTGGACTTGTGGACAGCCAGCACGTGTGGCATGGACAAAAGTGTAGGTCAGTCGGAAGTAAGCAGCTCATCAATTAGTACATGTATGCCGACACCTGATGGTCAAGTGACCTCAAATCCAAACAACCCTGCTGAATTTGTAAATCATGGTAAATTTGGCTCTCCGTTCCATCCATGTTTTTTCTTTTGTCTATTCTGTTGTTAGACATATCTTGGTGCTTGTTGGAAAATCTACTTGGTAGTTTAATACAAATTGTTAAAAAATAAGTAAAAGACTCAGATACATTGTTTTAGACTTTTGTCATACCTGATAGCCTTCCTGTCATCCTCTTCTTTTTAAATGTCTATTTTAACATTTATTTTTTCAACGCATTTCTGTCAGGACTTCTCCGCTGGAACCAAATGAGACAGCAGTGGACGGGACACATGAAGCCTCACGACCAACCACAACATCTTCGTGAACCTAAACTAAGGTGATGTTTTCATCTTTTTAGGGATTAGTCTGATGTCTCAGATCCCTGCACTGTCTTACGAGAATGGCTTAGATGGACCTACTGACCTAGCAATAGCGTGCCTTTGCTTGTTTGAATAAGAGGGGTATTATATTGTTGTGTATCAGTCCTACTTTTTGGTATAGAAGCCTGACAGATAGGTGATGGGCATACATGCTTAGGTTGGTAACTGAAAGATGTTTTACTTTTTGGACTATGTGGCAATGATTATCTGAAGTTTCCGATTTTAATATTAGGGAACATACTGGGTATGTTGTTGTTGTTTGGTGTTAAAATCTGCTGGCTTGTCTGCAAATAAGAGTTTTTGTTTATAGGATGCACAACTAAGTCTCTTTTTTATGGTGTAACTAGCTCGTCATTTAAGTTGCCCTTTGCGGAAATATTCAAGGATCAATCACTGATCCAGAGAGTAAGTAATGCTTCACATTTTGCTATGGGCCATATCCTACTCTGACTTTATTCCTTTTGATGGCATAGAACAACTATGTATCACTAAATTATAGAGCATGTTGCGATATGTTCTCTTAAGTAATTCTGTGTTGTGATCATCTTTCTGGTGCCATCTTGTGTTTTACCATCGATCTTGCTTAATATAATGTCATCGCCAGTTAATTTTTGAGATCAATCATTCCCCATTTTCACTTCAGTCGGTTATTAATTCCTTGCAGTTGGAATGCTACGTATGATAGTTTGTTTGGCAGCAACAAGCCATTGCCTGTGCCTACTCCGCTTGCTGTAAGTATGCATGATAGAGCTTAAAGAAGTCATTGCTCCATATATTTATGTTTGAATGACACTGAGAATGCTCATGTAAAACTGGCAGGAAATGGTAGATTTCCTTATGGATTTTTGGGAGCTGGAAGGACTGTACGATTGACATTGTTGTCAAGTGATCAATAGATAGATAGATTGGTGTAAATTTGTTGCTTTGGTTACCGGGATGTTACTTATGGAGCTTCTGTAAATTGAAACATTTTTTTCTTGGCGTACACCCATTTTTAACTGAAGGACTAATTGATGCATCACCTTTTTATTTGAAAAAGTCGTTCATCTTTGTTGTCATTTCCCTCACCCCCACTCCCTTATAGATTTTTATAAAAAGAAAAAGATAGAGGATGAAAACTGAGTAGAAATGAAGTCGCAATATTGAAACGATCTACTAGAATTGTTAGTCCTCACTAGTCTCTAAAAAGAAAAAGGTAGATGATGAAAACTGAGTAGAAATGAAGTTGCGAAATTCAAGCATGTTTTAAATTTTTGTTGTGTAACCGAGGGTCCATCGGAAACAGCCTCTCCATCTTGGTGGGGGTAAGGTTTGCGTACATTTCACATTTACTTTCCCCACACCTTACTAATGGGATTGCATTGGGCATGTTGTTGTTTACTAGTCTCTATATTGTATCCAGCTAATTTAGTTTAATCAAGAACCATCAAGAGTCATCTTTCAATTTTACACAGTTAAAGAGTCCAGAACAATTCTCGTCAATAAGGAAGAGTTATTCATTTGGAACACTCACGTAATGCGAAGAGAGAGAAAGCATGGCCTAAAGCTAAAAGATTAGTATTAAGGGGATGCCTTACACTCTCGAACACTCCTGTGTTTGATAAAAGCACATTCCTAAACAGAAGCAGCAAGAAGCTTCTCAACATCAGTATGTTACTTTATGGGTGACGTGTCCAGTTCCTGCTAGAAGCTGTTAGATGTATCATGTGTCTCTACAGCATTATTAAGTCCCCCTTTAAATACTTTCCTAGCGCCGCTGCTTGCTTCATAGCTTGAGAAAAAACAGACTCAACTGTAATCTGATCTGTCTTCTGCATAAGTTGCAACTAGTGACAGTTAGAAAGATGGCTTTGGCTCGCTTAGCTTTCAAGAACCTGAAGGCCTCAAGCCCCTTGGCCACCTCCTCTTTGCTTTCCTCAAGGACTCTTGATACTGTTCAGAAACAGAGATGGAGTTCTCAACTAGTACAACATCTCTCCACAGCAAGTGGGGTTGATGAAAAAGAAGCGAAGCGTGATGTAGCAGTCTCTGAAGGTGGAAAGAAATCCAAGCTCTTTCCTAGGAGACGACGCCGCGGCAGTCTCTGGAGACGCAATGAGCCCGACTTTGCACCTGCTCTTTGGGGTATGCCATCCTTAATTGTTATAGGCAGTTCTAGCTGACTTATTCATTGAACTCATTATTTTTTGCTTATTTGAAAAGAAACCTTACGTATAATAAAATCACACTACTCATTCTGAGCTCACTGATTCTTGATCCTATATCATGAATTTGCTATGTTTATCGAGTCTGGCTAGACTAGGCAGCCTCGCCATTTATCCACCTTGCATTCTCTTCCATGAAATTGATGATGATCTTATCCATTTACATTTTGGTACAGATATGGTTCCTTCAGGACTTGGAAATGCATTGCTTCAAGCCACGGAGAACATCAACAGGCTGTTTGAGAACCTGAACGTGAGTCCTTCACAACTTATGGGTAGATACAAGGAGGATGACAAGAGCTACAAAATCAAATATGATGTGCCAGGGCTTGGGAAGGAGGACGTGAAGATCACGGTTGAAGATGGGATTTTGATGATAAAGGGAGAGCACAAGGAAGAGAAGGAGGAAGGTTCAGATGATGAATTCTGGTCTTCAAGAAGTTATGGTTATTACAATAGCAGCGTTGTACTTCCTGAAGATGCCAAAGTTGATGAGATCAAAGCTGAGATAAAAGATGGTGTCTTGACCCTTACTATTCCTAGAACTGAGAGGCCTAAGAAAGACGTCAAAGAAATTCAAGTCATGTGAGTCTCAAAATGTTAGCCACTGTTGGTAGAGTAATAACTTTAAGACGATGTGTTTTTGGTTTTCCACTCCATATAAAAATAGCCTTGTAAGTTGTAACTATGGAGCTCTGTGTTATGGTCTTGCTTTTGCTTTTCGAATAAAATTAAGACTGCTACGTGATTCTGTACATTCCGAACCTTCATCAAGGGGATTAATGGCACTATATTCTTTTAAGAAACCAAGACTAGTTTGTAACTCAAGTGAAATCCATAAAGAAGGATTAACTTATAAATATAATTGCAAGCAGCATGCATTTTGTGATTGTAATTAACTATCAATCACCCTAAAGTATGAAAATGCAACTAAACTACATTCTGGACTTCAAATTGGTGGTGAACTACACTGTGAACCCAAAAAAGGAGAAGGGGGAGGAACTTACGTTTATGGGATGTAGGTTGTAGTAGCTGGACTGCTTAGGTGGATTAGACATCACATAGCTTTCTCAAACTGCAACTGAAGATATTCTGCTCCTCTCTTTGGTCATACTGTTGTTTTCTCAGTTGAAGCAACAACATCTGCATACTAAGAGTGACGGTATTAGTATTTCTGGTTTTTATGTTACTCCTCTAAGGGGTCGTTATGTCGGCGGGACTAAAAATCAGCATTCCTATAAATTTGGGATTAAGTTTATCTCGGGAATATAATCTAATCCCGGGATTAATAATTCGACACCTTCCATCGAATAAGATATTACCACATTTGTGGTATCAAATCTATGCCGGATTAGTTAATACCACTAACCAAACGTGAGATAAGTGTTAATACTAGGATTATTATCTCTATTCCACAAATCAAACGACCCCTAAGTGTTTTTTTTTTAGTTTGTCTAAATAATAATGATATTTTTTTTATCTTTAAAATTTTCACTTTATGCTTAGTGAAATGATTGATCGGCATATAAATTTATATAGCTTGTTTGGATTGCGTGTTTCAAAAATCTTCTTTTTTTAATTAACCGTTCGGACGTAAAATTTGGAAGCAACTTTTCAAATTTTTCTTGGAAAAACTTGCTTGGACATACTTTTTTGAGTCTTTTCAAAAATAAATTCTCACTCATATAACTTTAATTTTTTTTCTAATAATTATATATCCAAATGCAATTTCAGCTTCCAAAAACATTTTTCGGTTCAACTTCAAGAATTCATTTTTTTTCAAGTTTCGACCAAATCTATGTCCAAACGCTAGCTTAAACTCAGTGACAGGTCAGACAATGCCTCATAGATTGGGAAGGGGGGTAAATTCTTTTATTTAAATTGTTGAAAATGAAGTTCCAGTTTCTAGGGATAAAGCAATAATGACCCAAAATTTGAAGGATTAGCTAGTTTAAATGTTGGGGAAAACATTGTACTATAACGGAGGAATTAGCTTACTCTCTAAGTAGAATACTACAAATATAAGTATTCACTCTTAGAAACGTGAGTATACACTAAACCTCATCATCCCTTGGCGTTGTGAGTAATTAGTTTTGGCCCTTGGCACATCCAGAGGTCAACAAACATATTTACAATCTCTTTCAGCACGTCAAGCTGAAAGGATGTTTCTTTTGCTGTGAGTGAGTATCAGCTTCCTTTGGTCTGCCCGTAAAGTCTTGTATGTGAAACAGTGAGAACGGTATCAACAGCTCTTAATAAAACATTGTGGATTCAACATCAAAATATGAAATTAGTTACGCCTCAAGTATTCAAGACAAATGAGGCATTTTCTATTCAGTGTAAAATTTTCTGGTAAACAAATACAGGAGCGAGCACTGCTCGTTTAGACTTTAAAAATGAATTTTTAGCTATAGTAATTGCTAGTATAAGATTGTAAAAACAATGGTGGCGAAATTCAAGTCAACAAAGCAGCAACAACGAATTCCATGATTTCAAAGTTTAACTATATACTAAACAGTAAAAGACTGGTTTACGTACGATACATCATAACAACGACATGCCACAAAACGTTCTACTTAATATTTTGTGTAGGTAACTCAAAATTTGACGTGTAGAAAAAGAAGGCGCGCCTCCCTTCATAATCCTAGGAAGTTGTTAATTTACCCTTCGAGTCAAAATTAAAGTATGCTAATTTATGAGGTCTGGGAAAACGTATCTATATATCTACTCCTGCTGCACAAAAATTTAGCATCAGTTTCACAGTTAAGTTTTTTTATTTTTATCCAATTTGTCTACCCCCTATTACTCCAATTAATTAGGTAGTGTTAATTAAATAAGATATTTAAGAGAAATTAATAATTATGTTAGTTTAGTTTAAATAATTAATCTTATGATGAATGCTGCTAGCTCCTATTAGAAGCGTACAAAAATCTTAAAAGAAAAACAACATGGACCAGACATAGCATTTAGGAAGAAACTAAAACAAGTGCAAAAGCAGCAAGATTTGTTATCCAGCTGATCAACCTATACAGTTAGATAATGGAGCAATTAGTTTGATGTAAGCAGGATTGTCAAATAGTCATACCTTTAATTAAGCCAAGTGCATCATTTCCCAAAAAGGATGCAGAAAAAGATGCGTATAATTTCAAAGTGAAATGTCATTCAATTGGTGAAGATGCTTTTGGCATCAGAGTACTGTCCCTTCCTCCAGAAACAGTTCTCCACCTTGTCTCGCCATAAATACCATACCTCCACTTACTTGTTTTGTTCATCATCCCATATAGAGTATGTTACCATATTAGTCTAAAATAGAAAGAAAGTCACATCTTCCAAATCAGAAGAAAACTTTATGGCTCTATCAAGGAACTGCTCACTTTCTCTGAAACTTGGACTTACACTTGTTCTTTTATTTTCATTAGCATTTCATCCTTCTGAATCAGGTGAAGTACACTTATCTTTTTCTCATATATCTGTTGTGAAACTTTTATCCTGTTTCTATATAGGGCTTGATACATGCAGATCAGAGATGATGAAAATTGCTTTATATATTTTCATTTTTATTTGGACTTGTGTTCGTGCAGTGGGAATGGCTAGGAAAATGGTGATAGGGTCAAGGCCACCAGGTTGTGAAAACAAGTGCATGAGTTGCCAACCATGCAAGGCAACACTAGTCATTTCGCCGACCCTAAAGAACAAGGGCGGAGCCACCACAGATCCATCGTCTAAAAGACAAACTGATCATGATACCTATTATCTTCTTTCTTGGAAATGTAGATGCAGAGATCAGCTCTTTCAACCTTGATACCTTACGCCCTCCCAACTCCTGTAACCTTGCCTAAGAAGATCAGAAATTAGTATTGTCGACAATATAGTCTATATAATGAGAAACATATTAGAATGCTCGAGTTAATTAATGAGAGGACTGAGCGCCGGTGTTTTAGCATAAAAATTAAACGCTGATTTTGTATTATGTGCTAGCTATTTAGGAGTACTGCATATGCAGCTTACGGCCAAGAGTGTTGGAAATTTGCTTCTATGTAGAGTGTCTCTTTTCTTTGATGTATCTTTGCTATCTTCTCTTCGTTTATGCGTTATTTTCTTTTTCTTACTATAAGCACTTCTTTTATTTTTTTAGGTTTTTGAAGAGAGCACGTTTAATTTCTTGAGTATTTAAGAACTGATGATCAAATCCAAATGTAGATAGGGAATGTGCAAGGAAGGTACAGTAGACGTGCCAATAAGTTCAATCTTTTCCCCCATGATCAATAATAAGCAAGCTACTATGCAGTTCAATTAGTCAAAAGCCTCAAAAAGGTGTGTGGGATATGGCCAGATTGATTGAGCGTCTTGCAGCCCGTCATGCAAGAGCTGCGGGCCTCCAGAACAAACCCCCACCGGGTGTGGGCTTGCACGATGAGCACGAATGAGGTAGGAAAGAAAAGGACCTTCACTCAATTCAGCAACACATGCTATGCCATAACTTGAAAACTTGGTTGTTTTTGCACAAATTTCAAATATAGAGATAAAACTTAAATAGAGCTGCGCCAACGAGTCATATGATGAAAATTTTGCAGAAGGCTCAGTAAACATGAAAATGTTGCGCGAAATAGACAGACTGGGTGCTAGTATTACAGTTGTGATCTAAGTTTACAAAAATAGCCCAGTTTAGGAAAGTTGCTGGCAACCGCACGCAGCGTTTTTTCTCATGGAAAGATGGGGCGCCAGAAGTGCCCCATCACTTCTTCTTGACTTCGATGATTTGCCTGCAGGAGGATCATCGAAGGTTGGAGAAAGAGATAGAAAGCTGACTAGAGTAGCGGGTAGAGGTTTTGTTTTGGTGAAAAGGTCTTAGGCATCTTTCGATGAGAAGGAAATAGTCTATGTCGGGAATCGGCTTCTTCTGTAAATCACCTGTTTTACATGGGGTTAACCCAACTTCATTAAACTAGTCGGTTAAAACTTAAAACAACATATTAAATATTTTTTATTGAGTGGTTTAGCGATTGCCTATGTTTAGTTTTTGATCTCTGACTTAATAAATATTACTAATTTCTAACCCTTTATGAAAAAAATTCAGGACACACCAGATATATTTTGAAATGAATTTCTGACAATTCTCCAACAAGGCCTTAATTTTTTACACTTAAAGATCTTAATCTGAATGATTCAAACCTTAGCTTATTTAGTATATTTATTCTTTTTCTTTTTAAGATCTTACCACTTAATGGTTTGAAGAAATCTAAATCATTCAAATATTGAACAAAGACTTAGTAATTAGTATCATTAAAACCCTACTCAATCAAAGACTTTTGATAAGTGAGATTTCATTGAAAACCACTATAACTGCCAAACAACCATCATATTGACCAATCACCTCCAACTTCACAACCACCATTGCCGCTGCCACCAATGCTAATAACTACTATCATTTAACACCCCAACCACTGTGGCCAATTATATCACCAACCACCTCCTTCGTACGAAAGAACCATCACCTCCGCTTATAACAATGTCAACCACCATCATTAAAGGTGTTAGATGGGCAGGTTGAGTTGAATTTAAGCATGTCAAAATAGTTGAGTAAATAATTGAACGGGCTATTGACCTGCCCAAAGAGTACTTGAATTGAGATGTGTTGGGCCAAAATGGACTAAACAATATGTCATAACTAGCCCGCCCAATAATCCTTCAGCTTTAATTTCTTTATTTTTATTCCTAAAATTTGTTTAATAATCAAATAAAACTAGTAAACTCTTTTTTCTCTTTGTTATGACTATATTTAATATATCAAACATATAATAGTTTCATTTTATAGATATTTTGATAATGTTTCTCCTGAGTGAATTTTTAGCACAACTTTTAGATTGGCTAAATTGTGCGAATCAGGATTGACTAACTGATTATGGGCGGGTCACTAACATGTGCATACTTGGACAAATTAGGTGAGTCAAACTTTTATGGGTAAATTTTGACACCCCTAGTCACCACCACCACTACTAGTCACCAGTATCAGCTACCATCACCAGATTGTCAACCACAACTACTAACCATCTACATCATCATAACAATCGTAACTAACAACACTACCACCATCCACAATCAACCACCATCATCCATCCCCTTGAATGAAAACTACCGCCAACGCCTCCGTCGTCAGACATACTATTCTATCGTATAACTATCATCACCCACCACCAGCCTGAAATACCTGTAACATCACAACCACCATCATGACACAACTACTGCCAAGTACTAACATAACCACCATAAAAAAAAAAGTACCTCCATTTAACTAGAAGCGCATTTAATACCTTCGGGTATTCTGGTATCGAAAACTGGAGAAAGGAAGGAAGTCTTTGCTCGAGAAAGGAAAGAGGTTGACTCACTCGCTTGGCAAAGTCAGGTTTTAAAGTTTAGGGGTTCGAGTTCTAATCCTTTTAGGTTTGGGGTTCTAAATTAATAATTTATATAATTTAAATAATTTTTTTCAATATGAATATAAAGTTTGGACCAAAGCTACGGGTTCGACCGAACCCCTGCAATCAATGCTAGCTCCGCCCCTGCACCTAACTGCTTAATATAATGTGGATATGGTATTTAAACAATTTTATTTAAAATTTATAATGATTACAATTTATTTGATAATGACAAATAAAATGTTTTGATGTTGAAAAAATAAATATTGGTAATGTTCAAGTTTCAGATGTTAATACGATATATTAATATGTAGATGTGGGTTGAGATCCAGATCTTTTAATCTTAATAGAAAAAATGACCCCTAATCGTTCCGAATTGGTGTTATGGACTAAAACTTTAAAGAATTTTAAAGGAGGGCTAATAGTTAAACACGGGAACTCAGTGTTGGCATCTCCCAAAACTTTTGAGAGAAAAAAGAGAAACAAGAAAGGAAAAAAATGTCGCAGTCGGGAAAATAAAAAGAAGACGTGCCCCAAATGAGTCCCAGTGTGCTACTTTTGAATGGAAACCAGCACAATTCCCTCTAACTAAACTCCAAAAATGAAATCGTGGCTCTCCCTGAAGAGCATTTACCCTTCACCACCAAGTGCTTCCACCTCCGCCGCTAATTCTCTAACGCCACCGCGCCGTTGTTCGCCGTGCACCACCACCTCAAACCTTCCGTTCTCTTTTATGCTACAATTACAAAGCTCAATAACCCATTCACCTTCTTATCCTAATAATACGTCATTCGGGCCCTGCCGGGCTGCCAGTTCAGGCCCACCTTCACCTCCACAAACCGACCCGCCCAATAACGAAGATGACTCAGCATCCTCTCCAGGTATTCATTGCTCATTTTCTTGTATTTTGAATTTGTTTGCTTCAGCTATTAAACGCTATCAAGGTAGAGCTAAATTCGACTTTAAATCCATTCCAGTTTACGTGACACTCTTTCTTTTTACACTTTTCTACGTTTAGTAACAATTTAATTTTATAGAATGATTTACTGCCACTCAAATTTTTATAATTTGTTATAAACCACAAGTTTCAATAGTCTTCGTTTTATCTATGTTGCTAATTGGACTCATTTATCACTCATTTCTCGCAAACAAATTTTAAATAACTGACTTGTAAGCAAGTCTAAATCACTTATGAAACAACAAAAAGAGATTATGCTTCTTACTTAATATATCGTGGAGCTATGTTTCAAGATGATTTTTTTGCAATCTATCTGAAATTGAGATATCGTAGAAGCAATTGTATCGTATTGTCTTTCATGAAACTATCTTGAATTGTAATTGATGCATTCCTTAAGTTGTATGCATCTTTGGGCACTTCAATAAGTTTTTCAAATATAAAGTAGTTACTATCAGTTTCAGCTAATTTGGTTGGGCAAGTTGAAAAGCGTATTCTAGTCCTCCGATCGTGTTTGTGGGCTTCTATATGTACTATTGCCTCATTTTAGTATATAAAATTTAAAGTTGGAAGCTGTTGTAAAGGGTGATGGACCTTTTACTAGGGTAGTGGTAACCCTACTTTGGAGCTATCTTTTACGAATCCTTCAATACCCCCTGCTGCACTGGTACAATTTAGATGTTAACGTATGTGATACCAGATTTGATCAATTCATCTAGGGTGCGTTGGCTGGCCAGGAACTAAGAAGCTTAGGGTTTGGTTACATTCCAGTATACACATAAAAACAAACATACGCTCATATACGTATATAATTACATAAGTATTACTCCGTCTGTCCCAATTTGTGTGGCACTTTTCGCTTTTCGAGATTCAAACTGCATGAATTTTGACCAACATTCCAAGGTGTATTTTTTCACTAAAATAATATGGGGAAAATTGCAACTTAAAGTATGTTTCAAGTAGTTTTCAAATATATAATTTTTTATGTTAAAATATTGAGTTAATCTAATCCAATCTAGCTTCAAAGTTTAGTCAAATTGACTCTCGAAAAGTAAAAAGTGCTACATAAATTGGACGAAGGGAGTAGAAGTTTTGCTATTGTGTGAGATATGCTTTTTTCTTTTTTTAGTTTTCTACCGGTGTACATTACCTGCTTTAGGCTTCGAATAATCCGGATTTGTGCTGGAAGTCTCTCTTTGGGAGGTATAGCGTTACCATAGGTGACTTAATTCCCAAGGGTTGGGCGTGAGACTTCTGTCTAAGAATGGAGGCGTATTTATCATCCTACTAATAATATTTTAGGTATTTAAATGATTCACTTGTTCTTGTTTTGGTTCAATGTATATTTAAGCCGTACCTCAGCATACATATACTCCTTTTCCTTACCCCAAATCCTAGACATTAGGTGATATAGAATCCCACCTGTATCGGATCTACGCAATCGTATCCGTAACATAGCTCTAGAGTATTCCTTGATACATTGTGGCGAATGACTGCTAAGCGAACGAAATGTTTATTCTGCAAGGTTCATGGATATTGGGATGGTGATCATCAATATAAGTGACAAATATAGATGACGAAGGTACACAAGACGTCATAACGTGGAGGTGGTGGGAATGGGCTGAACACTATCACCACTAATAACTTTTGACTAGTGCACTTTTATTTTCTTAGTATTTCAAACCATTTTTTTAATGACCTGCATGAAATGATCAGTTGGCTTCATGTAAAAGAGAAATAGAATAGTGAGGCCAAACAGTCCCTACATTGAAGTTACAATTATTTCAGTTTTAGCTAATCAAGTTGAGTATTTATCCAATAAATGATTTGCATTACCTGCTCAATAACTTGAAACCAATTTTTTGATATCCTTTTGTCTTTCTTCTTCTTTCTTATTCTTTTTTTTCCCCTGCTTTTGGGGGTTTGGGGTGGGTGGTGGTGGGGGGCGATGGGTGCGACTGCGACAAAATCTAGGTAAAGATATCAGGAAACTGTTTTATACATCGTTAGTGACACATTTCCAAAGATAGTTAATAATCACACACTGCCTGAAGTTTAAATCTCTTGTTAAGTATGGCGTTTAGCATAATGTTCTGTTGCGCTATTGTTTTTGAGTCGCATGTTGGATCTGGTTTGTTCTGAACTTCTGATTTCTTACTCAATTTATCACCTTATAAATTATTACAGTAATTGATAAGAATATTTTTTAAAGTAGACATGGTAAATGATGTAAATCAGATGTTAGACTTCAATTATTTCCTGTATAGCCAAACGCGGATGCTTTTTATTATGGTGAACATAACTTTTCTAGTTCAACTCTTACTTTGTGCTGCAAAGTAAATAAAAATATCTTGCCTTTCTTTAAAAAAAGCCAAAAAGGTCTTCAGATTGAAGATTTCAGTAGTTTCGGCACTGTTTATGTTACTTTTCTTCTCAAACTAATGGAGCTCTGCCTTTCCTGGAGCATATTCTGTGACAGTACTCATATTGTTTAACTGTTAAGGATCTCTTACTATTGTTTACATTTCTGAACTAGGTATCATGGCATCTTTCTCCAAAGTGAAAGACACCACGCGGATCTTTTTTGCTGTGTTGTTCTGGATGTCGCTTTTCTTCTGGTATTCTGTGTGGGATGGGAAGAATAATGGCAGACCGAACAAGGGATCATGGTTTAGAAAATAAAATTGTAGAAGTTTCTTTACGGTGTCTTGTACAATTAACTCCTTATGTCTTATATGATAGTGTAAAGCATGCAAAGGGAAAATAAAGAAAAAGAGAAATGTAGTGTCTAAGAAGTTTAGAGTTTCTAAAGCATAGAGATTTGTTCTGTGTTTTTCACTTAAAGGTAGTGTAGAGCTTTCTGTTTCCCCGCTAGCATTTGTTCATTCATGCTCTGATTTTTGAGCTTCTGCATTAGGCTTTAAGAGTGATGATTCCTGTTTGGTTATATGGTATTAGAGTCTGTTATAGTGGTCCGGGATCACTGCTCCCTATATTCTTGCATCTTGGATATAATAATACTTGCCCCGTTTTGTTCAAGAATTTGTGAGCTGCTCCCTCTATTCTTCCATCTCTAATGGAAGTACACCTTTTTCTGGTTTGTTCAAGAGTTTATGAGATTTGCTTTGTTGCAGAGCAAAGCAAAGTTTTCTTCTCTCTTTTTTGTCTTGTAGTGTTGTTTTCTTACCTTTTTTAATCCTGATTCTGGGAACAAGTGAAGATTAATACCACGGTGTATGAGATGGAGAAACATGTGGTAATGACTTCCATCTTTGTGAGGAGAAATGGTTTTTATTTGTGAAATAAGAATTTGGAGCAATTCTGATCTAATGAGCTGAAGAACTATCAGTGTCTTTCCCATTGTATTTGGTGAATGTGATGTGTATTTTCTTTTCTCGCCAGAGCTATTTCTCCTCTACCCAAGATTGGCGATTGAATGTAAGATACCTTGCCCATTAGCCTGATTCCTGAGTAAGGTGGTTTAGTACACTTATTCAAGTTTTGCGAATACAATCATAAATGACAAGATCTAGATGTTACTATTTATATTTGACTACCGATAAACGCAGCTGGGGATGTAGCCCGCCCTAGAGTTGTTTGTATACTTCTCATTCTGGCTGTTAAATATCTCTATATATGCATCTATGATAAATAAAAAAGTAAAAATATCTCTATACACATTTGTCATGTTTCAATAAACTAAAAGCTGGACCATCTTCCTCTGGTACCAGAATCATTGAGGAAAGAAGATGGGTTGTTGCTGTACAAGACAGGGCAACGGTCCCCCTTCTCAGTTCCTTAATTGGCATTCTTTTGTGAGATTAATGACTGCTACCGAACATCCAAAGCAACCAACTAATAGTGTACTACTGATGTGATCTAGTCTTATTGATTTACACTGAATCAATCATGGATGTCTCAATAATAACGTGTTTTTGGTTATATTCTACATTGGCAACGGGGACCTCCTTTAATTGCACTTTAGTATTCGTGTCGTTCGTGCAATAGATGAGCCATCAAAGGGGAAAACCCCCCCAAAAGAATCACAGTTATATTCAGAGGGAATCTGGGGTAGAATAATTGAGGGACTCTGGAGTCTTTGAACCTTTCCACTTCTACAAATTTCCATAGATTTTAGTGCTTTGTCGTCAGTCAATGGAAATGTAAAAGAATGGAAATGAGGAGGAACTGCTTGTTATAGTCATTTTCAACCTGCAAAAATCTGTGTCAATTTGTTATGTGACTTATGAGCTAGCGTAACTTCATTTCCCTTCAAGGGTTCGATCATTTTGGGAAGGTGGAGCCACCCTGTCCCAAAATATCATCTTATCTTCCAACCTTTTGTTGGTGTTATTAACATTATGAGCCCTTTTCATTTGTAACTCGTAACTTAGCTTTTAGGGAAGTTTCTTCATGTGACATTATTATTTAGAAACTTAAATTGCAATCTATTGGTTACAATTTCTTATACCAGGGTAGACCTCTCCAATTTTAACTCTACTTTCCTTGGTCACGAGTTTGCACCTCTTAAAGAAGCTAGTACAAAGAATTCGGCTTGAGTAGGTAACATAAAGGTAGAGCAAACCCATGTGCAATTCTATCATCGACCTTTCTGCGTAAAATCTCATAGTGATAGCGCACACCATCTTTCCTTTAATCAAGTCATGGAGGGACCACCTAGAGGCCCCAAACCTATTTTTAGATTTGAAATGAACGGGTACAATTGAATTTTCGCATGCTAACATAGGTTAAACTACTTGATTTGATATGATTTGAGTCAGGTGACCTAAGTATGAGCTGTTATATCAAGATCAAATTTTATTTGTACAAACGAAAAAAGATCTGTAAAATCAAACTATATAAATGATAAGATATCAAAATAACTTAATTTGTTTTTAAAAGAATATTTTGATAATTTTTTTAGCATTACTTTTGGCTATCTGTGGGCAACAACAACAACAAACCCAGTGTGATTTCATAGATGCGGTTTGAGGAGGATGAAATGTGCACGAATCTTACTCCTACTTTATGTGAGGTAGATAAATTATTTCCGATAGATCTTCAGCTCAAGAAAACGTATTTTTTTAAATGCTAAGATTTGGACTAATTGGGCAATCGACTTTTAGATTTGTTAGAGTCGTATTTTCATGAGCTAATTTTGTCACCCCTAGCACATCGAGTAGAATTGGGCCCACGGTAGGATGGTATACCTAAGGGTTCGCGCCTGGGAGCTCACTCTTAAACGACGTCGTGAGCACCATAAATATAATATTCAACGAGCATGTTTAAATCAGAGTGACTTGTGTCGATTTCCGAAGTAATTGGCCAATCAATGGCTTCGATTAATTAACATTGATCACAGATGTTTTGTTATTGTTCTATAAAACCTCTCAATTAAACCAACCACTTCTCACACTCTCCTCTAAAGGAGGGGCCTCATTTACAAAACCTAATCTACATTTTAACAAATCATCATAACAATGCTATTGAGAAGTTCATCAAGTCCTTTACTTAATTCATGGATACCCCCAAATTCATGCGGGTCATCACCCGAATCCGACATAATACAATTACACACGGCGCCGCAGTTGATGAGAACTCGATCTGTATCAACTGCAGCGTCGTCGTTTGGTCCGGGTGAATCCCCCACCAAACATGGATCCACCCTGTCTGATTTCCGGGTCGATCCGAACAAAAACGGGTCGAAGAGAGTGGCGAAGAAGCTAGGTAAATTGAAACAGAAGGAATTGGGGGCGAATCGGGTTAGGAGATTGTTGTCGAATTCGGGGTTGGGAGAAGCAGAGGATACGGCTTGTGCTGCTGCTGTGGAGGAGAAAAGGGGTAGGGGGTTGCAGGCATTGGTGGCTGGTGGTGTTGGTGGTGGGGGTGGTGGTAAGGTTTGCGGTGGTGGTGGTAGTGGTGGGTCTTATGGTGGTGATGGGCCGGGTTCTGGATCGGATTCTCATGATTCGAATAGTTGGCATGGGCATGAGAGTACTGATGCTTATTACCAGAAAATGATCGAGGCTAACCCAGGAAATGGTCTGCTTTTTGCTAATTATGCCAAATTCTTGAAAGAGGTAACAGTTTTTTAGATGATATTTTAAGTTCCATCTTATAAATTTGTGAATATATCGATTCGTTAGGTATGCTAATCGTTGGAGCAAAACAGGTTAAAGGGGATTTAGGAAAAGCTGAGGAATACTGTGGAAGAGCAATATTAGCAAACCCAAATGATGGTAATGTGTTGTCACTTTATGCTGATCTGATATGGCAAACCCAAAAAGATGCAGCTCGGGCACATAATTATTTTGATCAAGCCGTGAAATCTGACCCTGATGACTGGTATGCATATGCTCTGTATATTCTGCTTTTTCATTTAGTGTTGTTATCACGGACAAAAGCCGAATATGGATTTGAACTTTATGAATTCGAGTTGGTTCCGCCACCATATGGTGCTATAGTGTGAGAAGCATCCAAACCCTGTGTTTGTCTTAAAAAATCATCTCATATAGGTACAAATTATTTATTTGGAATCCAGTAACTTAAAAGGACTAGAATCTTGAACCCATAAGCTTAAAATCTTGGCGCTGCCTCTCACCTTAATTTATGTCAAAGTCAAGTAATGCCTAAGCCAAAGCTGTTGGATTGGGATGAACCCGTGCTTGAATTCTGCATTTTCCCCTGATCGTTGGTAATGATTCTTGGATATTTGAATAAAATCTAGCCTGAATTGGCTCTACTTGTCTGCTCGAATTGGAAGTGGGCTACTGTGGATGGACCACATATTGATCTTATGACTACATTCTCTTGAAAAAAAATCTTGGTGATCCATTTCTTGGCAGCATCACATGATATTGTCAATGGTTCACTTTCTTCTGCTTAATATAGATTTACAGTGGCATGTTTTGTTTTTCATTTAACATGAACAAATGGGTGCTATAATGTTATTGCAGCTACGTACTGGCTTCATATGCTCGATTCCTGTGGGATGCTGAAGATGAGGACGAAAACGAAGGGGAGGAAGAACAACTAGAAGAGGATACTAGGCAGTTTGGTATTCGGATTGGGAAATCAGCACCAAACCAGGACTACTTTGGCGCATCATCTCATCGACCTCCCTTGACTGCAGCTTCTTAGTTTCACTATCTCTACTCTCTTCTAATGTTAATAATCAAAGCTCCTGAGCAAATAGTTTAGGTAACGAATAGGTGTCGAAGAAATAGATTAGTTTCGACTAGAAAGATTTCTCTTTCTGGTTAGTTTCGTTTACTGCAGTATTGACAAAACTACAGTGCTGACTAATAATAGTTTTGTAATGTCTGGTGACCAGTGATATCATTTGTGTTACTGTACTTTTCTTCTCTCAAATAAAGTATAAACTTACGTATTAAAGTATCAGAAGTGTTCCGTATATTTTCCACTAAACATAATGTTCAGTTTTGAGCCTTCTTAAGTCTAAGGTGTTGCTGGATTGCTCGATAATTCTGTTGATATAAGTAGCTGTCTGTTTGAATAATTGTGGTGCTTCTCATGGATTCCCGCTACTATTATCTAGATATCTTTTCAATGTTTAACCTGTTGGATACTGGATTTATTGAACGTATATGATCAAATTTGTTTGGTTTGACCTGGTTTGACCTAAGAGGCAAAATCCTGGCTTATCTCTTTCATCCAAAACGGTGAAAAACTATTAGAAGAATAATTAGAAATTAGAAGCACCAGCATTTTGTCTCTATCAGAAGAATAATTAGAAGCACCAGCACTTTGTTAACCAAACAAATTTGGTAAACTAAGAGGAAACAATTTTGGGACAATTACATGGGGAGACACCACACTTATAAAAATTATCAAAAAAGACCCCTATTTTCCTTTTTTACCCGATCTAGCACCCCCTACTTTTTTTATTTTTTTCTTTCACTCCATAGCACCCCTATTTAAAGAAAAAAAAAACCCTAGCCCCCATTTTCCCCCTCTTCTCCTTCTTTCCTTCCCATTTTCTCTCTTCTCTTCCCCATTAACCCTAATGCAGCCGCCACCCCCCCCCCCTAACCCTTCTACCACTGCCCCATCGTCATCCCCTCCCCTTCAAGCCACTAACGACGTCGCCGCCATGGTCACCACCGCCGCCGCCGCTTCTTCTTCTTCTTTTCATTTTTTTTATTTTTTTGCTTTTTGAATAGCAGTGTTGATTTTCGTTTTATATTGCGATCCAAACTCCGGTGAGGAGTTTATTTATCAAGTTTCTTCTTTTTCTTCACTTTTATCATAAAAATTCATTGAGATGTACTACTTTTTTATTAAAACTTTTGTTTAATGTTTAGATCTAGTGTTTTTCTTGTATAAAACTAGATAGATCTGGGATGTTTGTTAAGCTTGTGTAAAAGCTGCCCGAAGCACTGTTTAAAGTCAGATTTGCGAGTTTATACACTTTTATACATTTTTATACAAGTTTATACAATTCTGTAAACGTGTATAAAAATATATAAATCCATATAAGTACGTATTGACAATGTATAAAATACATTTTATGTATTATAAAATTTGTATAAACTTGTATATGCGTATATGAATAATGAATAAAATTGTATAAATTTCAGATTTGTGCATTTTTTATGGATGTTTTGTATAAAATTTATGTTTTTTGTGTATATTTTTGTATTTTTCTTCTTGCATACAATTTTCTATGTATTTACATGTATAATTTATTATTTTGAAAGATTTAGGTGTATAAAATTATCAAAAAATAATTATTTAAACAAATCCACGAAGTAAATAAGTAAATCCGGTGAATTTTTGATTTTCCGGTCACCTGCCACCGTCGGCCGGCGGCGGCAGCGGCGGCAGCTCAGTTTATGGTGGCGGGGCAGTGGTAGGGGAGGGTGAAGGAGCGGCTCCTAGGGTTTTTAGTTTAAATGGGTGCTATGTTATGTAATTTTGAAAATAAGGGGTGCTATGTTGTGTAATGTAAAAATAAAGGGGTGCTATGGATGAAATGTGGCCCCTCATTTGTAATTTTGTGTTGTGGGGTGCCTAGTTTTAAAAAGGGATTTTTACACTCTATACCCATAAAATTTAAAGTATTTACAAGTCATACCCATTACAAATTATACTACCCATAAAACTAAAAGTATTTACCCAATCTACCCATTTATTATTGTATACTTTTGTTATACCTTATAGGTGTATACCTTTAAAGTATACTGCATAAATTATGGTATACAAGTTTGGAGGGACATTTATTACTGTATACCTTTGTTATGCCTTATAGGTATATACCTTTATGGTATACTGCATAAACTATGGTATACAAGACTGGGTGGGTAGAGTGGCTAAATAATTTAATGGGTAGGTTCGGTAATATTTGAAAGTAGTGGGTAGTGACTGTAATTATTTTAGGTTTTATGGGTATTTTTGTAAGTGTCCCACAAATATTCCCCAACAATTTTTCTTGGGTTTTCTCTAGTTTCTGAACGTATTATCGAGGCCCATCAATTTTTTTGGACCAAGGCCCATCAATTTTTTTGGACCAGAAATTTCATCCATTATCCATAAATTTTACTTCTTTTGATTGTTTGTCCTCTTTTTCCATGGTTATTCTCCAGCTTGGTCGGTGTTACATGTCACGACTCAAGGCAATTTAGCTAGGATGGAAGTTGTCCTAACTTCAGCAATTTGGAGAAGGAGGGAGGGAGAATGCGTGTTATTAATTAGGTATTAGAGGTATTTCTGTCCGAATATTATGAGTTATTTTTGCTAAATCATGTTAAACGGAATAAAAGAGGCAAGCCATTGCCTCCCTTGTCATGGTTGTGTAAATTTCCCTTTTTGGACACCGTACTAAAACTGGGCCACTTTGGACTATGGGGTGCCTTCATATTCCAGGATGTGCTGTAAAAATTTTGCGTAGGGGTCTGTTTGGCGCGCGCTAATTGATTTGTAGCCGTTAAAAATAAATTCGTTGAGACATAGCCGCCTTCGGACAAATTTCACTATAATTTGTTCAAAGTCCCATTACTTATAATGGGAAGCTTCAGTAAACAAGCCCCAAACAAAATTTCTTCAAAGCCCCAGCATTTTGTTATGGGACTGAAGCTTTATACAAAGTCCCATAACAAAATAATGAGATTTATCCTTTTGATGAGACCTTTTTTATGAGAATAAATCCCATTATTTTGTTGGGATAATGAGACTTTTGAACATGTTAATTCAAAGTCGCTTAAGTGTGCGCGCGCGAATTTTTGGCTATTCTTCAATAAATTTTGAAACGTTGGATAGTCCCCAATGACTACTGATCAAAATTTTCCGGATGGGTGGCCTGATTCTCAAATGTGTTTTTACTGGACTGAAATGTACTCAATGCAGCTGAATCCTGAGAAAAATCCGTTGTTATGTTTTCACTTATGATTAATCAATATTTAGCCTTAACATAATAACATCTTGAGAGCTAACTTATACAAGCTACCGCATTAAACAAACCCCAAAAGATTTTGAAAAAAGAAATTCTGCACTAAACTTAGATGGAAATTTGATCATTTTGTTAATCAAGTTAACTATTTGGTGTATTACTGCAAGTCCGGAAATTGATGTGCATAAATCTTGTAGATGTGCACCTTTACTAATAAGGCCATTGATCGTGAATGTGCTTTCTCTCAATATCTTTTTAAAATATTTTACGCACAATTATGTTGTAAATAAATACTTCTCTGTTTCAAAATGGTTGATACTATTTTCATATTAGTCGGTCCAAAAAGAATGACATAATTTTAAATTTGAAAATATTTTTAATTGAAACTACTATTTTATATTTAATGAAATGTTTTATAACCACATATTTATGTATGACTTATTTTGAACCACAAATTTCAAAAATCTTACCATATTTTTTAAACTCCGCTCCAAATCAAATTATGACAATCATTTTGAAAGATAGAGAGTACAGTTTAAAACGAGACTGGGTAAGGAGAAAAAATCGAAGGAGTTGAAGTCCGGACCCAAAATCTCATGTTTAAATTCAGTTAATAGCGTTTTGGGGAACGATATTCCACGTACAGCTCTCTTTTTGAAGTGTTGATACCACGTGTCGTTACTTCTATAGCACCGACCTTCTGATAAAAATCATAAATCATGATGATGGACTATACTATATAGATATTTTTCACTGTTTTTAATGACACAGACTAGTATACTAGATTAAATACGTTATCCAAGAACAACTTTGTAAAGACGAATCTTATCCGTAAATTTTGACACTTGGAAGATTTGCATTGAACACTCGTCTGAAAAAGTTGTAACTAGTAGTAATAAAATAAGTTGTCGTGGTAGTAGTAGGGTGGGTACATAGGTGATAAGGCTCCTAGAAAATTGGCACGTGTGATGTGGTCAATATGTTGCGTGTTGAGGCGGTTTCTTTGCAGCTTTATTGTGTATTAAAGCAGCTCAGTTTTCATAGTTTACTGATGCACAAACACAGCTATAGCTGAAAAAAATTGTTGGTTTTTGAGTTTCTTGAAAAAAGATAATGGAGAAGACTGAAGTTTTGCCTTTGGAGCTTCCTGCCCCTCCATCTTGGAAGAAACTGGTATGTATTATTTCTTTACAGTTGCTACTTGTAGAGTAATTTCTGAGCCTTAACTTGATTTAGTAGGAGGAAACTAGAATACTATTTTAAGTGAGAGTTTCCTTTCATTTATTCTTGTGAGTATTATGTAGTTATTGATCAATGCGAGAGACAGAAAACACCAGGTGATTTGTTCCCATTTGTCAAAGCCTTAGATGGAATAAATTACCTACTATCCGTGTTCATGGAGTTAGAAGGTACCCCATGGAAATAGTCGAGGCGCGAGCTAGGTGGCTTGGATGCCTTGATTATTTAAAAAAAGGATTAATTTACTGAAAACTTGAAATTTACAGAAAACAAAACTTCTGCTAGAAACAGATTGTAATGTTGTAGGAGCGGCCAAGTCAATTTTTATTAAAGCCGGGGATTCCTTTGAGCATTTGACTCAAACATTAGACAATGAATTGGGAAAGAAAATATTGTCGAGTCTAAGTAGAGTTATGAAGAGGATGTTGGACGCTAACCCCTTCTTTCTTATCATTGATAAGCGAGTTGTTGCCTTATCCTTCAATTGCTGCTGGACAATGCATAGTAGTTCTAAATAAAGTTGTTACAGAGGCAGATGTGTGTTTAATCCTACTATCAATGGAACATTCAAGAATTATGTTGTTTCTTTTGTTAAATTCTCAGTTTTCTATTTATTATTTGGACAAGAAAGGAAGATCCCAATGCTATTCACAACTTGCTAAGTGACAAGATAAACCAGCAAAACAAAGTTACACTTTGAATAACAGTACTTCTGTCACTAACATGCCAAAATATTAGCAAGCTATGCTCCAAAACTGGGCAATAAATTCTATGTTAAAGTTAGGGAAGCCCTCAAGTCGATACCTACCAGATTTAGAGTATCTGTTTGTCTATATTCTATAAGCCCAAGCTAGATAATTCCTTTATGCTTGTGGTATCATTATTGATGAGTGGGGTCTTTCTCTATCAATTCCTACTCTTGATCATGGTCCTGCCAAGTGTACTTGAATACTAACAGTGTTTCTTTCTGTGTTGCTTTGCAGCTGATGCCAAAGAAAGGGGGTAAAATAAAGAAGAATGAGGTTGTATTTGTTGCTCCCACAGGAGAGGAGATCAGGAAACGCAAAGAGCTGGAGAAGTACCTGAAAGCGCACGATGGGAATCCTGGTATATCAGAATTTGATTGGAGTACTGGTGAGAGTCTGAGGAGATCAGCACGGATCACTGAGAAGATTAAGTTTATGCCGCCTCCTGCAGTGCTTGAGCAGACAAAAAAACGACGTCGAACATCCTCTGCTACAAAGAAAGATAAGGAAATGGATTTTGATGAGGGAGAGAAGGAAAGCTTAGACAAGAGAGAGATGGAATCTGGCAAAGAAGAAAGTGAAGGCTCAGGGAAGAAGGAGAATGTTGGAAAAAATGTAATGCAGGATGAGGGAAAGGATGAGCTAGGGGATCAGAAAGAAGACACAGAGCACAAAAAAGAAATGGAGGTGTCTGATAGAGAGGTTTCAGGGAGGATGAATGAGATCAGTGATTACACTCAAGTTGGAGGTAAAATTGCAGAAAATGGTGCACATGAGACCATGGCAATTGATACCAAAGTCCAGAATGATTCCACCTTCAAGGATTTTTTCAACGGACTGGTTGCGGATGCTGCACTTGAAAAAACAAATGCTGCTGAAGCAGGAGCAGAAGTCAAGGAGCAACAGATTGATAAGGGAAGTAGTGCTGATGATGTGAATCATGACATTCCAGATAATGTCACACCAGAAACTATTGTTGCAGTGGAGGATATTAACAACATTCAGAAACCTGCATTTATTGGGGAAACCAATGACTTCCATGAGAACCTTGGAGAGCATAAGTCGCTGGAAGAGGAGAAAGATAAGAATAGCAGGGCAAGTTTGATGATGGATAATGGCAAGATTAACCAGCCAGAGCCGGCACATACCCCACAACATCAGTCTGCTGCTCCCATTAGTTGTTGAATGTAGCATATCTAAAATAACTTGGGTCCTTCTCCAGTGCATGTTTCATCCGTTGCATTGGGATTTGCCTGGATAATTGTATTAGTATGTTTAGAAACTAGTTTCTTTTTTGGGGTATCAACTCCTAATCTGCTGTAACATTGCATCTGTTATCTGTAGGTTGGTTATGTATCGTGGTTAGCTAATCTCTTAGTGGCATGAGTAGGGTCTTGTTTATTGTGGAACTCATATGTTAGATTATCAAGAAAGTACACACACACTGTTTTGCTTATTCAATTGTTGTGCAACATATTGTCCCAACTCCCAGCTGCTGGATTATCAACAAATTTATGTTGGAGGACACTGGGCAGCTGAAGTTAAGGCAACTCCCAGCTGCTGGATTATCAACATATTGCCTTCTGAATATGGCAATCTGTTCTTTCATCTTGAGCGCGGTTCCTCAAGGTTAAGTCGGATTATTGTTTTGTATGTGGACATAGGTTCTTCTCATCTTGCTTTGTTCCTCTAGTTTAAGCGGTAACATACTGATGGTGAATCATCTTATTCTCTTTCCATATATTCACCAGTATTAAGGTATTTGAAAAACTGTTCATTCATTTGTTCTTGATGCTTCATCTATCAATAGAACTCTGTACTGCTAGGTGGTATTAATCCGGAGATCCCACCAGGAAGTTCAATTATGGAGGCATGTGCTGTTATGGAGGCATGATCTATGAGGTGCCATTGATTTCCATCTGGATGAGTGCACAGTATATAACTATATATTTGACATGATTGCACAAAATGTTACTCCCTCCGGTCCATTTTATTTGATAGATTTCACTTTTCGAAAGTCAAGTTGACCAGTTTTCGGAGTTAAATTGAATTAGATTTAGTCAATATTTTAAAATTATAATTTAGATATTAAAAAACTACACCAAAAATACTGTAAGTTGTAATTTTTGTCATATTAATATGGTGAAAAATATATCTCAAAATGTTGGTTAAAGTTTATATTGTTTGACTTTTAAAAAAGAAAAGTGATCAATTATTTTGGACCGGATGGAGTATTGCAAAATGAAATCAATCTCTACAAATACACGAAAAGTTGAAGTCTAAAGTACGTATTTTTAATTTGTTAAAGAGGTCAAGCGTCAATGCTGTAGTTGTTCTATTTTTCTTCAAGTGTGAGTAAGAAGTGTAAACTCGGAGAATATGCAATTCCAGCATTTCTGCAAGTGGCCCAAATATAAGGAGAAGTTCTCACTATTCTGGAAGCCGTATTTAGAAAATCGACTTAGGGAACGTTATCTGGTTGACTTTAATTGCTTAAAATGTGCTTGGTCAATTACTGTTACGTATCACCATCTTTGCATAACCAAACAAAACGGCGTTTTCTCTTGTTTGAATGAAAAACAGGACGGAGAAATGCAAGGATTTCAAAGATTCATTCGTCAGCTTAAATAATATTACTCGATGAAACTTAGTTTCAGTGAATCAGATCTACCGGAGATTATATAGAAAATTATGATTTACTGAGGATTCCTACCGATAATGTGACCAATATATCGATTGATTTTTTGTTGTTGTTCATAAACAAATAAATATGTGATATTTTTCCTCTGTCCTTTTTAGTACTAGTACTATACAATTGTTTGAGTGACAACTTGCGTTCTGAAATTAGAAGCAGTAATGTCTTAGATAACTAAGGAGGAACTTACCTACCAGATAGAAATCAATTTCGTAAAATTTATAGAGAAATAGTGGAGTTCCACCGTCCACGTACCGTAAAAGGAAATGTTCAAGTCAAGTGTCTATTGACTTGCAAAATTTGATTATTTGGGGAGTTGAATTAGCCCGCGTTACAACTTTCTCTTTCGACTGTGCGCTCATTTCCTGTTGATGTCCCAATGGTCAATTAAACATTTTTAAAATCCTAATTTGATTTCCCACCTATCTTTCTATGGTTGAAATTCAGGACCTAACACCATGCACGTTAAGAGTTTAGACCAATTCAACACCCCTTCCCTTATATAAAGCTATTTCGCCATAGGCATCTCATTGTCCTCTAGCAAACTAGCAAAGCAACTACTTTTCTGATAGGATCTCTTTCAAAGAAAAAAAGTAGAGATTATGGACAGAATTCTGGGCATGATTGTGTTTGGTGCATTAGCTGTCGCAGCTTTGGTGCAAGTCACAACAGCCCAAACGGTTCATGTGGTAGGGGATAACATAGGTTGGACCGTGCCAAGCAATGGTGCAGTAGCTTACTCAAACTGGGCTGCAGGGAAAACCTTCAGAGTTGGTGACACACTAGGTACAGTTAATCTCTCAATTTCCTTTTTCCTTTGAGATATCTATTATATTCACTGTCTTATCATGTTAGTACTTTTTTAATGAACTCTTTTCAACAGTTTTCAACTTTGGGACAAACCAACATGACGTGCTGAAAGTACCAAAGGCATCGTTCGATGGATGCAGTTCACAGAATGCCATGGGCGATCCTATAATGACTGGACCAACAAATGTGACTCTCGAGTCTGAAGGAGAACACTACTATATTTGCACTTTTGGCAGACATTGCCAAAATGGACAGAAGTTGGCTGTTACAGTTTCTAGCACTGGTACTACTCCAGGAGCCAACCCACCTACACCGGCTGCTGGGGAACCTTCAAGTTCCATTCCTGGTGGTAGTGCTCCACCTCCTCCTTCATCCTCAACGACTGTGTTGGCTAGTGTTGTGCTCAGTGTATCCGCGATTGGCTTGGCCATTTTTCTTTAAGTTAGACAAAGGAGGTCATTGAGCTTCCCATTGATTATACGAGAGATTGTACTACCATTAAATAACCATATGTGAGGGATCTATTTTTTTGTTCACTAGCTTGTATTTGATTCGGTTTAATGAAATTCTGGTCATCTTTTGGCAATCATCGTTCTCTGTAGATAAAATTTGCGGCATATGTTCTCTTTATGTATCCCTGTTGTATCGCCTAATTCATCTACGGAAAAGGGCCAAAATTGCCCCTCTACTATGGCAAATCGGACCAGTTTACCCTCCGTTAAGTTTTTGGATCTACCACACCCCTGCCGTTACCAAAGTACACCATTTTGCCCTTAAAACTGACGGGCCTCCAGCGTGTCAACAACGTGGCTGCCACCTCACTGCCATGTAGATCCAAACCATAGTAGAGGGGCAAATTTGGCCCTTTTCCGTTTTTTCCAAAGTCGTTTCTGGACTAAGTCTCAATACTTAGAGAAGACGTTTCGATGCTCAGATGAGTTATTATAAGAGAGAAAAATGTGCTAAGAATGGTAGATAAGATATTTTGCGAGAAATACGGAATTAAAATGATACTCTCTTCAATTTGGTTCCATAAGAAAGATATACTTTTGAATTTTGTGACTAAAATTATCTTTATTAAAGATGAGATAAAAGTTTAAAAATAAAAGTATTTCTAAATAAATATATATGTTCTTTTTAAAAAGACTAAAAGATAAAATGTGCTACTCCTATTAAAGTGGATGAACAGTTCTTTCCGGTGTTTCAATTTAAAAAATATTTTTAAATTTATCACAAAAAGTGATTTTTGCTACATATCAACAATGGGGGTGGAGTAACTTATAAAGGAGTAGGGCATAATTTATATATGTGGGCTTGGGGTTAGATATGGTTAAAATGGGTGGGTTTAATGAATTGCTGACATGGACGCCGATGTGGACAAAAGAAAGGTGGCCACATGGATTTTAAATGGCCAAGTGGAAGCCTACTCAGCATTCCTTTAGCGGAATGGCATAACTGAGCCTTAAAATAACGTTAGTGACTTTCTTGTTAAAATAGGTGGACGGATGGCAAAAGTGACCTATTTCAAATAGGTCGATAACATTTTTGACCCTTTTCCGTTTTACAAATCAATAATAATATCATACTCTAGTTGTATATTTCATTAGGGGTCCCTAAAGAAATTCAAGACTACATTTTCTACGAGTGGGTACAAATGGATATAAACAAACATAAGACGACACTAATTGTTGAGACTATTTCGATTGTCAAACTCAAGCTTATTCATTTCATCAAAATAGATATTTGACTATCAACAATTGTGCTACACTATATTAAATTTAAAACAGAGATAATTTGGTATAAATATGTAAAGAGAATAAACCTTCATCTTAAAGTGAACAAATTTTATAAGACCAACATAAACAACTCGTAAAAATCTTACAAAACAAATCTATCATTTCATGGGAGCTAGATTTAGAGGATACTTGAATTGATCATTGCCGAATATACTCAAGTATTGAAGCATAGTTGAAAGTTTGATATAGTATTGGTAATAATACAATTGATTGGACCTTGAAATTTCTAATTCCATCCTAAGGCTCAAGTTCAAAGGTAAAATATTTAAAGTATTTTAATTTAAAGCTTTATATACACACACACCTCGAGGATCAGCTTAAACTTGAAACTGCCTCAGAAGCAAAGAGACGCAAAATATTTGAATTGGCCTTTGATGAAAATGAACTAATATACTGGCATTCTCTTCCAACTCCGTATTCTAACTCAGGCAAACTATCTCTAGATGGCAAAGTGAAAAGTCGAATTGATCTGCACATCCCTCTATTACAATAGAAAATGTTAGCCTTCATATATATATATATATACTGAGTAATATTTTATACATATAGTTTTATTCAGTTCGATTTGGTATTTTTTTGGTTTATTTTCGTAAAGAAAACCCTAACCTAATTCGCGGTAGGGTTATAATATTAAATTAAAACCTATGGTTTTTTTCTAAAAAACCTCATAATCGGTTCGATACAGTTCGATTCGATCGGTTATGATCGGTTTGCAAATAACCATTGATACCCCGGTTAAAAGATCATTATTTCATTTTTCCCTACACCACAATTCTCCTAACTTCCAAACTTCTAAACTCATAATAATATATCATTGTTTTCTTTTGTGCGGAACCAAAAGGACCGCTAAATTGTTGAAACCTGGCATCAAATTAGTGGAGTATAATAATTTTATCACCTGCCTATCTATGACGATTTAACAAAGCATGGATTGCTGGTAATCAACTTGCGTTCAGAAATCGGAACCAATAATTCTTCAGATAAATGAGGAGAACTTACCTACACAGCTTCAAATAAAATTCATAAGTCGTATACACATATTAATTGTGAATTTCATCACACAGCAGGGTCAAGTCAAGTATCCATTGACTTTGCTTCATTTCCGTTTTTTTGGGAGTTGAATTAGCCCGCCTTCTACTTTTCTCTTTTTGGTTGCTTCTTTCTATAGTTCATTTCTTGTTGATTGATGCCCCAATGGTCCATTCAGCATTAAATCCTACTTTGATTTTCCATTCACTCTTGCTATAGTTGAATTTCAAAACCTAGCACCAACATGCAATTAGTTAAGAGTTTAGACCAATTCAATATCCCTTCCCTTATATAAAGCCATATGGAAGTATGCATCTCATCATCTTCTAGCAAACTAGCAATCAGCAACTACTTCTTCAGTTCTAATAGGATTTCAGCTTACAAATATCTTCTTTCAAAAGAAAAAAAGTAACCAAAAGCAGAGACATGGACAAATTTCTGTTCCTGATTGTGTTTGGTGCTTTAGCCGTCACGACTTTGGTGCAAGTCACAACAGCCCAAACGGTGCATGTGGTTGGGGACAGCATAGGTTGGACCATACCAACCAATGGTGCAGCAGCTTATACAAATTGGGCTGCCGGGAAAACATTCAGGGTTGGCGACACTCTAGGTATGATTTCTTTCTCAATTTCCACTTCCCTTTGGCTAATCTTTCCGCTTAAACAATATTTAATGACTTATCATGTTACTTTTCTTTCTTTTCTATAGTCTTCAATTTTGTGACAAACGGACATGACGTGCAACAAGTACCAAAGGCATCATTCGATGGGTGCAGCTCTCAAAATGCCATAGGCAATCCTATAATGGCCGGACCAGCGAATGTGACTCTTGACTCTGCTGGAGATCACTACTACATTTGCACATTTGGCAGGCATTGCCAAAATGGACATAAATTAGCAATTACAGTTTCCAGCACTGGTACTCCAGGAGCCAACCCACCCACCCCGAGCAATCCAGCAACCCCTGTTGTGCCTTCACCATCCTCTTCCACTCAACCAGAAGCTTGTGCACCTACACCTGCAGCTGCTAGTGGACCTTCAAGTTCCATTCCTGGTGGTAGTGCTCCTCCTCCTCCTTCGTCCTCAACAACTATATTTACCAGTTTACCGCTCATATTATCCTCGATTGCCTTGGCCATTTTTCTTTAAATCAGACAAGGAGGTTCTTGAGCTTCCCATTTATTATACTAGAGAGCTTATATATACTACGATGAAAATAAATCTTTGATGGAATTTTGAGGTTTACCAGATTGTATAGGATTCAGTTTTGTTTTAATCGCTGATTGTACTAGTGATACTTTACGAGTTTCAATAAAATTATAGTAGTATTATTTGCAATCATTGTGCGAATAATTTCGATTGGCATGCCTTCTGTTTATATGTCTCCATAGTATCGCCAAAATACTCTTAAGCAAATTAAGTAATTATAGTATGTGATCCTACCGAGCATGTAAATCGATAGTAACCTTTAAGGTCCACGAAGTTTATAATATATGTAGCAATTCATCAGGGGGGGTTAAGCATTTTAGCCTACTTCCTGATTTAGATTTTCGCAATTTAGACTCATTTCTTAAGAAAAGACAATTATTGTTTAAAATTCGAAGTGATGCACATACAAGGAATAGTACAGTAGCACTATCAAGTAGTACATTCAAATGTAACAAAAAAAAATGTTACAGCTTAACAAATTCGTGTTAGATGCTGAAAGTGCTACAAATTGAGTCATCGCTGTAAATAAAACTTTGCACGACCATTTCTTGCAACTCAACAATATGTCAAGATATTGTTTAGTGAAAAAAACATTAGGTAAATTTTCTTTCATCCAAATTTTTTTCCTAATTATCGTCAGTATATATCCTTAAAATCATGAATCCTTTCCTCTGATAACACGCGAAATAATCGGTTATATATTTGAGATGCCTTAATATCCTTTTAGATACTATCCAACATTGTTGTCCTTTTGTTACACTATAAACAACTCAGGGTAACGGGATTAGTAGTATACTATAATACTACTACACTAGTATTTGTATCTATATTACGACTGAAAACGGCATGTTGTTACGGAACCCATACGTTAATTTGCAAATTTTTCCTCTCCGTATTAATGGAACACATGACTTTGCAAGAGCAGACGTGGGAGTCGGTGCGGGGGGAAGGTCCCATAATGTGGAAATGAATTAAGGTAGTGGAAAATTTACTTATCTGCATGCCGTTCCGTACAAAATATAGCGTAATTTGACTCCACCACCTTATCAATTAATGACAAAGATTACGACTTGCTTCTGGGAAGACTTGCCAAAAGTAGATGCGTTATAGACGTCAAAAGACCGGGCCAATATTTATATGTAATGAGTCTAACCATTAAATTTTTAACATTATATTCATGTCTGTAAGTTTACACCTCAAATTTAATTGTAGTTGTTGTATCATTAATTTTTCACATATATTTAAATTTTGTACTGAAAATATTGAGTTTGATTGAACCGACAAGCACCAAAGATGCATCCGCCACTACTTGTCCTAGTAAAATTTCGTCCCTCTATCATCATTCATCATGCATAGTGTTGGCCGTACCACTTGTGCATGTTAATAGGGAAAGTTGCTGTAGTTTTTCCGTATCTAGAAGACTATAACAGCAAATATAGAAGTCGTCAGTCTTGATATAAGACTATAAGGTGCACCACAACTTCACACAGTTCAGTCATATTTGAAAACCTGGCTTAGCTAAAGTGAACGGGGTTACAATTTTCCAAACATAGTGAAGCTTTTGCTTTTTGAAAAATTAGGTTCATTAACCCATAGTGAAAGGAACAATATTTTTTCTCTTTAGTGGAATTTAATTTCACATTTTCGTTTTATCATTCAAGTATTTGACCTGGAATGGAAGCCTGAATCTTTATAATTTCATAAGTTTAGTTAGTATTCATTGTATATATAATATTATTAAAAAAAAAACTTATTTGGTTTATTTTTGAAAGAAACTTAGCGTCTGAATTGGATCAGGTTAAGACAGCCTACGTCGCGCGTTGAACGTGTTTGGAGAACTTTAATTGATTGGAGTGTGCTTGGTCAATTATCACAATTGTTTGTATTGATAATGTGTCCAAACATAAAAATGGTTCATCATATAATCTTCTACAATTTGAATCGAAGAAATGACCAAGCAAAGATTTCTCGTACAAGAATAAGATCTTTTAAGAAATTTGACAATGAGCTGAAAAAATTTAACGTGCCACAAAACCAAATGACCCGAAGAACATACGCACAACAGGTGCAAATCAACTTCGTAAATCATATGGAAAAAATAGTAATGTCCATCGTACCTAAAATGAAAGGTCCAAGTCAAGTGTTCATTGAATTGCTGTATTTGATTATTTTGGGCGTTGAATTAGCCCGCCTTCTGCCTTTGTCTTACGAGTTACGGGTGCTTCCTTCTAGCTCTCTTCTTGTTGATGTCCCAATGGTCCATTCAGCATTAAAATCTCACTTTGATTTCCGATACAACTCTTGCTGCTATAATTGAAATTCAAGACCAAGCACCACAGTCAAGTTAAGAACTAGACCAATTCAAAATCCCTTCACTTATATTAAGTCATTTGGCTGTAGGCATCTCATTATCCCCTAGCGAACTAGCAATCAGCAACTACTTCCTCAGTTCTGATTGAATATCTTCCAAAAATCTTCTTTCAAAACAGAAAAGCAACAGAAAAGCAAAGACATGGAAAAAATTCTGTTCCAGATTGTGTTTGGTGCTTTAGCCGTCACAACTTTGGTGCAAGTCACTACAGCCCAAACTGTTCATGTGGTAGGGGATAATATAGGTTGGACCGTACCAAACAATGGCGCAGCAGCTTATACAAATTGGGCTGCTGGCAAAACATTCAGGGTTGGCGACACACTAGGTATGATTTCTTTCTCAATATCCATTTTCCTTCACATATCTTTCAGCTTAAATTATACTTATGTATCCTGGCTAAAAACAACTATTCTGTAAAGTTACCGACTATATTTAGTGACTTATCATGTTACTTCTATTTCTATTTGATAGTCTTCAATTTTGTGACCGACCAACATGACGTGCAACAAGTACCAAAGGCATCATTCGATGGGTGCAGTTCGCAAAATGCCATAGGCAATTCTATAATGTCCGGACCAGCGAATGTGACTCTTGACTCTGCTGGAGATCACTACTACATTTGCACTTTTGGCAGGCATTGCCAAAATGGACAGAAATTGGCAATTACAGTTTCCAGCACTGGTACTCCAGGAGCCAACCCACCCACCCCGAGCAATCCAGCAACCCCTGTTGTGCCTTCACCATCTTCTTCCACTCAACCAGAAGCTTGTGCACCTACACCTGCAGCTGCTATGGGACCTTCAAGTTCCATTCCTGGTGGCAGTGCTCCTCCTCCTCCTTCATCCTCAACAACTACATTGGCTAGTGTTCTGCTCAGCCTATCTTCAATTGCTTTGGCCTCTTTTCTTTAAATCGAGCAACTTAAGGAGGTTCTTGAACTTCCCATTTATTATACGGAAGAGCTTATATATACTACAATGAAAATAAATTTTTGATGAATTTTTTCTTTTTTGGGTTTACCAGATTTTATTGGATTCAGTTTTGTTTTAATCGGTAATTGTACTAGTGATATTTTACGAATTTCAATAAAATTATAGTAGTGATATTTGCAATCATCTGCGCGGATAAATTTGATTGGCATGTCTTCTGTTTATATGTCCCTGTAGTATCGCCAATATACTTGAGCAAATTACATAATTATGGACCATGGTGTATGTTCCTACCGAGCATGCAAATTGATAGTTTTACCATTTTCCGTTAATCCAATATAAATAAATCTTTTTAAATTAATTTCAATATTTTTGTAATTCGGATAAGACTCACTGTCCTCATTTAAAAGTTTCTAGTGTTAGAAAGCATGTAGGTGGCCGATTTATTTTAGATGGTAAATTCATGCTGACATTCACAAATGTGTACCACATGGAAATATTTTATCAGTCACTTTATCTGTACGATCCCTACCATTCAATCAGGCCATGCATACAATGAAACACGTATTCCAGCTACTTTGAGTCTCCTTTTTATAAAATAACGAAAAGATGATGGGAAGTGCTGGGATAAGTGATATTATTTCTTTGTCAAAAGGTTTTGGTTTGAGACCTTGAAATGAAAACAAATTTTTAGTATATAACAATATGCTCAGTAATATTCACAAGTGAAATTGGGAGAGTGATCAGATGTAAGCAGATTTTTCTTCCATTAAAGCGGTGAAGCTATTCCTGATATACTCGACTAAAGAAAAATAGTTTGAAAATATGTATGAATATGCAATAGCTATATATATAAAAGGAGGGAGGGGCGGGGGCACAAACTTCCAAGAGGATTGGCTAAGATAATGTGATTGTTTATAGCATATTGTAGGTGATACAACTCAATTTGACTATGTTGGTGGGCCATGTGACACCTGGCAACTATTCAGACAACGGATCGATCCATATGATCCCCAAATCTACACGGGGACATCAGCTGAATGATAGGTGTAAAAGGAAAAAGTATCAAACAAGATGGAATGGATAATCCTCCTGCAACTTTTCTCTCCACTTAAAGCGAAAGAAAAGTCTGAAGTTAAGTTCAATGAAGGTAAAAGCAATTCTTTTTGTAGGTAAATAGGTGAAAGCAACTTTTGTTGCGAAATGCTTGACGAGAAACTTCAAAAATAATGGTGTAAAATACTTCAAAAATTATTCTAGATCACAAGTTCAAAACTTAATAGAGTAATGAATTCTTTTATTCTTTGTTTCCTTTTGATTATATAACAGTCCACTTGTATAAAAACAGGATCCTGTTACCAATACGCTTATAAAAGCGTAAAGACTGCAGTAAAAGATGGAGAGAGGTGGACGGAGCTGAAACTCTGGAAGTAGAGCATACTTCAATTTAGATCTGATCTGCATTTATTCTAAGGCTTTGTTTGTTTTTGTAGACTCGAGTGGAAAGAAACATGATAGCAATCCCATTAAAACGTCCACCACGATAAGGAAAGCCAGAAAACTATCCCGCACTAGCAGTGGCGCAATGCAGAAGCAATTTAAACGTTGATTTGGACATGTGCGATTGATCGGCCTCTGGATATGCTCATATCATATGTCATGATCTTAACAATACCAAATACTGGTACTAGTACTAAAAAAAATATTACGTATACAATATCAGTGTATAAAACTTAATCCAATATGTCGTGCTGTACCCTGAGCTGAGATAGTAACCAAGAACTGGAGGATTAACTAGTGGAAGAACCGCATGTAAACAAATTAGTATGTATTAAGGACCATTCTTATTGCTTAAGCATCCGTCGCGTTTAGCCGTCTACACTATAATAATTTCGACGCCAAATACATATCAAAAATAAAATAACTGTCAATTTTGTTCTCTCTTCTAGTACTTCTTTTCCATATCTTAATTGTATATGGGATAAAAAATTCCCCTAATGCACTGCTGAATTCTTAAAATAAATTATAATCCAGAATCTTTTCTTTGATTCAGCGAAACAAGATTACTTTACTAGCTTCAGTTAGTAAGATTTCTTATTTTATACATAAAGAAAAGGAGAAACTAAGAAAAGATTAATTTTATAGATAACAGTTGCAAGAGATGAAATATTAAGAAGAAAGATTGGGATCATCGGAGATGGGGTGCACATCAACCCGATTATCAAAGAGATCAACAGAATCATCACCTTGGATTTGATCAAGCACAAGGACCAAGCCCATTGCAAATGCACCATCAAAACCAGGCTTAATTGATAAAGAGAAAACGTCTTTCCCAAGTACCACATTTGCACAAGCATCCACTTTGCGTCTAATCTCAGCCACTGATACTTTATCAGCGTTAAAAAATGTACAGTTCCTATGTGCAAATGACCCTTCAATTTGATACTCTTCTATTGGATTGCTGTATACCTCCACTGTCACGTTAGATCTTCCGATTATTGAGGATCTACGGACACTGAATATTGGCTTTTTTCCTTCTACTCTTTCCCCTAAGTAGCCTTCCCACCTGTTATGCAAACTCGGCCTCTGTTCCAAAACATCAAAAGAAATTATAACTTAGTCAACTAGTCTAATCACATTAGATTCTTGCCATCAACTCACTCCTAATTTCTTGGAGTAATATTTAGGCAAATCACACTATGGCAAAACACAAAAGAAATACTCATATTAGTTACAAGAACACAAGTTTTAGATTTTAGTGATGCATTTTATATGATGTTAAAATTTCCCAACCCCATTGATGTGCACTAACGCGTAATGAATTTTACAATTAGGAGATAACTCCAAGGGCAAATTGAGAATTGATAAAGAACAAACTCGTTTAAAATATATACACTGTGTAAGCAAAACTTTAAACAGTTGTCTAATATGTAATCTATCTTATTTTCAAAAAATTACAACTCTGTATATTTATGTATGCTCGCCTATAAATATCATTTGAGTGATCTACAATAAAAATAGTCTAGGTTTGACTTGGTGCGGAGATTAAAAAAATAGAAAGACTTTTCAATCCTATGGTTTAAAATTAAAGTTGTGTGTAATGTGGGCCAATGACTTTAAAACTTGTGGTCCAAAACAAAATTTGGAATTAAAGAATTACCAAATATGGAAAGAGACACTTTTTTTTTTGGCGGCTGCTCGCTCTTTGATCAGTGATTCACCGGCCACTAGATCGATGAAGTGAGTAATAGTTACTCCCTCCGTCCCAATTTATGTGGCACCATTTCCTTTTTTGTTTGTCCCAAAATAAGTGGCACATTTCCTTATTTAACAACTATTTAATGCATCATATCTATTTTACCCTTGTTGGACCCTACATACTTTTAAACCTACCAACAACTTTTTTATTACTCAAATCTTCTCTCTCTTACTTTTTCAAGGGTAAAATTGATATTTAACAAGGTACCTCTATTTTCTTAAACTCCGTGCCCGGTCAAATGGTGCCACATAAATTGGGACGGAGGGAGTATGTCTCAATCTCAAACAAGTTAAAGTTCGATTATATAAATTCTCATCGGCCATGGTTCTTAAGTTCAATTCATGTCGTCGAATTTTGTCATTCAAATGATCTAATGTAAATTTATTTTTTGACAGTATATATAACTTAAACGCCAAACAAAATGTTCAGGAGCTGTGACATGTTGAGGAGGAGGAAAACAGAGACTAAAGTCAATACCTTACGGCGAACTGTGAGAAGGCATCTACCAGTGGCGTCCATGAGAACCAGTTCACCCAAGTCACGAGAGTCAGGTCCATAGGAATCTACTCGAAAAACAAGCTGGCCGTTGCAATCATATGCAGTGAAGCCATCACCAGTGAAGAAAAGAGAAGTCTTGAGAACAGTGAGATTGGTCTCTTCACTGTAAACAAATGCATCTTCAACAACTTTACCCTTCATTTTCTTGTTCACTTGTTGTTGATATTGGAAAATAATTTCTGAATAGGAATGACAACACCCCTTTACTATTTCGTAGCAATGAAAGTAAACTGTATGAAAAGAAATGAGATATTTATGAACTGAAGAAGCCAAGGGAAGGTCTAAGAAGAGGTACAAAACTCGCAAGAGACATGTGGTGTGTATTTATTAGTAGGGGACTCTGTCTATAATTAGCAAATATAGGCAATTTAAGAATGATGGAAAATGAAATAATCTGACTGGGACATGTGTATGAAATATATATATATATATATATATATTCAGTCTATTAATATTAGCAGTCTCATTAATTTTCTAGTAATAAGCAATAAAGTAACAACTTCATTTTTAATTAAATTTTTTGGCAGGTATAATAATTAGGGAACCAAATATTGTGGATATCACAACTCAACTGACATAATATTCAAATCTAATATAATCAGAAGATAGTTCCTACTAATTAAATTAATACAATCAGAAGAGATTACAAAGATCTGCATAAGAGGAGAAGTCCCACATATTACAATTGTTTTCTTGATATGTGAAGAAGTCCCCTACAATAACATCGAAGCAAATATCCCATGCATTGACTATTTAGAGGTAAAATATTCAAAAATTGTACAATCAGAAACAGAAGTATGCCAAATTATGAAGTAGTAAATTATTTAATAAATTTAAGTATTTAATATGTGTTTTCACATCAAAATGTTAGCTAGTTATACTTAATTAATATGATTAGATGCATCATGCATGCACGTGTAATTTTTTGCGATGCTGATTTCTTTTAGCTCACACTCTTAGTAGAAATTTTTTGTACTACATAAATTTTAGTATCTGCTTTAATAATGGCTTATTAATTAGGCTGATAGTATAAGTTTTTTATACTATAATTATTAAATTGTAAATTATAGTATCTGTTTTACTAATTACTAGTGTACTACATATTAGGCTACCTACAAAGAGAGGACAGGGAGGAGTGTGGAAAAAGTCTAAATGCTAGGGGTGGTGCAGCTTGGGCTACGGGGCATGGCAAATTGAAGTCGCTCTCAAAATCAGACAAGGAGCGTAAATCGAAGACGTTATAAAAATTAACTATTACACCTACTTAAGGAAAAAATGGAGTTTGCTGGAGAATGTCCATGCACAGATAGTCTATTTACACATTCTTATCTACCCTAAATTTAGTATATTAAGAAAAGAATTTGCCACGAATAACGTAATTTTAGACTAGAGTACCTATAAAAAGTTTTTCTCCATAATTTAGTTCTAAACTCATCTTAAGAAAATAGAATCATACGACCAACGCAGTCAAAATGTAAATGGATAAGATCTTGTACGCAGAGGCGTATCTTGCCTTTAAATTTCGGTTCACGTGAATCCATGATCCTGCTACGAAATTAGATATATTATGTACTATTTTTTTAAAATATGTTTAATTTAATGTTCGAGAACCCATGCTCTAAAAATTTAAATGGTTCACTTGACCAAATACTGGTTCACTTACACTTACGAATAGGGATCAATCCCAATTTAAATGCCTTTTAATATTCTTTTCTTAATATATCATCATATAAAATAATAGTTGACCTATATATAAAATCAAATTTGTTGAGAAAGGAGGTTCGGGAACAATTCTGGAAATACAGTAACTCTGGCATATTAGTGGTGAACCCATTCTTTGAAATTCTAGATCCGCCCCTACTTGTACGGTAGTAACTATGTTGAGATTGATGGGAATTTTTAATTAAACACACCAAATTTAAAAAGGACATACTCACCAGTTTTTCTAACATTCACAGAGAGCTTTCTTGACAGAACTGGTTTACCAGAGAGCGACGCAAAGTGCTGGATTCACTAGTTGGCTCATGACTCTTTCATGCTATTCAAGAAAGAGTCGTCTAATATTTGTTCTTTTCTCTTTCGGTTTAAGGATGGTGTTCCATGCTTTTTCGAATTTTCTATGCCTTTATTCTTTTCAAAATTAATTTAATCCAGATTGAGTTTTATCGAAACCTCATGCAGAGGTAACCATGACTCTTATATGCTATACTAGACTTTACTGGACTTTTTGAACCTAGTTTATGTAAAGTTATTTGATTATATAAGGAGTTTATAAAAAAATAACAATTTTAAAAACTTGTGGTGTTTAATATGTCATTATTCTAACTGTATATTTATATGATATTTAAAACTATGATTTTAGATAATGACTATAAAAAAATTCATTAAAATTAAAGAAAGAAAAGGAAATGCAATTATATAAATTTAAATGGGGTAAGTTTCAAACAACTAGATGATTCTACGATTGGAAACAGTTGACAAACGCATGCTAGTAGATTCAACAATTATGACATTAGTGATATTCCTAACTTGACTTTGAATACATGTTACTATAGCCTATAAATCTTACTACTATGTTAATTCAACGATAATAATTTCTAGATTGCTCCGTTAAAAGTTGGTAGACTTTTTAATTTCTTTGGAGTTCAATTGTGGTACTTTTTTCTTTTTTGGGGTCAACCGACTTATAGGTTCAAAAAATCCGAGGACTAGAATGTATGGTTGTAGTTCAAATGTGTGGATTATGCGTGTTGGAATTTTAGGTGTGTTTCTCATTTCGCTTTGAAAATACAAGAGTTATTCTTGGTTGGAGACGTTGATATGTTAACAAATACACGACTATGTATCTGTAATTACATATCATTAAGGGGTCGTTCGGTTTGGCACATTAAAGATTAATACCCGCACAAAACTCAGCGTTAATTTAGCGCAGCGTTCGGTTGGTTTTTGTGGAATTTTAATACCCGCATAAAATTAGTGCAACGTTTGGTTGCGTTTTCGTATATTCCGCGTTATTAATACCCGCATTATTAATGCGGGAATCTATGTATTATTTTATGCGGGGTAGAAGGTGGTATTAATAATGTGAGTATTAACAATGCAGGTATTAAAATTTAAAATGACAAAATTAACCCTCATAATAATAAGGATATTTCTAAATTTTATTTAAGGATTAAATAAATATTTTAAATAATAATATTTTTTGTTAATTTGTAATATATCATTGATTCAACAAATAATCCATACGTTATAATATAATACCCACATTATTAAACCCCACATAACTAATACCCGCATTATCAATACCTACATTATTAATACACACATTATTAATACCCACATTATTAATACCCGCATTAATAGTTAATACCCGCGTAAAAGAAACCCCAAACCGAACGACCCCTAAGTTCCGTATCATTATCTTAATAGCTTTTAGATTCCAACTTTTGAACTATTATTGTCTTGATTTCTTGAACTTTAATTAAGCTTTCAAATCCCTTTGATATATCTAGGGGTGTGCAAAACCGAACCGGTACCGATATCCGAACCGTTACCGCTACTGATAAGCATAACGGTATTGGTATAACGGTTATTGGTTCGGTAATGGTATAAATTTCTAATACCGATAAGATATCGGTATGGTAACGGTTTCTATATATCATTACCGTTACCGTACCGATAACCGATAAGGATTTTTTTTTTATAATTTTTATGTATTTTATTTATTATTAGTATATTAATTTATATGTTAAAGTATAAATATTATTGCTACTAGTGGCTATTTTTCGTTACAAATATATGACGCCTGACCCATTTTGAATTTGTCATTACAACATTCTAAGATGGTAAATATTGGGGAGAAAATATTGCAGAAGGTGTATAGATGTTGGCGGAGGAAACATTACTGTAAAATGATAATCCCTTGATTGAGGTTGCTAATGTTGATAAGTAATATTAATAGTTGTCTGTTTATGGAAGATATGAATGAAATTTACATTCTTTTGGCTAATTTTCTTTTCTATATGTTGTGCTGCTCCTGGTAACAAAAGTTTATAAGTTGTACATTTAAGAGTAAAACTAACCTTTTTATGTGTTTTTGTGAGATTTCTTATTAATCCAGCAAGCTTTCTTTGATTACTTCCTTTCGTAAATTTGGGTTATTGTGGCTTCGGTATACCGCTTACCGAACCGTTAACTACCGATAACCGATAGCTTATAGGTACGGTATTGGTTTTACATAATTACATACCGTTAACCGATATACCGTTACCGATAAGCTTAAAACCGTACCGTACCGTACCATGAACACCCCTAGATATATCGGAATCAATATAATGATGTTTATTAGTTCCTCTAAGAAATAAATTAAGAACCCCCTACTTTTTTAAGTGCCTAAGAAAATGGGGACATGTTACATGTTCAAGCTGCCTGACAGCGGAAAGGAATTTAAAAAAGGGAAACACGCACATGTCATATTTGTCACTTTTATTATAATGAAAGTATGCCGTGAGATATTTTGTAATGCTTTCATGGATAATAATTGCCACAGAGAGAAGTTCAAAAGAACTATAATTAGCTGTATAATAAAAAATTAAAAACAAAGGGAAAAAAGGAGGAACTGAATCATTACATTGATCAACTCAGCATATGGCCAAATCAACAGATTCTTACTCCAGATTTACCTGACTAAGAGTAGATCCAATTAGACTCAAATCACCAAATATTGTTCAAACTCTAGAGTTTCCATCATTTTGCATCAAACTCCTTATTTTTATTTCCTATTTTTAATAATATCCTGTTTGACCAAATCAGCATTTACTGATCTATTTTAGGCTTCTAATCCAAATACTATATCTAGGATCATATGAAACCTCAGGTCTTTAAAGTCTAGGTTAGGCAATAGATTCTCATTTGTCAATGAGATAATACTGCTTAGATTTTCAAATAGCCCTCTTTGCTTGGTCCGAGGAATGGAGCTGTAGGCCTTCTTGCGTAAATAACCAAATCCCAATCAGCCAGACTACAAGGCCCAGTAACACAACCCAGAGCAAAAGTAAAAATTTCGCCCAGCAGCCACTTTTAACACTGGTATTTAGTTTGAGGCCACTATTTTCTTTGGTCTTACACTAGAGGCCACTTTTGGGCCTTTACTAAATAAATGTTGACTTAAGTTCTGATAGTTGACTGAAGTTCAGTCCATACGGCCCCTGGACTGAAGTTTCATCTCTTAAGGACTGAACTTTCAGTCCATATGGCCATGGACTGAACTTCAGTCCATAGTATGGCTATGGACTGAACTTCAGTCCATGGCCATGGACTGAAGTTCTATCTTAAGGACTGGACTGAACTTCAGTCCATATGGCCGTGGATTGAAGTTCAATCTTTAAGGACTGAACTTCAATCCGGCCTCTGGACTGAAGTTCTATCTCTTTAAGCAAAAGTGGCCACAAACTAAATGTTTTGGTATTAGTGGCATGTGCCCAAAGACCAGTGGCAAAAGTGGCCTTTCGTGCACTTAGCCCAGAGCAAAATGGAGACAGGTAATTTTGATGACTAATCAGTTTTCGCACAACTTAGAAAGAAACAGTCAATTATAAACTTTTTTAAAAGTAGCCAGATTTTAAAAATACGTATTTTTAAGACTAGCCATAATACAAATATTTGAAATTTTGAATAAAACTCCACTAAAAAAATTTTGGAGTTTAGTTCAAAGTTCCAAAAAAATTTCTCGGAACTTCATATTTTAAGTCTCAGTATTTTATACTAATATTTTTGAACTTAATTTTCAAATTTCAATATTTTTTACTGAGACTTCATATTTAGCTAGTCCCAGTAAAAAATATTGGGATTTAAAAATTTTAGTTTTAAAATCTGAAAAAAATATACTGGATTTTTTCGTGTTTCTTAAACTGGCTAATCTTTTAAAAGTTTTAAAATGCTGGTTAGTTTACATTTAGCGCGGCACAAACAAGTTACGGGCCAAATTTTTACAAGGATGACTGAAAATTTTAACAAATAATCATTTTTAGTATGCTAAACGAGGAATAACCAATATTTACAACTTTTAAAAGCATTGTAACAGTCTCCATTCATTGTCTGCAAGAGAAACTTCCTGAAGCTTGAAGTTATAGTCTTGATTTTTAGGAAAAAATCCTGGAATCATGAATTCAATGACCTTTTCTTTAAAAACATGACTTTTCACTCTTCGGAATAAAACCCTGAAAATTGAAGGGAGTGGCTTTTCTTCTAAACTTTCCAGACAAGGATTAATTGTCGATCAGCACTCTAAAATAATGACTATTCGGCCTAGTTTCACCTCAGAGTAAGGTGCAAATTAGGTGCTTATGTGGTACGACCATGTAAATATTTCAGGGTTACAGGCAGCTTTAATTGTTGTGTGATCTTGGTTATATATGTAGTGCTTACATTAGTATTAGTTTCTCTCAATATTCATATTATTCTTCAAGAATATTTATACTTTTTTTTGGAAAATTATCTAAGCATTTAGAGCAATAGAAGTACTAATAACATATTGAGAAAACGGTGCCAAGATTTATTTATGTTTAATAAAAGATGAAAAAAGCAACATCGTAAATGATGACAAACTGAATAAATTATTCAATTTATTCATAATTATATAATAGTTTGAACGGTAAGGTATTACACCCAGTATAATTTCACAATAACAATATGACTTAGTAAGATCATTCTTTCCTATAAGCATACTCATTTGTACCATTTCATTGGTCATGCTTCCACTTATATTTGACAATGGCCTTTTTCATATGACCGGTGGTTATTGCATGAAAAGAAGGCTATCAAATTAGCAACAATTATAATCAATGGGCAGTGCATCTGAAATTGAAGACACAAAAATAAAAGTAGTAATGAAAATTAACAAGACTAAAAAGATTGACGAAGACAACTGCAACGCGATAATTTATTTTTAAAAAAATTAAAATACACGTGTTACAAGTTCCTTAAGACTATTCTTTAAAATATAATGTAGTAAGAGATCGTTTGGTACGAAGTGAGTTATATATGGATTAATAATGTAGGGATTAGTAATACAGAAATTATTAATACAAAAATTATTTTTTATACATTGTTTGATTCATTGTATTTAAAATTAGATATACATGGTATAATTTAAGACATGTACAAGTTTACCCTTGGCTCTGTTAACAGCTTCATGTAGCCTTGAAGCACCTTATTTTGTTGAATGAAAAGTTTTCTTTAGATTTGTTGTTCCTCCTTTCTTATGCAAAAATATTATTCTTGCCCCATATTTAACAAAAAAAATATCCTCATTCCTTTGCTGCTCTCCTCAATGGGGAACAGACATAGCAAGAGACCTGAGGCCAACCAATACTCGAATAATCAAAGATATAATTAAACATCAAGATACCTGAGTAACGCCAAGGCTATGACAATTATCAACTCTAAACAAACTAAAACTAGAATCAAAAACTTGGTCACCAAGATAATAATGAACTTTTTAATCATTTAGTACAACAAAGCTGCAAAAGATGGTGAACCAAGAAGATAAACATGTAGATGGATAAAACCGTACAATCGTGGGTTCATTGACAACCCAATCTTGGAGTCTGTTCCGACTACACTGAATTTCATCAAAGGTTGATGTAGGTTAGCAGTAACAAAGGTATAATAATAGACCTAGCCGAAATGAAATGACGACAAGGTTATTTTGGTCTTTTGTGTTGTTAATTCAGGTATAGCCAAAACGTGTATTAGTTATTCCGTGATATATCCGGTATGAAATAATACATAGATTAGTGTATAAGGTATACAGATTTTATTTGTACCAAATTAAAAATTACAACCAAATACTGCATAAAATTTATATAGGGATTAACTTCTCTAGTACGGCAAACCAAATGAGCACTAATAGCAAAAACATAAGCAGACCTTTTTACTCTACATACTGCCAAACCCACACCAGAATCTACTGCATACGACTGTTGATTTCACTTTTCATCTGACTCCCAATTACGTCCTTATTTGGCTTTTTCGTTTTAACGAGTACAAAAAGAATTGTTTGCTTTTGCCACCTTCCCTACAAAGGCCATCATCTCATGCCAAGCCTTGGAGTTTGGGCTAAGCATTTGTCGTCACTACTTTAGTCTTCCGGTAAACATGGTAGATGGTACAATCACTGGTTAGGAATGTAACAGCTCTAACGTACACGTGGGCATACTGGGTCCTGCTCCCTGCAAGTGTGAACCAGGGGCCATTCTTTTTTAACTTACTGAGAGGTTGGGTATTTACCAAGTGAAATAAGAAGGAAAAAATAGGGTTACACTTGGAGTAGTAAGCAAAATAACAGTCGAAATATTGAAGTACTTAACTGCCACTAAATTCTTCTCAATTGATCAGCATGATTTTTGGGTCAGTAAAAAAAATTTCGTATGAAATTTTGTATGAATCATTACACTAATTAATCATTTATGTTACATTTGTTAGAAAACCAATAAATGAATAATAATTTGAACAGAAAGAAAGGAGAAGAAAAGAACATGAACAAAATTCGAGCCAGTTAACTTCACAACGTCTCATTAAGGAACTTAATTAGGCCCAATATATGAGGTTGCGAAATATTTTCTCCTAAGGTAGAATGGATTTACCATCACCGGTGTAGCGTTACCTCAAACACCGGTGTACAATCGAATTTAGGGTGTGCATTCAGTTTTTCGGTTTGATTTTTTAATTATTCGGTTTCTATTTTTTGGTTTTCAATTTTGAAAAATTGCAATCCAATCCTAACCAAAATAAGTTTGTTTGGTTCGGTTGGCCTCTTAAACAGGTATAAGTTAAGAAATACGAATTTAAAATATATATATATATATATATATATATATATATATATATATATATATATATATAATTTAGTTATTTCGATTTTTTGGCTACAGTTTTTTGAAATCTGAAACCAAACCAAAAAATCAAAAATTTTAAATTCTCAATCCAAACCAAACCAAACCAATTATTGGAAAAACCAAACCAAATTTAAAAAATAATTCAATTTGATTTGGTTTTTCGGTTTAATCCAAATAGTGCACACCCCTAGTTGAAAAATTGACAACAACAAATCACGCTAATGTGGACTTTTTCTTTGTAAAACAATGCAGAAAGAAGAGATGGATATTAAGATTGTACCCGACTGCATCTTGTTTTCTGAATAAATATTTTGCTCAACTCACACTGGCTTTCGCAGGTTTCTTAATTTCTGCAAGAAATTTATTATATAGAATATAGAATAATCAGAATCAATCTACCATGCATGTGTTTTGATTACCATAAGTCATATTAGCTTCACAATTTATAAGAGATATTGAATTACCTTTTTTTTCAAGCCATTTCTAAAACTTGACACGATACTTCTTTATGTGCCCCTTCTTTTTACGGTAGAAACACACGAATTTGAGTTTCAAGGGGTGCCTATACTTTCCATTTCTTTTTTGCTTGGCAAGTCTTCTTTCCTTGAGGAACTCTGCATGCACTTTCCCATGTTTTCGTCAGCATTCGGCCCTTTTCTCGAACATACATGGTGATAAGCTCATTAACAGATCCTTTTTTCTTACGTGTGTTATGAGAGATCTTAACAACTTGTTTGGACGGTTGTTATATATCGTTTCATAATGTATCGTGCTGTATTGTTTTGTATTATTTTGGCGATCTTCAACGTTTGAATAGATTGTATTGTTTGTCGTTTGCCAAGTAAAAATTGGGGCACGAGCTAGAGTTAGTATATAAAAGGTAGAGCAAATGGTAAAATGAGCATATTAAGAGGAAGAAGAGAGATAGAAGATACGGTAACAACGTGATTACATCAAATCGGCCATTACATAAAATGAATTTTCTCATCGTTATGCGACGACGAGTAAACAATACGATATAATAAAATTTTAAAGTAGCAATCAAAACAAGCATAGTTTTATGATAGCAGAACAATACGGTACGAGCGGTAACACCCATCAAACAACTTTTAAAAAAACCGTATTATTGTGGAAGAGAGTTCAATATAAATTGTACAAGGAAAATATCAGATTTTTCAACCTCAAGAGTCTATAATTGAGCCGTGCACACCTTTCACATTGGTAAACTTCATTGACGAGAATTTCATTATTAAGGTGTTAGCAAGTGTCTTATATGAAGTCACATATTGTTCATCAATAGTCTTTAATAGTGCCTTGACATTATTGTACTTTGCAATAGAAACACGAATACCAACAATAATTTCGATCTCAACGAATATAACACTTAAACGGTTAGACTGCTCCTACGGTTCATGAAGAACTATTTCAGCTCAATTCTTGAAATAAAACTTATCAATCCATCTTTTTACTAGCTTCAAGTAGTCGGATTTGTTTATTTATACATAAAGAAAAGAAGGAACAAAGAAAATTTTGATTATTTAGATAACAGTGCCAAGAGATGAAAGTTTATAAATTGGGATCATCGGATATGGGGTCCACATCAACTTGAGTATCATCAAGATTAACAGAATCATCTCCTTGGATTTGATCAAGCACAAGGACCAAGCCCATTGCAAATGCACCATCAAAACCAGGCTTAATTGATAAAGAGAAAACGTCTTTCCCAAGTGCCACATTTGCATAAGCATCCACTTTGCTTTTAATCTCAGCCACCGATACTCTTTCAGCGTTATAAAATGTGCAGCTACTTTGCGCAAATGACCCTTCAATTAGATACTCTTCCATTGGATCAGTGAAAACGTCGACAGTCACGCTAGATCTTCCCATTATTGAGGATCTACGCACACTGAATATTGGATTTTGTCCTTCTACTCCTTCTCCTAAGTATCCTTCCCACCTGTTATGTAGACTCGGCCACTGTCTCAAAACATCAATAATTTTCTGAGTAAACTCATATATTCAAGTCATATCCTTCCCAAGTATATTTATATATTTATAAAAAGTTTTAATTATAATTTCTAAAAAAAATAATCAGTTACACACTTAAAAATGACGGGTCCTAGTCACTGAAACTTAGCTAGTGTTTGGATATAGATTTGGTCGAAACTTGAACAAATGAGTTTTTGAAATTGAGTTGTAAAATATTTTTTAGTATTTGAAGTTTTATTTGGACGTAAATCTTACTTGAAAGTAATCAAAGTGTTGTGAGTGAATAAGTTTGGTTTTTTAAAATACTCCAAAAGGTGGTCTTAACCAGTTTTTGATTTTTGAAAATATTTTTTTCAAAAATGTTAAAGAGAAGTCATGGGCAAACATTCTTTTTTCAGAAAGTATTTGAAAAAATGATTCCAAATTTAATAAACATACGGGAGCATGTCCAAACATTAAAAAGTGTTTAGCTCCCGTGTTTGACCCTAGAACAGGTAGCCTTCAACGAAAGAAAGAAAAACACCATTGTTTCGTCCACAGAATGTGATATATTTGGACAAGTTTTGAAGATATTTTTCCAAATTTAAAAAAAGTGATTTGATCAACTTTTGGGAAAATTTTGGTTTTGCAGTCACAACATTTTTTTTTTTTTTTCCAAATAAAATACATGTCTAAACAAAGCTTTAGCTTTCAAAAGATATTTTTCTAACTTAACTTCAAACCCTTTTTTGTTCAAATTTCAACCAAAAATATGTCCAAAAGCTAGCTAACTAAAAAAAAGGCCAAAGTTTGGGTTGCATAATGTTTTTTTTCTTATGTAACTGAGAAACTTCTAATCACAAAACCTATATGATTAAGCTGATAAGTTTCAAAATTCTGATAATCATACAAATTATATAACTTATTCCCAATACAAATTTCAACAGATTTTCAAGTTTTAATAAATTTTATGTCAAGTCAGATTATATGAATGAAATGGAAGGAGTAGAAGTTTTTGTCCATTAACATAAATGAAATGGAAGGAGTAGAAGTTTTTGTCCATTGCATTTGGAAATCCTCAAGATGAAGGGACAAGGGGTAACCAGAATCTGGCCATACATTTACTCATAATTTCCCCAGCCCAGCTGCCGTGAGAGTGGATACGTTAGAGTTAAAAGTGAAAAATTTAGTTTTTTTTAAAGATTCAAAGAATTTTCAAGAAATTGACGACAATACCGCGTAAACTAACAAAACAGCAAAAAGATTAGCAATTTGACAAGTTCAAAGTATGGAAATTAGAGAATATATATTCAGTACCTTGCGGCGAACTGTGAGAAGGCATCTACCAAGGGCGTCCATGAGAACTAGTTCACCCAGGTCACGATAGTCAGGTCCATAACTATCGACTCGGAAAACAACCTGGCCTTTGCAGTCATAAGCAGTGAAGCCATCGCCAGTGAAGAAAAGAGAAGTCTTGAGAACAGTGAGATTTATCTCTTCACTGTAAACAAATGCATCTTCAACAACAGCTTTACCCTTCATTTTCTTGTTCACTTGTTCTTTAACTTCAATCTGATTTTGAAAAAAAAACAAATTGATTTGGATGATAAGAATTAGAACAGTGACTATTCGTAGCAATAAAAGGTTAACCTTTATGAAAAGAACAAGAGATATTTATGAACGGAAGAACCCAAAGTTATGACTTATGAGAAGAGGTACAAAACTCTCAAGAGACATGTGATGTGTATTTATTATAGTAGGGGACTCTATCTATGATACTATGATATGTACTCCCTTCGTTTCATTTTATGTGTCATAGTTTGACTTGGCACAAAGTTTAAGAAATAAAGGAAGACTTTTGAAACTTATGGTGTAAAATAAGAGAGAGATATTTGTGTGGTTGTAAATCATTTCAGTAATGGCAAAACTGTAATTTTGAAGTTAAATTGTTACCAAATATAGAAAATTCTTTTTGGAACAGATAAATAAGGAAATGCTGCCATATAAATTGGAACGGATGGAGTAGTATTTAGCAAATATAGGTAATTTAAGAATAAATGAAAATGAAATAATCTGATAGGGATGCCTCTAACTACCAGGTTTAATTAGTACAAGTGTGAATATTTAAGTTCAGTCTATTAAGGTTTGTACAACACGCAATTATATAGCCATTGGGAACCTAATATAATCATAAGACAGTTAAGAATGGTAAATTCATCCAATCAGAAGAAGATTACAAATATCTTCATAAGAGGAGAAGTCCCACATATTACCATTCTTTTCTTAATATATCAAGTAGTCCCACCTACAATGACATCAAAGCCTGCATTGACTATTTGGAGAAATAATATTCAAACCTTGTACAATCTAAAAGAGAATTATGGAATTAAGAAGTATAGCAGTAATCAATTGAATAAATTTAAGCAATTAATATGTAATTTTACATCAAAATGTCAGTCAACTATACTTTAATTAATACGATTAATTTGGAGCATGCAGCTGTAATTTTTTTTTTTTTTTTTTGCGATAATGATTTCCTTTAGCTGACGGTAGAAGGGATCGGAGAACATAAAATATACAAGTTAAGAAACAAAATTACTTTTATGAAATTTACCAACAGTAACATGTCTTGCGACATGATTCTAGTTAATTTAATTTTACATTAATTGCTTGTGAAATGACATTTTATCTTTGAAAAAAGTTACTGCAAAATTGCCACAGAATGAATTAAACATATGCTGTAAGATAAGAAAAGAAACTTTACCAATGTTGTGTAAAGAATTTTTACCATGTTAATTAATGTGTTGTTTTATTCTTTGTAGCACGTAATCTGCATTATTATTTAAGTTATTGATTCAAATTTTATGAACAATTACATTTAATTTTCCTAATATGATCTGATAGTATCAGTTTTTTACACTATATTTTTAATTTATAAGTTATATTCTTTTTACTAATTGCTTCATAGGCTACCGACATATAGAGGACAAGGAAGAGTGTAAAATAAGTCTCAAGTGCTAGGGGTGGTGCAGCTTGCGCTACGGGGCATGACAAATTGAAGTTGTTCTCAAAGTCTGACCAGGAATCAAAGTAGTTATGTAAATTACTACTCTCTTCACTCCAAAAAAGATAGACATAAATTATGTAAAATGCACTAAGAATATCTCTATTATTTAGTAATAATAATCTAATATTGGGTTTGTTAGTTGTACGTATGCGATTTGCATAAATTATGTATTGTCTGACTGTGTGTTGTACTGATATAATAATGTTAAGTCAACGAGTAATATTGACATCAAATTATATTCCTAAAGTATACGGTTTGAGTGTGGATCTATTGGTATCAAATATGTATATCTAATACATAGTGGTTGGTTTTTTACTGTATTTAACTTGTAGGTCGGCTTCTGCGACTCCCATACAACAGTGGTGTACCCGAAGAACCATGCATCATACGTATGTTTTTTAATGGGGTGTTCATAAGTCGGTGCAGTTCAAGTTTTAACCTATTGATAGCGGTATATCGATTAATAATATGTCATTATGCAAAATTAAGAGTACCAATAAGCTATCAGTTTATTGGTTTGGTAATCGATACGTACTACTTGTACAATCGAAGTTATGTGCGAATTCTCGGTGGTGGTTGTCAATAGCTAATAGACACATTAATAGTAGAACTAGGATTCGGGTAATGTAGGCCCCTGTCCATCAAAAGAAAGCTACTGCTCTCTTGTATATTTCGGTACAAAAGTCTCTTTTAGTTTATAATTATTGTATGCTATCAGTCATCACAAGTAGTTCAAGAACTTCATTTACTTTAAAGATCAAGAGGCGAGGCTCAAAGCAGTAGGGAATTATGTATACAGAGTGCAATAGTAACTTATTAACCCCTAAATTATATATAGAAAACTTTAGCTAAAGACTCATAATAATAATAATAATAATAATAATAATAATAATAATAATAATAATAATAATAATAATAAACAACGCCTTTTATAACTGAGACAACTCTACAAGGTGATAAGGCATCAAATTATTATTAAACACCTTCACTGTCTTCCTTTTTTTTTTTTTTTTTTTTTTTGATAGATCAAGACTTTCATAGATATAAATTACGAAGGATTACATACGGAGTTCATGCGGCTATTAGGAAGTTCCGCAATTTGAATATTATAAGGATTAAAATTAGACATAGCATTCAACACATTAAAGTTTCCTAATTTAGATAAACAATTAAAACTACTAGCCGATATTTTAGCGATAAAAGATGTGCCCACACTGTCTTCCAACAAGGCTTGTTGGACAAAATTTGGTGGCACTGCATAATTAAGTAGATATAGCTTTGGACATATCAGGAGCTCCATGCGCCAAAAGGTGCGAAACCTTGTTACCCTGGCAGAAGGTATGCCTAATGGTTGGCAATCGCAGGTGGTGCATCATTAACCTGCATTCTGAAACAATTGAGAAGTAAGTAGGGATAGGCTTATTCAGAAGTTGAATTACATCTGAGGAATTTGTTTCTACTTCTAGATTTAAGAATTGTTGGTCAATTACTAGGGTTAGGCCATAGTGTAGAGCTATAAGCTCGACATGCGTAGGGTTCAAACGACATACTTTTTTGTAAAAGCCTAGCACTTAATTTTCTTTATTATTACGGAACACACCCCCAATACTAGCCATAGAATCATGGGCTGTATAAGCGCCATCAATATTTACTTTAATAATATCTCTTTTGGGAGATACCAAGCAATATTGATAGTTTCATTAGGCATTTTCCTAGGCTCCTTAGATGTAAGGAACTTGAATTCCATGAGACTAGAGTTAGCAGTAGCATGAGTTAGGCTCCTATCGAGATTGTTAATATTATTACTATTACAATTTAGCCATAGATTTCAAAGAGCAAAAGATAGGAATTCTAACCAATTATAATATCTTGAGGTAATATTATGAGAAGAATCCTTCAATTCATGTAACCAATCAGGAGAGCCTGGGATATTAAGGTGAATAGAGCAAGTATGCCAAAATTTTTTAGCAATCAAACACCCCATAAAAAGATATGGTAGAAGAATTCGACCTCGCACTTACAAATTGTTTAGATTGGGTCAATATTAATGCCAATCTTGGAAAGATATTGACGAGTACATTGTCATCCTTATTACTAATTACCGTATCATAATTTTTTGTAGTTTTCTTTATTTCTCTTGATTGTGATACTCTCTATACGTAATTTCTTCAGTGTTTTGGATTGTGATACCTTTTTATACTTAATAATTATATGGTGATTGTATGCTGAATTTACTAATACTAGTAGTTTTTACGTTATGTCTTCCTTTTGCAAGTTATTTTTAAATTCACTTAGTTTCTACGTTATATCTTTTCTTTTATATATAGCAGGTTATAGCAAAATTTATCTCATAAATTTAATGGGTCACTGCATCATAAAAGGTATTTATCTTGAGATTTTCTAATAAAAAGCTCCGGGTTTGATAAGACAAAATAACAATAGATAAGGTGGTTATAAGTAGAACTTTCATGTTTTATGTACCATGATATTTTCTTCTTGTTTTAATTTTTCGGAACATGTTTTCAAATATATTTTTGTATAGCCGAGAGTCTATCGAAATCACCTTCTTAACCCTGATGAGTATATCTCACCCTCACTAGACTTTGCTTGTGCTTTTTTTTCCTTTGTGCCCAGCTAGCACACTGTTAATCTTCAAAAGTTTCTGATAGTATTTGTGTTTCTCAAATCTAATTTAATTAGTTTGAACAGTAATCTCTGAAAATTCCTAAAGTTTGACTTTATTGGCTAATTTTAACTTCATATCTTGTATATTTCTCTAGAATAAACACTATAGAGATTAAACTATGCATGATATTTTATTTTTACTATTTTAAGTATTATAGTTTGTACTATTATTTTCAACTCTCTTAAGTTTTTCCCAAAAGTCCCTATCAATTCCTCAGAGATCAATCAATGTAAATTCAAAACATTGACTTCAAATTTTGGCACTTTGTGTGGAAGAATTTTTTAACAATTAGAGTAGTATTTATTTTAACAATTATTTTTAGAGATAGAAGTTTGTAATAAGGACGGACTATAACATTCTTCAAAAAAATTATTTCATAACTTAGTTTATAAAGGACCTTGAATATATATCAACTATTAAGCATAGTTAAGTGAGCAAAGGCCAAAGTACAGGTGCAAACACTTAACATATACATTTAACGTTATTCGTGTGAGACGTGATTTTTAATTTGTATTGGTTGAGTTAGAAGAATAGGATAAACATAGAATATAATAATATTTGTATAGTCTTTTAAAATTATGGGTGCATCAATGGGTTACACGCGCTTTGCGCGTACCTAGAAATTAGTTTTTTAAAAATGTCCGCCACTACCAATTTAGGAGTCGATAAATTAGGAATTAGATGTAATAACTATTTGTATTGACTTAATGTTTTAATATAATAAAATTATACTGTATATAATTACAATCAGTGGCTCCTTAATGAAAGGAAAAAGAGAATATGTTTAAAAAGAGTTTAAAGCAATTATGAATATTTATGTAGTGTAAAACTTCTACGATAGACAACAGTTGACAGATCACAGACGCATGCTTGATTCAACAATTATGACATTAATGTAATGTTATTCTATCTTGACTTTGAAAAAATGTTACTAGAAATCTAAGGTAACCGATAATTACATACAAGTTCAATAAATCTGAAGCCAAGAATATCTGGTTGTAGATTTGTAGTTGAGAATCCAAGTTAAGAAGTGTGAAGAGCCATTATGCGCGTTGCATGTTGACCTGGATTTTGGAGAGTTTGTATTACTTATGGTAATTAAACATCATGGTCATTTATTTTTGTTTCGTTTCTCAATAATTACTCAACTTTACCCAGTTAACTCTTATGCTAATCTTAAACAAAATCAGACAGGGTAAGTATAGTTTTCTAGAAAAATACAAAAAAGAGATTATAAAGTTATTATAGGATCTTACCCATTTAATTTTAAACTCGACTTACGTATGTGGAGAAAGTATATAAGAATCGTATTTATTTATGAATCGAAGGAGTAAAAATGCAAAAGTTGAGTCTAGCAGTAGATATTGATTTTTTTTTTTTTTTTTTACTCACCAGAAAACGACAATGTATTCATCTGCTATTTTACCACTCATGTCATGTTGTACTGATCACACCCCTTAGAGAACCTAACTAGTGCTACTCTTCCTTATGTATATGTTAGCATTTTTGCCGTTCATGAAGATTATGTTATATTGTGTAGTTCCACTATTGTCAATCAAAACATCAACATAAAGCTATTATCATGCTTGTTAAATTAATACACTCAGATTAACATATAGAAGTAATTAAAGCGATAACACAACATAACGTACTTCGTGTTATCCCACGGATAAGGTATGAAGAGTGTGAGATGTAGGCATACATTATCCTCATCAAAATGAAGATACTGCTTCTGATAAACACTTGGCTAAAGAAAAAAAAGCAGTTAAGCGAATCACTGTGACATGACTTACAAACAAAAGTACTACTTATATTAAAGTGAGTTGGTATCTATAGGACTTTAATATTTTTCCTTTTTGTATTTTACAAAAAATTATAGCTGCTATGTCATTAAAAAAAATTAACAGAAGTTTGTGGTATAATTTAGGATGATCATAAGAGTTAGCTGAGCAAAGTAAAGTGACATTTGATATACAAAATAAAAATTAACGGATCATTTGGTTGAGATAGAGTTTACGCGGGTATTAGCAATGTAGGTATTAGCAATATGGGTATTAATAATGCGGGTATTAGTAATGCGGGTATTAATAATGTGTGTATTAGTAATGTAGATATTAGCTATAGGAATTATTTCTTGAATCACTAATATATTACAAATTAATGTACAATATTATAATTTAAAATATTTAGTTACTCCCTAAATGTAATTTAAAATTATCTTTATTATTATGAGGGTTAATATTGTCATTTTAAATTTTAATACCTACATTGTTAATACCCACGTTATTAATTCCACCTTCTACTCCGCATAAAATAATACATAGATTTTCTTATTAAGTAATGCGGGTATTATATCTTAAAGTCTAACCAAACATTGTACTATTTTTATGCAAGTATTATTAAAATTCCACCCAAAGCAATCAAACATGGTAATAATTTAGCGTAGATTTTAGTACATGTATTACGCCTTTATACACCCAACCAAACGACCCCTAGTGTACATGATAGCCACTCATCACAATATAAGTAATCATGGAGGTAATCAACTCAGATTTTATTTTGTTTTTTTTTTTTTTTTTGGTTTGTAAATAGTATGGTTGAGTTATTCTTGGCTGGACGTTGACATTTAAACAAGTGGTCGACTATACATCTGTATTTACATTTCTCTAAGTTTCAAAAGTTTCAAATTATTATCTTAATCGCTTTTAAATACCTACTTTTCAACTACAATTGTCATAATTTCTTGAACTTTAACTAAGCTTTGATATGAGGTAAATGGAGCATGAGGGTATCGAACCATTGCCCAAGTGACCACAGCACCAAGAAGCTATTTTAGTCGGTGGGTGCTTATGCTCTGTATTTAAATGAAATGTACATATGAACTTCAGGTTCCACGTCAAAAGTAATGGGTGGGTTCCTCTAGATTATGAGAATCAATCATATTGCATACTTTTTGAAGTTCATAAGAAAATGGGGACATATTGTTTACATGTTCAAGCAGCGTATGCACATGGCTTACTCGTCACTTCTATTAGCTAGCGTATAGACATAAATTCTCAAATATTTTTTGGAAAATACTTTTTGGTTGAAGTTTGATATGAAAATGAAAAAGTATTTGGACATACTTTTTGGGAACAAATTTTTTGGCTCAAAAGAGCCTTTGAGCTCTTATAAAAATAAAATTTGATGAGTAAATGTTAGTTTTGGGCGCAAAAACAGCTCAAGACTAGTTTTGGAGTTTTTTGGACAAGTTTTGCTCAAAAAGCATAAACAAATATTTTTTGGCCCGAAAACTCCCAAAAAATCCTTCCAAAAATTATGTTCAAACGGGAGCTTACATTGACAAATACGCCACGAGATATTACGTATTTGTATTGTTTTCGTGGATAGTAATTGTCACAAACAAGAGTTTAAAAGAACTATAATTGCCTATATTAGAAAAATAAAAATAAAGGAGGAATTGAATCATTGATATACATTGATCAATTCAGCAAGTGGCCAAATCAACATATTCTTACTCCAGATTACCTGACTAATAAGAGTTGATCAAACTCCAGATTTTCCATCATTTTTGCATCAAACTCCATATATTTATAATTTGTCAATAAGTTTAGGGACACTTACAAAAATACCCACAAAACTAAAAATAATTACAACCACTACCCACTACTTTCAAATATTACTCAACCTACCCACTAAATTATTTACCCATTCTACCCATCCAGACTTGTATATCATAGTTTATGCAGTATATCATAAAGGTATACACATATAACTTATAAGGTATATCAAAGATATACAGTAATAAATGGTCCTCCAGACTTTTATACCATAATTTATGCAGTATACCTTAAAGATATACATCTATAAGGTATAACAAAATACCTATAAGGTATAACAAAAGTATACAATAATAAATGGGTATGTTGGGTAAATACTTTTAGTTTTATGGGTAGTGTAATTTTTAATAGGTATGACTTGTAAATACTTTAAATTTTATGGGTATAGAGTGTAAAAATCTCATAAGTTTATCATTTGTCAATGATGTGATACTACTCAGATCTTCAAGTGGTCCTCTTCCCATACGTTGAGCTGTGGAACTATGTAAAAACTTGACCCCGCAATCTCTTTGCACCACGATAAATTAAAACTAGCCACTGCTGCAAAGTTCCTTAAAAATTAGTCAGATTCGAAAAAAATTATATTTTATCTTAAATATAAATATCAGTGAAAAATATTGGATTTTGAACATGCTAGTTCAAATTTCAATATTTAGCATGTTCAAAATCCAATATAAAATACTGGGACAATAAATATGAAACTGCAATTTTTTCTGAAACTTTGAACAAAAGTCCATATTTTTTACTAGAATTTAGTTAAATTTTCAGATGTTTGTACTGTGTCTAGTCTGGGTGTTGTTTAATACCAAGAGGCTTTAAGTGTGTGGGATGTAATTTGTTATTTCTCAATTAATTTTGAAACAATAGATAAAACACACTTACGACAGCCAAAACTGTCTAGTTATCAATTTTTCATCTTTGACATAGATAATAGGTCAAGTGCTACCACGGGAGTACTTGTCAATTTTATAACTTGAAGTGTTGCTCCCGTATTAGTACTTACTTAAAATTAGTAGAGGCTATTCTAGAAAATTATTTTAAACGAGGTCAGTTAGGCAAATTATTGCCTAAAAGTGTCATAGTTGTGTAATTCTCCTGAACGAAAAACTCGATTCAGCTCAGGCTCCATAGCCCAGTAACACAAGAAGCAAAGAAAGACCAAAAAATTTCACTACATGTACCCCTTTAACCTTGGTTATGGTTTTTTGTCCCCACTAAAGAATGGTTTAGCAAAATGGCCTCCGTAGGCAACACTTCACGTTAAATATTTTTAAGTGTTCTTTCGGGAGAAACACTTCAAGAATAAATTGTAAATGTGGTCTGCAAGACAGCACTTCAAGTTATCTGGATATAATGTTGACAGTAATAAAAGGTCAAGTGCTGCCACGGGGGCACCACTTGCAGCACTTGTCATTCTATACTTGAAGTGTTGCCCCCGTGGGTGCACTTTATACTTGAAGTGCTGCCCCCGTGGGTGCACTAGTCAAGTTATAACTTGAAGTGTTGCCCCCGAGGGAGCACTTACTTAAAATTAGTGAGGCCATTCTTGTAAAACCACTTTAAGCGAGGTAAATAAGGCGAACATTTTGAATATTTTGCCGAGAAAGACCCAGAGATAGGAATATTTTGACGAGTAGCCGGTTTTTTGTGTGACGAACAAAAACGACCAGCATTTGGAAAATTTTAGAAGTACCGCTACAGCTGCTCAAACTTCAAAAAAATTCATGGAATTTTACTTCAAAATCTCAGAAAAAAAAATCATGGAGCTTGAAGTGAAAAAATTGAATTTCTAGAAAAATCGAGGAGTTTGGTAATTCCATGATATTTTTCCGGAAAAATAGCACTTCTAGTAAACAATCCTAAAGATTGAGGGGAGTAACTATTCATCTAAAACTTGATAATCAGTGGCTACTTATTGACCGATAATCTAAAACGTGACTATTCAACCTAAATTTCACTTCGGAAACATGAGAGAATTGCTTCCAGATTATTTGAAGAAAAAAGAACACTTGTCGTAGTATCATTAGTGCAAAGTTTAGGTGCTTATGAGCTATGAACTTATGAACATACAAATGTTACAGGGTGAATTACACCATTAATCACTTTTGCCTATGATCTTAATAAATTAAGCTATTTTTTGTGAGCTTAGATAATTGAGCACTTTACATTAAATGAAACTGAATGTACAAAAATATCCTTGATAATAGAGCACTTCCCGTAATTATAAAAATGTCACCGCACCTTTTTGAAGTTGTAATTACAACTGCACTAAACCGAAATTATAAAAAAATGTCACTGCTTCCTAAAAAGCAGAAAACAATGCCTACCCGATTTTGTTTCACGTCCATTTTATGAATAAATAACGTCAAATCGTCATCATTTTGCTCATATACAAGACAGTCAATCTGTTTGTGTTTCACGTCTAATTTATGAGTAAATAAAGTCAAATCGTTATCGTTTCGCTCATATACAAAAATCAAAGCAAAACATATAATAAGACCAATCTGACATCATTTATTCGTACAATAAGCAAAAAATTTTGTTCATTTTGTAAATAAAAGATGTCAAATCGGTATTATTTCATTGATTCACAAAATATACCTTCAAGTGCTTATATATTTAAAAATAATGACAATTCGGCTAGATTTATGCATATAAATGCATATGTTTTGAGAATAAATGAGGCCAAATCGATCTCAGTTCACTTAAAAAAAAAAAAAAAGAAGCTTCAAGTACTTATATATTTTGAAATAACGACATTCAGTCTGTGTTTATATATATAATTGTGTCCAATGGACAAATTTCTCCTTTAGTTTTCTTCTTGTTCTTTATTATAACGCCCATTTTGGGACGAGTTGGAAGAGGAATTTCTTACACGGATGATACTGATCACACCTGATTAGTGAGAAATTCTGACACCAATCATTTACGAATGAGTATTACACCAAGAATTTACAAGCGGATTGAGGAATGAAGGGAGAAGAAATCATGCCAAATCGGCCTTACTTCAAACATTAACAAAAAAAAACTTTCAAGTGCTTATATGGTTAGAAATAACAACGATCTGTATGTGTTTATGTATATATTGAACCAAAAAATTATGTCCATTTCTGTAAACAAATGAGTCCAAACCGTCTTTATTTCGCTCATCTATAAAATTAAGTTTGAAAATACAAAACAAAACAAAAAATCAAATGTAAACATAATTACACTAAATCTGTCATTATTTATTCATAATATAAAGTCAAAATATTATGTACATCAGAAGATGCTTTTCATTAATTAATTAGCTGTTGCATCAGTTTTTACACCAAATCTTGATATTGGTATTTCCTTTTTGGCAGCAGAGTGTATATAGTGGAATTATATACCGGCTCGACTAGTTTGTACTTATATAGAAATGGCAAGCCCAGTATTATTTGACTTAACTCCATTAATAATTTTTAAAATCAGATCTACACTTATTTAGTACTATGATTTATGGTAAATCAATGATAGAAACGGGAAGAGAAGGCTAACATGAATCTGGGAATATAATTTTTATAATATTTCGGTGGTGGCCCGGCGACGGAGCCATAGTAAGAAAAACAAGAAAAGTGTGAATGAATTTTCTATAGAGGGAAAGTGTCAAATAACTGTAGAAAAATACTTATGGGTAGAAGTGGATATAAATTTTAAAAGTGCTAAAAAACTCAATATCATGAAAAAACTGCTCATCAAATAAATACCATGTTCAAAAGTGCTCAATTCGCTAAAAAAATGAATATTACATGGTTACAGCTTTACTTGTGCGGTTTTGGTCATATATTTACTGCTTACTATAATAACTACTACTCCTAGATGTTAACATTAAGGGAAACTATGTATTCACAACAGTTATCATTAGATAGTGGAAAATTTACACCAATATGAGCCTATATTTTCAATCTTATCTTGAACTACTTATTTATGCTATATTTTGAAGAAAAATTATTACATTAGAAACCCTTATAAAAATTATAGCTCCAACATAACCCTCCATACTCCTTTCCTTTCAAAGAAAAACTTTTAGCATCTGTCGCCTCCCCCCCTTCCATCATATCTACTCCAATGCCTCCATTTCTCCTCCTAGCCATCGATGTAGCTATCCTCATTTTTTTTTTTTTTTTTTTTTCAGTTTCGAAGAATAGAGACGATTTTCCCAGTTAAACTTTAGCGAAAGATTCAACCATAGACCTACGGAGATGTTAGCATTTTTTGTTCTCTTCTTTTTTTCTTTCAGAAACTCCGGTGAGATCTACTATTACTTGTTGTACTTTTTTTCATGTTTAGATTTATTTTTTTTTTGAATTTTGTATAAATATTTTTTTAAGGATATATGTTTATTTTCAAACAAACATTTGATACTTTTTTGTACGTGTTTATACACTTCTATACAAGTTTATACACAGTTGTATATATATATAAACTTATATAAATATGTATACGTGTGTATGTAAAGTTATACTTTATATTTTATTACAGATATTTGTATAAATTTCTAATTTTCTGTGTGTGTATATATATATATATATATATATTATATATATATATATATATATATATATATATATTACATAGTCAACCCAAAATTAATGTTCTCTTCAAAGAACAAGATCTCCTTCTCGAACTCAGAAGTAATCTTGAGAATCCGGATCAAAAGAAATATTATCTAGAGCATTTCAAACGAACCATATATATATATGACTTCCACGTTCAAACGAGCCATATATATATGACTTCCACGTTCAAACGAACCATATATATGACTTCCACATCCACCTCTTCAAGTATTTTTCCAAATCATCCTTAAGTAGCTAATACCTGCAATATTACTGATATTCTCAATAGATTTTCTTCACAAAAATCGAAGGCTATAACTGTCAAGGATCTCCAAACTGAGATAGTACTCCTTAGGGTTACAGTAGTTATCAATAAGTCCTTCACTTTAGATATTGTTGCCTTATTTGACACATGTGGATATCTTAATTGTATACAAAAAGGACTCTTCCCAGCTAAATACTTTGAAAAAACTAAAAAGGCCCTTAGAGCCGCCAATGGCAAAAAATTTAGGAATTAGCTTCAAGCTCTTGACGTTGAAGTCAGAACTTCCTTAGAAAATTCTTCCTTGTCAATTTCAAATTCTTTCTTATTAGTAAAAGACATTACTAATTCAGTCATATTAGACACCTCTTTCATCCAATAAATCATGCATTTTATGGTCACTAACCAAGGCATTCAAATAGAGTGCATAGGAAATAAGATTCTCCTCCTCTTTGATAAACCTCCCATCAAGAAGGTCTTGTCTTCCTTAAAACGTACGCAGATAAATTTTCTCAAAGAAAAAGTAGCGTTTCAAAGACGACAACGGCAGCTTCAATACTGTTGTGCCACCTTATATATATATAAATATATATACTGTTGTTATCTTCAGTCTAAAGCTAAAACCTTTGAAGCCAAAATCAAAAGAGATCTTTGTGCTGATTTACAAACAGTCTTTTGGAACCGCAAGAAACACATAGTCAGACTTCCTTATGAATCCGACTTTGATGAGAAAACCATTTCCACCAAAACTCGTCCTATCCAAATGAATCACGAGCTAATAATTCTTTGTCAAAGTGAGATCAACGATCTACTTGAAAAATATATCATCTCTCCCAACAAATCTCCTGGAGTTGTGCCACCTTATATATATATAAATTTAATTATGTTTATAGATTTTGTGCGTATATACTTGTGAAAACAACCGCCTAGAATTATCAGGAAAAGGAAAGACTGTGAAACAAAAAAGTGATTCTGGCAAAAGAAATCAAATATTTCGGTGAAAATCCGCCAATTCTGCAATTTTCCAGCCACGAACAACGGAGAGTGCTAGTCGCGAAGCGGGGAGGGGTCAATGGGAGCTAGGTATTTTTCGTGGAAAAAATGAAATTTAAAATTAAGCAATGTGCTATAAGATATAATAAAAAAAATTAGGATTCATTTTTTAAAATTTTCTACCTTGACCTAGTTATTAGGGAAATGTTACGGGTTCTGCAGATCATCCCTAAGATTGTCAAACTAAGATTTAAAACCTACGTTACACAATTAAGAAAACTAGGACTAAACATGATGTAGTTCAATGTGAATATAAATTTCTTTTAAGATAAGAGTACATTAGTACAATATCTTTTATATAGGACTTAGGAGGATCGAATAGCTAGGAATTCTAACACCAAGATAAACAACAATGCATTCCACCTAAATTTTATGGTCTATGATCACCCTATGTCACCATCATGCTTTCTCCTACTACAGGCTTTTCTATTTTAGACATTTATACTTTTTTAAGATACACCCTCAATAGCATGTGACTTAGTTCTAGTTTTTGGAAATCAAACTACATCAACTCTAATTAATATTTAAGGAATATATTTTTTCTACTTTTGTGTAGTTTTTTAAATATATAAATTTTAATTTTTAAAATCTTGAACTAATCTAATTCAATTTAACTTTACAATTAGTCAAAATTTTTGAAAAAGCAAAATATGTCACATAAACTAAAACGACTGGAATATAACAAAATTACACATACCTAAAGTGAATGAAAGGATAAATATAGTGGCATAATTCGTAGGTTTACCGTTAGGCGGACTACTAGTAGTATATGTTTTCAGACAATTCTAAGTCATTTTTTATGTAGCTTGAGTAATCCTTCCACTGGCCAATCATATAATCAAATGAATGAATTACCTTCATTAGGATCAATTGGCATCCCAAAGGTAAAGAAACATAAGTTAACATTTCTCTCCCTCCAAGTTAACAAGGTGCAAATGCACTGTGAGCAGCCTATAGTTTAGTTATGTGACAGGAACCTTCACATTAGTTGTAGAAACCGAAATAGAATCTTCAAATGGCCCTCTTAACAGTAAAGTTTTTACAGGCAATTAAGCTAGTTGGCGGCTTCATTGATCAGATAAATGCTTTACATTTGACTGATGTTTTGATAAGCATGACTTGTTTAGATGTTTGGTAAAAGCAATATTTTGATTGGATGCTTTTGCTGTTAGTACATGGTAATAGTGTCATTTCCATAAAGGGCAATACATAATCATTAAAGCCGAATCTCTAAAATTAAATTTTAGAATCACAATTTGCAGACTTCGTTCCAACTTCCAACTACAAAAACATTAGTCCTAGCTAGTGCCTAATTCTATTCCCCTCCATGTCTCAAAGGGGTTTAAAATGACACAAAAGAAAAAAGAAATTCTTATTTTCGTTAATCTATTCAAGGAATAATGCATCAACCACCATCCCATTTCTTTCTGGTTTTGAATCATGCTGCCGATAAAGCGCATTTTAACTGGTCGTCCAATAGGTCAGGAACAAAACCCAAAATTGGCATGCAAGAAACAACATAGTGACGACTGCTACTTTGTTTTAATGCTGGACTGGGTACCTTACTGCAGCTGCCAGCAGTCTTTGCTGCTCAATCTGTAGAGTAAAACACTGATCATCAGAACTATAATATTAATTGTAAAAGATTCATTACAACAAAAGTTGATACGGTCTGAGGAATAGGTATTTAATGCATGGCGTACTTTCATCTAATAAAATAGTGTAAAGTAAGATAAAAAAATTTGTACGCTTGGAGTTGTTGTGTTATAAGTATGTTTTAATTACCTGGAAAAGTTCGTGAAGCTTGTTTTTGAGATAACAGTATTCATGCTCTAGCAACTCTAAAGCTCTCAAACATCTGAGAAACACAAATTATATTTTGAGCATTCGAATTTATGGTTGAAACTATTTAATAAAACATAAGATTAGTTAATTACCCAAGTCGATTGTTCTGCTCGGAAGCAACGCGAAAGGCGACGCAAACATTTCTGACACGTTTGGCACCAATGCTTGAGCTACTTCCTATAAACTGATTCAAATGGACTCCCATTTTCTTGTAGTCCGAGAATTCTCTGTCCATTCTATGTTTTCAAACATTAAAAATTGTTGTATTAGGAAAAGATTATTTTATAAACGAAAAAGTAAAGAATATACAAACTCAAAACATTAGAAAAATGCAATGTGGGCACAACAAAAAGACTAGAACTTTTTCCTCCCTTTTCCCACGCTAGACAAAAACATGCCCACAGTAAAAGTTGCAGAAAAATAACTTTTTTAATTGACCTCTATCGTTGTCTCTCTGTGTGTGTGTATCTGAAACTCACAAGAAAAGGAAAGCGTAGTACTAAAACTCACAACAATGATCTGAGATTTCGTAAAAGCTTCTCGGACTCTTGAAAGTAAATGTTGACAACTTCAGATACGAAATTAGGAGAAGATTCATCTTGAAGCTGTTGTAGCTGCAAGTATTGCTCGTCCAATACTCCCTATTTACGTACAAACAAAATCACATACAACGTTATAAACAAAACAAAGAAAGTAGCACTTGTATATTATTGAAAAATATAAAAAAAGAAAGTACCTGGTGGAAGAGTAACGCGAGCAAGCGATTCATATCAGCTCGCAAGCGTTCCATGCCAAGACCAAGCATCCACAAAGGTAGACCCGTTTTGGCTACTTTTTAAGTGAAACAAATTAGTCAAAGAGACCAAAGGAATAGAGAGGAAAGGAGAAGTGGGAGATATTAAATTCTGAGTGACTTTTTACTAAATGTAGGGACGAAAAAGAGTTGTTTTGAAGAGGAGAGTGTGTGTCGTTACCTATTCAGGGGAAGTGAATAAATATGGAAGTGGCAGTGTAGTCAGTCAGGTGAGACGCTGAAGGAAGACTTATATAAAAAGGGAATTAGCCATCTGGCGGTGAATTGACCCCACTTCACAAATTGTACCTCCTATATATTCCAACCTGGTACCAGTAATCATGCTGCGTGACTTCTACTCTCACTTTTTTAATTTTTTTTCATTTCCTTTTTTTCCTCCTTAATTGGCCTTAAAAAGTTTTGTACTCATCCAAATTACAATTAGGATGAAGTACTTTATTTCGTATTCGAATCCCTCCATTACATGTTCTCTCTATTTCCTCAAGTGCACGTTTAGATAATTGACACTTGTCTTTTTTAAAATATAAAGGATGAGATTAAATTAACTTGACTAATATTCTAACTATAGTTAATTAGTTACTTTAGGAAATCACTATGTACAAAAAATCTTAACTTTCACAAATGTAGGAACCTATTAATATCATAATTTCTAATCCTAGTTTTTTTAATATCATATAAATAAGATTTATCTCAATAAAATAAGATTATATACCTAAAAAGTATTATAATTAAAAGACGAAAAGAAAATTATAATTAAAAGTTAAATAAAATAAGAACATGTACCTTAAAAGTATTATAATTAAAAAGTGAAACGAAAATTATAATTAAAAATAGTTATGCCTATTAACAGACAATGTAATTAAAAAATTCAAAGATAGTTTATTTGATGGTTGTGTTGCTTACTAATTTTAAATGTTGTATTTGTGAAAAGTCCTATGGTTTAGTATAACCAACAAAATAAGAAGAATAATGGATAATTAAAATGTTAGTTAAGTTAAGTTAATATCATCCTTTAAATTTTAAAAAAGACAAGTGTCAATCATCTAAATATATACTTGGATGAATGGAGAGAAAATGTAATGGAAGGGAGCGAAATCTATTTCCTAAATTCTTGGCAATAATAATAGCAGAAAACTTATGTCTAAATATTTCTTGGTAAAACATTGTAAACTTATAATTTATTATTCCTTGGTAAAACATTGAAAACTTTTGAAATTTACAACTTGTTACATTTGTATATATATAGATACTATAAGAGTTGAAATATGACATAATATTTGCAAGTTCATAAAGATTTCTTTTATAGATATTAAAATATTCTCAAACTCATTATGTTCAAGTCAGCAACGAGTATGTTACCACAGATATTCTAATGGTAATGTTTAAGTGCCGGTCATCTTTTTACTTGTTACTTCATTCATTTCAACTTGTGTGGTCTTAATTCTCTAATTATCACTTAACTTCGACTTTGTTTTTAACCTAAATAGAACCTTTTTTTATTGGTACATCAATTTCATGACACAAAACTTATTTCTCAAATAAAGAGTCACAGAACTGAGGTAGTACGTATTTCCTCACCTAGTTTCAAGTTGCATTAGATTTCAACCAGCTACCGGTTCATTCTCTAATGGAGTACTTAGAAACTCAAACTATTTAAGCTAATATTTTCAACAAGACTTGTGATTGGGTGGGGGAAAGGGGGAAAATCGAAAGTAATGTGGGGAATCAAGCAGACCGGAGGAGGACCCTACTCAGGATGGTCTATATATAGAGAGGGTCTGATGAAACTGCAGGTTTAAGGGTGGCGCAGGCGTTTTTGGAGTGTACTAAGGACTGGTTGAGTGGTGGTGAACTTGCATGCTGGAACCGTACTGAGTCAGTCGCGTGCTGTTCGCTTTTGCTGTCAAATGCGGCGTTCTTAAGTTTCATCTATCACCCGACAACTCTCTGTTATCCTGTGACTGTCATCTCCCACCCCCTTTTACTAGTTACTAGTATAAAATACTCTACAAAGACAACAACAATATACCTAGTGTATTTCACAAAGACGACAACAATATATCTAGTGTATTTCACAAATAGGTTGAGAAACTGTTTTCGATAGATCCTCGATTAAGAGAAGAAACATATTAGAAAACACATTTGAAAATCACGCTACAGTATAAAATACTCTATCCAATTTAATTTATACAAATTTATAAGTACTTGATTCTAAATGAAAATAATTAATCAACTACCAATAACATATTCAGTGATACCCTACAAATATGATAATTAAGAAAAAAATAAACTTTTGATCATTTATGGTATAAACAAGATATATTGTTGGTGTAGTTATATTTGTTTGAAACTTCTTATAATAAACTTATCATAGTATTTGTGTATCTAGTTTTCTATTGAGAATAAATTTGAAGTTTACAAAGCCAATTGGCCATAAACACTGTTTGAAATATAATTTCGGAAAAAGTTTTTGGTTATAAAATTTGGTGAGTCCTCGGGCTTTTCTGGAAGATGGGTTTTCAAAATGCAAGACCAGATTCTTATTGAAAGTTTTTCCTTCACTCATAAGCTCATTTTTTTGGTCAAGAGCAATGCAAGTTAGAATGCAGCTTTGTTTTTAAAATAAATTGAAGTGTCCAGTAAAATAATATAGTGCAGCAATTTGCAACAACACAAGCAGACCTTTTTACTCTACATACTGCCAAATCCACACCACACTCTACTGCATACGACTGTGGTTTCACTTTTCATCTGACTCCCAATTACGTCCTTATTTGGCTTTTTCGTTTTAACGAGTGCAAAAAGAATTATTTGTTTTTGCCACCTCCCCTACAAAGGCCATCATCCCATGCCCATGCCTTGGAGTTTGGGCTAAGCATTTGTTGTCACTACTTAGTCCCCCGGTAAACATGGTACAGTCACAGGTTGGAGCATGTTTGCAATGTAACAGCTCTAATGAACACCTGGCACACTGGGTCCAGCTCCCTGCTAGTGTGAATCAGAGGCCAAGTTTTTTCCTTGTTGGAGAGGGTGGGTATTGAGCAAGTGAAATAAGAAGGAAAGAATTGGGTGAATAACTCTCTTGTAAGTAGTATGCAAAATAACAGTCGTATGCAACATAACAATCGGACACTAAAAAATTTTCGCATGAAACTCTGTATGAATCAATGCACTAATATAATCCCTCCGTTCCAAAATGATTGTTATAGTTCGGATTTAGAGAGTCAAACAAATTTAACTTTGCCCTTAATATTTTCATATGTCTTTTAAATATTTTGAATTATTAATTATTATCACTTATAGTTCTTTTTATGTAATTTGTAAATATATAAACACCGTTACAAAAAACTTAAAGATTATATGTTTAAATTTGCGGTCAAAATGAACTCGTTTGACTCTCGAAATCCGAACTATGACAACCATTTTAAAACGGATGGAGTATCATTTATGTTAGCAAGTATAATATGAAATTACCATACCAGATTAGCAATTACTGTGCTTTCTATTTTCCATTCCTCTCTGACATGCATCTCAAATTACCATACCAGATTATGCTCGTATGTTTCATTGTATATGTTTTAGTTGGATCGTCCGCAAATTCTTAAGATATAATGAGGACTTTTGAATCTGTTAGTAATAATTTAAATTTATGAGTAATTTCTAAAAGCACCTTCGAATCATTTTCTAAACGAGACATGTTAATAATTTAAGTAATTATAAAGATAAGCTTTTAGATGGATGACCACCCAATTCAACATAGTATCAGAGCACACAGAGATTCTGGGATCAAATCTCAGCGCCACCCAATATTAAAAATAATTTTCACGTGATTGACTCAACAAAAAGAGTCAAACCCGCACATGAAGGGTGTGTTGAAAAAGTAATTAAATATACTAACAGCTTAAGCTTTTTAGATGAAATGCTAACACAATTCTAACAGTATTAACTTAAATTTGTAAGTAACTTCTAAAAGCATGCACCTTCCAATCATTTTCTAAACATGACATGTTAAAAACTTACTAGTAATTATAGATAAATTATTTAATAAACTAGACAAGGAAGTGAGATTCATAGATTCAACAGAAGGAGTATAATAAATTTTTGGTGGGGTTATTCTTTTTCTAATTTTGGTGTCTAATTATATGTTTTCCTACATGGAAACTCTAAGCTACTTCTCTATTCGAAGAACTAATCAGAATGTGATGAATAGGATTAATAATTTTTTTTAAAACCGTACAAAAGCATAGATAACCGAAAAACATTCTTTATTCTTCATCAAACTTTAATCCCATGGTGAACTTTTAATTAACCCACTTCAAGTTTGTAGCCAAGTTCTAGCAACTTTTGAAATTGTCTTATCTTTAGGTAAAGTCTAAAAAGTACTGCACGCTTGAAATTACATTATCAAACTTTCAGAACTCGGGAGATGAACCCTTAAACTATTGATTATTTTAATTTAAAATAAAACAAGGCACTTTTAAGGACGCCCATGTCCAAAATGCTTGTCGACATTTTTTAATATGCATAGACTTCATAATCATGCTTTATGCTCCCGTGCTTATTGACTGTAGGTGTTACTTCGTTCAAATTACAACTTTCTAACTGTTTACTAATATTATTTTATAGTAATACCCAACTTCATCTGTCTTTTGGCTTATAATTGTAGGCTTCAAAACTTGTGTTAACTAATCAATAATCTAATAATCCGTGTGCTTGAGAAAAGGTACTATTAATTAGGACACAATGGCGACCTCTTCATGTCACGTTTGACACTAATAGTGGCATTGATACATTGCTCGAGATCACCATTATTTTGCCTTTTTATTGTCTGATTACCTCTTAATGAGTGGAAAATACAGAATTCAATAGCGAGTGGAATTACTAGTATTTGTCACCTACTATATCATTATTTCCTTTGTGAGAATGCGGGCACAAAATTATTAATTTTCTTTTTGGAAACTAAGTAGAGCTATAATGATTGAATCTCAATGGATCGTGACATTAAGACTTGTCATGTATAATACAATGTCAAAAGTCCGTTTCCCTCCATTTCTCCTACTCTCATTAAATATCAAAGGTTTAAATTAGATTTATTTAACTATAAAGTGACCTAAAAGTTTGTTAAAACTACCGATACATTGGTTTGAAATGTATAATAGAGCAAAACGAAATAAGTGTCGTCGAGCTTGATGCGCCGCACAATTAACTGTGAAAGTTGTGTGATCATCTCATCTAAAAGTTTAAGCTGTAAAAAATGGTATACTTTTATTACTTAATTATATTCTCAACACGTCTCCTCAATATTGTTGCAGTCTTCCGTCCATAGCTCTGCTACTTGATTCATGATTGTTGCCCACATGGCAAATCTTGTTTGTCACTAACTCAAATGTAAAATTATTGATTAGACAATTTGACTCAAATAATAATTTATGGTTTTGATATGTTAGTCTTTGTGATTAAATCTTTAGTTATATAAGAGATGAGGGATAGACAAAACCAATGTTTTGAAAGGCGTAAGCGTAAGTTAAGTCATTTTACTTACTATGGGACGAGAGGTAAGCCCCGATTTTTTTAAATTTTAAATTAATAAACTTGCATGATGACCGAAAATAATATCTCAAATACGTAAAAAGTCTAAGAAATTAAATAATGTTAAAGTTTTTATGAAATACAAATAAATTATAAGTCCTTAACTTAAAAAAAAAAATCACAATTTAAAACATAAATTCTTCATGCAAAAATATAAAATTGCTTCCAAATTGTAAAAATAATTGAAGTTTAATAATTTTTAGAGTTATAATAAGATATGAATACCAATAATAAGTGATTCTATAAATCTCGATTATGCATTTTTAGATTAAATATACAAATGATATTTACTATTCCTATGTTCTCAGTTATACTATATCAAATATTATATCTCATTATTTGAGGTACACTTAATTTCACAATTTCTATAAATGAATATAAGTTGTATTGTTCATACTTTGAATAATTGTGTCGTTGAATATTTTTAATTAAGAAATTGATAGTTGATTTGTCTGAGTTCTATTGAGCGAGCCCCAAACGTTGAGCATTACGCCCCATGGAACTAAGTCACGTCCATGAGCTTTATGGTGTTTTGCAAGTGCCCTACACTAGAGCTTTATGGTGTTTTGCAAGTGCCCTACACTAGAGCATGTCCCGATAAAGCTTTTTAAAACAGAGGACAAAATTTAGAAGATTGGGTAATGCGCAATTATACGATCATGAGGGCCTTTCTGCAAATGACTTTATTAGGTGTAATTTACAAAACTATGACACCTTAGGCAATGGTTTGCCTTATTGACCTCGCTTAAAGTGGTTTTACAAGAATGACTTCACTAATTTTAAGTAAGTGCTCCCTCGGGGGCAACACTTCAAGTTATAACTTGACAAGTGCACTCACAGGAGGCAGCACTTCAAGTATAAAGTGCACCCACGGGGGCAACACTTCAAGTATAGAATGACAAGTGCTGCAAGTGTTGCCCACGTGGCAGTACTTGACCTTTTATCACTGTCAACATTATCTCCAGATAACTTGAAGTGCTGCCTTGCAGGCAACATTTACAATTTACTCTTGAAGTGTTTCTCCGTAGGGAACACTTAAAAAATTTTAACGTGAAGTGTTGCTTACGGAGGCCATTTTGCTAAACCATTCTTTAGTGGGGACAAAAAACCATAACCAACATGTAGTGAATTTTTTTTGGTCTTTATTAGACCAATCTTCAAAGTGGATGATTTGCAAGAACGACCTTCATTAAGGGCAATCTTTAACTTCAACCCCATGAAATATCTTTAAAGGATGACGTTTGCTGCCCATCAGGATAAATTGTGGGTATAAATTTGCGTTTCCTATGAGACATGAGTTTTGGACATTTTAATAAGCCAGAGATAATGAACCTATTAATTGCCCACAAGTTCCGTCTCATAGGCAAAAATTGCATGCGTTGCTCATACTTCTAAATGTCCAAAACTCCTGCATCGTAAGAAAATATAATTTGAACAAACATTACCACTAGAACTTATGTCTGATGGTCAATCGTGGTCATTTTTAAAGATTCTGTAAAGGGGGAGAAAAGTTCAAAACCACCCCTAATGGTGTCCAATTTGTACAATTTTTTTCTTTCAGTTGCTCATCTTCATTATGGGCCTACTTCAATCAATAGTTTTTTTACACTATATACCTATAAAATTCAAAGCATTTACAAATCATACTCATTAAAGATTACACTACCTATTAAATTAAAAGTATTTACCTAACCTACCAATTTATTACTGTATATTTTTGTTATAGTGTATGCCTTTAAGATATACTGCATAAATAATAGTATACAGATCTAGATATGAGTATATACTGCCTAATTTCCATTTACAAATGCTATGGCCTATGAGCCGCCATCCGATATACCTCAGCTTCTTAAATCATACTAACAAGGCTTTTATCTAACTTACAATTTCCTTATGGTTTCGTGTCCCTTTACCATTTAATCCCATTTTTCATTTATATCTCGTTGTATAGCTGACAATCGCATTCCATCGGTTTTTCGCATCCGATTCGTCAGTCTTTTCTTATTCTTAAACCACTTCCCGTTCAGTTGCTTTAAGGGCGGATTTGTTTCAGTATGTTGCTCTCAAACCCATGACCTTAGCTGTGACGCCAATTGTTAAGATCAAGTACTTACCATCATGCCAAAAGTTATAGCTCAAGGGCACAACTTTATTTCTTAACTAAGCCCATCAAGCAAGCGTTATGTTTGATCATGACTGCGACCCAAGCAATTCCGAACTTGCCATCTGGACCTTTTCCATAGGTAGGATGTTGGCATTACCCAACAGTTTTTATTTCAAGTAGTTGCAAAAGGGAGGAGCAGAAGAAATAATCTTCACCGTATACTTAATGTATAGTCACTGTAGTTACATTAGTAGGTAACAAGTCACTCAAAAATCTCAATTCCTTGTGTTTTACTAACTGTCAGCGAAAGCCAGCTTTCGTCTATGGGCTTCAGTTGGCAACTTGACATCAGTGGCCAATCCAATAGCTTCAAGAAACCTTACTGCATACCAGGTCATGTCAATTTGCCACCATTCTAAGCCATGCCTAGCTGAATACTCAAAGGCATGGTGGTTGTTGTGCCAACCCTCTCCAAATGCAAGCAATGCAACCCACCTACATAGGATCGCTCAATTAAGTAAGGGAGTACCGTAAAAGGGAAAGAACGAGAAAGATGATAAATAATGGAAAAGGATATAACTATCATGGCTGATAGCATAAAATCAATGTTTTTATACTATCAGAGTAATTTAGCCTACTGAAACAGAATGTCTGTCTTATTTTTAAAATACAAGTTCCACTTAGTACGAGCTTCATTATTTCTAATTATCTTTAGGTAATATTGTAGGGTAAAGGACGTATAGAAGTTAGACTCATGGGTAAAGATGTGTGCACCAGTTGTTCCTTGATAAGTCACCAGTATTCCACGCCTGCTTTCCCCATACATGGCATGCTGAATTCACCAGCCAAGTTATGTGGTATACCCAAACAACTCTCACCCCCTGCATGCACAAGAACTTTCTGAATTTGTTAGCACTAAATCATAGCCTTTTGCCTATGTATCAATTTCCCGCTTGAATAAGTTTATCTTCTAGTTCATTGATGAAGAAACTACATGACTCTAACAATAGATACATCAGCAATTTTCTCCACAAAATTGGCTCACAATTTGAGCTCGGGGAACAGAAAGATCCATATTAACAGATGCAACAACAACTTTCCCACAAAATCATTGTTTTAGGAACCAATAATAATAATAATAACTAGCTTATTCAAATATTCCTAACCACAAAATAAAATAAGATGCAGAGCTCATAAGCCACACATACAAAAGTTTTTTTTTTTACAATTGCAGATATGATACTACAATTTTCATCACTGCCTGTGTGGAAAATATATTAAATTTACCAAATGAGTCTTCCTTTTCCCAATTTAAATAGTTTTCCGAAATGTTAAAATGGGAAAATGAAAGTTTTCTCCATAATTGCAGTTGTACAGAGGAAAAAAGTTAACTCCACTTGGCACTTACCATGCCCCAAACAATGTAAGGAAATCCTCCCATAGCATATAGCAAAGCTACAAGCGCAACAGGATGGATAACATAAGTATTACGAACAAACTGATAGAAAGGTTGTTTCTCCAAATCCCCCACATTGTTTGGCTTCCCACACTACACAAAAAGAACACAAGCACGTCAATACACAACAAATTTCTCCGTTCTACATGTAACGAAAAAAATGTAGGATGAAGCAATTACCCTCTCAGCAATGCTGCTGGTATCAAAAAGCCAACTCATGTGACTGAACCAAAATCCTTCAAGAGGACTATGTGGGTCTTTATCAGAATCACAAAACTGATGATGATACCTATGAGTACTCACCCAATCAATTGGATTCCCCTACAGTCACATATAAGTTCTTGTTAGGACGACAATAACAACAACCCGAACATGTTATTCATCACGTTACTCCATTTATTCATGAAAGTGTACTAAGAGCCCGCTTGTGTTACTGATTTAAAGTGGTTGTTAAGCATCAAGTACTGAAAAGCACACGTGCTGAAACTGATTTTATAAATACGCAATAACGTGCTTGGATGTAAGTGCTGAAACTAATTATAAGCAATTCTCTATATTTATTGAATTACCTGAAGTGCTTGGACACCACAATAGGCAAAAAAATATTCTAGCCATTTGGGAAGTTTGAAACTTCTGTGAGATAAGTTTCTGTGAAAAGAAAGAGTAATACCCAAAAGTCCAGTGATCACATACAAGCCAAATGCAATTCCAAGAGCAGCCCAATTGAAAGTAAATGGTGCAAATAAACAGAGCAAATGCATTGCTACAACAACTGCAGCTGTGCCCACATCTAAAGAATTCCATTTCCTACCCCAAAGTACATTCCTAGGCCGCTTCACCACAACATCAGAAAGCAAGATTTTATTAAATCTTGATTCTTCTCCATTTTCTGATACCGGCACCGATGCTGCATTCATAATTGGCTTAACTCTTTTACCAATTCTATCTTTTGCTTCAAGTCTATTACAATTCCATTTTTTAACCACGGTTCTTGTTGGTGTGTAACATATAGAATTCACATTCTTTTTTGCTTGAGTAGGCCTATGAATTGCTTGAGGAAGTGGTGAAAAAGGGTAAGGCTTAGACTTTGCGGGTGGTGGAGCTAAGAGGCTCATTGTTGGGCTCTGAGTATTTTTGGTTGGAGTAGTTTGGTTTATAATGTGGACAAGGAAACTTTGAGTTGGAGAGGTTTATGGTGGAGATTTTACGTTTTAATGGAGAAAAAGAGGGGGAGAGCCAACTTGGCAAAGAAGTTGATAACTGAAAAGGCGGTGGGGCTTTTATGAATTTAGATCATTTGTACTTTGAGTTAAGTGAAAGGCTGCGGATTTTACATAAGATTTTATGGGACCAGGAACTTGACACCTACGTGTGGCAGGGCTTTTTTATGGTTGGAGATATTTCTGCAAATGCAATTTTAGTTTTGCGTTTTTGTGTGGCAGGGTTTTATACCTCTCATCACACTACCTTATCCTATTCTCAAAGTGTTACTCTACTCTCTCTTCTGCAATGGCAGCAACAGCTACAGTCTGCTGCATTTACATATGGTTCGTCTCATGCTGCATCCTTTTTGTTTTCCATTTTTGAGTAAATTTGGAGATAAGCTGCAGCTTAGTTATCGTAACTGTCATAGCACTTTCTTAATGTGTATAGGACTCAATGCACTTTCACATTGTAATGTAATTTGGATCATCAGTTTACAGAGTAATTGTAATTGTTGTTTCAACCTTGAGGACGTAGAGATTACCCATGTTGTTTAAATTCTTCGAGATGACTATAATAGAATTAGGAGATTGCTAATTTACTTCCTAATGAGATACTTACTATTGGCTATTGCTTATCAATGTGACTATAATACTTGCACTAAAACCATTTCATGAACATCAGTGATTCCTTTTCTTCCTTAGTTTTGAAGTCATAAACTTTAGTTCATCTTACAATTTTTTCCAATGCTTGAAAAGGGAGGCAATATTATATTGTGCTGCAGTATTTCAGCACTCAGCTGTAGGAATTTCCAGATCACATAATATTTTACTATTAATCTTCAAGAATTGACAGTACAAGGGACTTTTACATGTTGCACTTTGACCAGTGTCAAAAGTTATCTACATGCTTTGCTAGGTTACTCCACCATTCTCAATTGTGTATAAAATTCTTACCAACTGAGTGAATAAATTGAATTCAAAAGTAAAATAGTGTAGTTCTTGCGTCTAGCCTGAGAATCCTCTATTTCCTTTAATTCTGGCCCAAATCCACTGCATTTTTTCCAAAATCCAAAACCACTAGAGCCAACATAACCTCCATCTCCCTTGCATCAGCAGGTTGTGTTTAGTGGGTACATTCCAATAATAGTATTAGTAGGTTGGAATTTGGCAAGTCTTTCTTAGGAAAGTAAAGTAGGTGGGAACTTGTTATGGTGGAAACTATATATTGACGTATAGAAGGAGAGAAAGAATAAAGAAGTACTCCTACCACAATTGCCAAATGTCAGATGATTAAGATTGTCAAAATAACAAGGCACCTCTATCATATGAAGAATGAACTACTTCCCCTTTCAATTCTTGCACGTTTTCTTGATTTAGCCTAATTTTCTAGGATGCATTTGCACTTTAATTTCCCACTTGCATTTTATTTTATTTTTTCTTTTGCCATGCAACTCTTATTTCCTAATTCTCATGCAATGTGTAATTCTTTTTCACCTTTTTTGAGTTTATGCAAGTCTATTGCCTTTTAATCTGGTTTATTTTAAACAGTAGTCAAGAGTCATTTAGTGAAAATCAAGTCGAAAGAGGGCTTTGAAGTGCAAAGGTATTGCAAATGGAAATGGACGGAAAAACCCGAACCCATGCTAATAATGTGGTGTTTATACATTGTGTGCCACCGTCCCACATACATTCAACCTTTAGACCTTTTTCTTTACTTCTTTTAATTTGGCTTTTTGGTAGTTTACAAGACCAAAAAGATATTAATCACTATCTGATTAAAAAATTTATTCATAAATTATCGGATGCTAAAATATTGTGGACATGATTTAAAGAAAAAGGGGTGTAAAGCCGATGCCAAAAATGTTATGGACATAGTTCTAAAATAGGTGGAAATCCGCTACTAAAAATGTCTTGTACATGATTCAAAAATAGGTGGAAATCTCATCTAAGATTAATGCTATATATGTGAGAATACTTCAGAAATGATGAGGTCCTTGAAGAGTTGAAGTTGTCAATAGTATATATCTCTGGAATTTTAAATATGTTACAAAAAGGTACTTGGGTGTCTATTTTCCCAAGTTGGTTGTTAAATAAAAGCCTTCACACATCAAGAACAAGTGCAGCAAGATGTTGACAATCACCTTCTGAGAACACCCCAAAGAGAGGCTGAAGACCCAAGGGGCTTTTCATCCACTTAATTTTATACAGGCTGTTAACAATTGATCAATACAAAATCAAAATAACATGGCGAGTCTTTTTTTTTTTTCTTTTTCTTTTGTGAATGGGTAGGAAGCTGCAGTCACAGTCTCAAAGAACCTAACTGGAACAGAAGTGCATTAAGACCTACAGTTTGACTAAGAAAGAGTTCTCTTTACATTCCAAGATAAAATCCACTTCACATTAAAGCGAATACATTTCAATTTGAAGAAACACTTTAGTGTTGGACACCATTTTCATGCTTAGGAGAGGAGGTGTTAAAGGCACCATAAGTAGTGCCATTAGTAGCATTTAAAACACACTCTTTTGTCCTAGTCTCCACATACTTCCCTGCCATAGAATCGAACAACATCCCAGCTCCAATGCCAACTGCCAAGTCAATTGTGTAATGACCCCTAGTGCTCAACAGCCTAACCACTTGCAATACATTCAAGATGTCAAATACTCGAGCCAATTCCCATCTCTGCATGCGTTTCATATCCAGCGAAGCAATCACGGAGGCCGCAACATGCCCTGAATAAAACAAGAAAAACGACACATTCCCTACTGGGAAATCGGCCCCCGACCCCAAGAAATCCTACAATTGGAAAATTAGAAAGCGACCTTTCAGTCCATTGCTATACTTTATTATTCATAGATTAAAATAGTGGCATCACATGGCATGATTAAATAAATGGTAAGAGAGAGAACACCTGTCCATTCAAAACGAGTAAATGAATATAGTACTATGGTTTATCTAGGACAAGTCCAAGCTACAGTATTTGTTAGACAGCTACATATGCCCGATTAAGGCAAAGCCATAAATGACAGTTGGATATGTCAACATTGTGTGCACTTGGGCCATATGGTCCCCCTATTACTTATTAGTAATCGTAATAGTAGTTATTAAAAAGTAGTACTACTAAATGCAACAACATTTTCAGCGTTACTACTTTTATTGAGGAAAAAATATTGTTAGAAACATAAAGTAAAGATACCTGGAGCACGAGATTGCACGAAGATAACCTATCCAGAATTTAATCAACTACTCTAGACGGTGAACTAAAACAAACTCAAGTTAAAGTGAAAAGAAAGTCTTCTTTCAAAGGTTTAAAACCAAATTAAAGAACATTTAGTAAAACATATAGCCATAGTGGTAAAAACTTACGCATGTTTTGCACAAAATCAAATAATTTAACCTTAACAGTAAAGAAAAAAATTGTAAATACATATCATTTAATCATGAAATGTGTCTACAAAAGTCACATGCAAATTTTGTACACACATTTTCACTTAATAATAATAATATATGCACACTTATTATTTTGTAAGTGTTAAAATTAAATTGTTTGATTTGGCGCAAATTAAGTACTTACCCATTTACATTGGTAGAAAAGAAAATTTACCTCAGGCAATGGCAACTGAGTCGCATATCCAAGAATTCCTCTAAAAGTAAACATGAACAGCGCCGAAATTGTCGCTCGAGGCCGCCCTTCAATTACAAAAGTCCCCAAAATATACGCCGATTGCATCGCCACAAACACCTAACGCATCCATAAAAAAAAAATCAATTAAAAATGCAGCCATTATAGATCTAGAAAATAACATAGACATGCAAAGATTTGATCATGTAAGTACCGTATTTAATCCAGCAAAAAGAGTGTTAAGAGCAGGTTTAGCAGCAAGCAAACGATTAAGAGGAACAGTAACAATGAATCCCAGATCGAACGGTGGAGAAGTAGATGGGACCATACGTAAAGTATACTCCACTCCCATGAAAAACAATAGCGATGCAGCTAATACACATGGTATTGGATGGTACTTCACTACACTGAATACATCCTCCACTTTCCACTTCAAGAAATACGCATTACGTAACCCCCCATAAGTTCCACACTCCGTAGATGTTTTCTTTTTCATTTCACTAATGTTAAGGTTGTCTTTGGTTTTCTCCGTTCCGTTAATATGTTTTCTGTTACGAGTGTTGTCTCCGTTCATTGTTGTTGCTGTTAACGGAGACGGAGAAAAACATTGTGAAATATAGTGTTTGAGGATGTTTATATATATATGTGGTGGATCAAGTGACGGAGATTTCAAAGATAAGTGTCGTGTGGATATTTTTGTAGATGTTATTAATTAGACTTTGTGGTGTTCACAGGATACAGAGGAATAAAGGATTGGGTTTTCATAACAAGTGTTTGAAATGCAGGAGAATGGGGTTACCTACTTGTCGACTTGTGCTAAATAAAGGAAGATGTAGATTCAACACACGCGCTCTTGACGCGTACTGTAAAGTGCTTTTGCATCGAATTTAAGCTCAAAGGTGGTGTGACACCACGTACTTCCCTTTCCAATTACAAAATTCAAATTATATAGGGCACGGTAGTAAGTACCTATTCATCCTTAGATTCAAGTTAGAGGATTCGAGTTAGAACCTGAAAATTTAAAAAAGTAGAATTTCACAACGTATATTTAGATTAGTCAAATCCAAAAGATGGACCAACCACCTTATGATCGAAACCCAAAAAAGAAAAGAGAAAATAACTCGATTAGGACAATAAATCGAATTTGTTTTGGTTAATTAACAATTGTTTGTATCAAAGTCGTAAACTAACAAAGATAAGATGAACAATACCGAATAACAATAACCAAAGAAGAATATAAATTATTTTAGATATATTTCTGAATGTGTTTACATAGTTTCCTAGTGACTATTTATAGTCTATAAAAATAAAAGAGCAATAAATACACTTAATGGCCATTATTTCACGTTCAATCATAGTCAATCTACGATCTTCCTCTTAAATATCCATGTAACGGTCGAAAGTTATAGGAGACAAAACATATTCCCCCAACGATAAAACTTCCCCGAAGGGTAAACTGCTTGTTCTGCGATGGTTATCCTTCAGTCACCTCGAGCAATAACTTCTTAGCCAATATCAATTCTTGGCCTCGGGAGCAAAACGAACTTCTTTGAGGGGCTGTCTTCGGAAGACTCAACCAAATCAAGCCTCGAGCTCTAGCGCCCGGGCTCAGTTAAATTTTCACCCAATACACAAATCAAAACATGGACCAACCAACTTATGATCGAAACACAAAAAAGAAAAGAGAAAATTGAACTTTGGTAGGAGAGATCAAATTTAGATTGTTAAAATTACCAGTGAGGAGGACTGCTACTATTATTAGCACAAAACAGTAGATATCAATTAAATACACACGTCCTTTAGTAGATGCTATTATTTGTTTCTTCATTTTTGTCTCCAGTCTATTCCAATGGCCTTTGTCACTAAGATCTTATATTTGCATATAGCTCTTTCTCTTTCTCTCATGTATTGTCTACTTGTCTTTTTTCTTTTGTTGTAGCACTCTTTGAAAGTGAACGAACAAACTTTCCCAAATCAGAAATTTGAGGAATCAGATCATATCTGTTGATAATTACTAAGCAAAAGACAGGAAGTAGACAAATCTTTTGTGCAAGAAAAGAACCTGCCCCGGTTGAGAAGTCATTTATTAATCGTTTAAATTTTACTAACTTTCATAAGAAATCGTAAATAATTGAAAGAAGTTGTAACTAATGCTGTTAAAATACAGTAAGTTCTTTTTTCCCTCGACAAATAAGTTCTACTAATTTGAGCGTAGAATTATACGTCTAATCACGTTGCTTAATAAGGAGAACTGCGTAAGTTCAACGAACGTTCGAAAAATATCGTTTTGCTAATATAATATATAGGGTCGTTAACATGTAAATGTAATTTTACAACACATCCGCACTTTCAAAAACTTTTCTCCTCTAGGAAACTACTAGCTGATATGTTTTGATATTTAAGTACACGAGCATCAAGAGAAAAATACTCTGATATAACTCAACTTTTACATATGCATCTTCAATTCTTCAATTCCACACTGCAATTCTGTAGTAACTGAAGCATGTATGTGTAGCTTTTAAGATTCATAAGCAATGTAAACTGTTGATTGTTCGAATGAGTAAAATACGGCATGGTGCATAAATTTTTTCCCATTAACTTTGATCAGCTTATTGCATTTTGTACCCAAAAAAAGGGCTCATTGTTGCATTAGTTTTCATGACGCGTCCTTTCTCTTCCTTTTTCTTTTCCCACAAAATTCTCTCATCTCCTTCACTTAGCAGGAAATTCTATCTCAATGCATGTGTGTTTTGTGTGTGTGTGTGTGTGTGAGAGAGAGAGAGAGAGAGAGAAAGAGAGAGAGAGAGAGATGTTCTAGAGTTCTTGATAATTACACTGCCATAGTTTAGTACTCTGAACAGAATCAACTTACAGGCAAAATTTCTCAGATTTTGAACTGAATCCCTATTCCTTTACCTATGATTATGAACATTTTGAATTTCTTTGAACCCTTCTATAAGTGAATACCGATTTGCTTCTCTGCCTCAGCTACCAACAGGAGACACCGCCAATATTTTCGTCACTGGTGTCAGGTGTAGCCTAGATCTGCAAATCTGCAGCTCCCCGAAAATATTGTACAAGAACATTTGATGGGAAAAGAGTTGCATCGGACAGGCAACTGAAGACTACTTACTACCTTGATGCTTGATCAAGACCATTGGCAGCAGAGCTTGTGCCAGGGGCAACACCATTTTCATTTGGAGGCGGCGTACCCCATTTACCTTCCGACTCCAGAGGCTCAAGCACATAAACTCCGCCATCAGTAAGTCCTACTGCGCACTGGTTTGCTTCAGATGGATGAGCAGCAATGACAAGTGGATACACTCTGGAGCTGTCAAGAACATCGTCAGACTACTAGCGGACACGGACAAACATGAAAGAATATGAAACTAAATTGAATTTTAGCCTATTGACCCTATTCATACCTTGGGTTAGAAGGCAAATAGGCGGCAGGATTCACCCGACATCTCAATTTGAGTGCTGCAGCTGTAAAGACACTCACACTACCGTCTTCAAAACTTGCATAAATTGACTGGCTATCACACGAGTACGTTGCATCAGTAATTGCAACATTTGGTGAAACCCACTGCAAGGAACCAAACTTTTTGTGAGCTCAGCAGCCTCCTTTCCTTGAGTTTATCAGACAAACACAAGACGACTAACAGCAATAGTATTAAGAATAATTCCAAGTTAACGTAATTTGAGGTCAGTTTATCTGAAAAACCATAGTACCATCCTGGCATGCAGCAATATATGACATGGCATTTATGTAACCCACCAAGAGTAAATCATTAAGTAACCCAGATGAATGCTTACAAACCTGCTTTACGCATTCAAGCTTTGATGCCTCATATATAGCTATCTGTGTTTCATGAGCGACTAACAAGTGCGTCTGATCTTGATGGAACTGAACCCGTGTCTGAGCAAGAGGGTTTATTGCTCTACCAGAAGGAATCTGCAAAAACTTGCTGGCTTTCTTCTCCCATCCATCCATGCTCCAAACACAAAGCTGAACAATGCAGAAACAAAGATATAGAGACTCGACAAACTACAGATGTTGCGCTAGAATAAAATTACTGTATGTAGATTCTCTGGAGAAATCAAGAGAAACAATTTCTGAAGGAAATTGATCATTTTTTAGCTTAACCACCCTAGAGAGATAAATAAGTACAAAAAAAGAACCCAATGACGAGGTAGAAAGTTTATTTGCTATTAGTAAGAATTTCTACACTCTATCACCCACTAAATTTTCTTTAGCGTCAAACAAGAAACATTACTGAATAGTCCCAAGTTTGGGTCCAGCAGATTTTCAAAATGTAACCTGGGATTACCTGAGCATCAGCTCCACATGATACCAGAACATTCAAAACATTAGAGAAGGCCAAGCCCGTTACTCTCTTCTGATGACCTTTGAGTTTGCTTTTCACCTGTAGATTTTATTCAGACAAATAACTAAATCATCACGCAAAAATTAAAATGAAATCGTCGCATTATATCACATATTAGTATTCAAGTCTTAATCTGTTTCAGGACCTCATCAACGCGAACATTGTATATCTGTATTGAAGAGTCCTCCATCCCAATGGCAATGATGTTATTATCCTGTGGATGGAAGGCAAGAAAAGTTGCTGCAGGTGGAGGGGGCATGAAAGTTGTCATTGTCTGCAAAGCATTATGTGTATGTTAAGCCTCATATTAAACACCACCAAGCACACCAATACACAAGCTATCCAACCAAAGCCAGAAATATTGGTATGTTAATACCTTGAAAGTCATCATGTTAAACAAGGAGATTTTTCCACCAGATGCCGACATAACATATGAGTCATTCTTGGAAAGTGCAAAGCATGGAACGGCTTCTTCAGGGTTTGTCTCACTTATATCATTTGTCATCAGTATTCCACTGGAAGGTTGCCATAGTTGAGGTGGGACAGCAGTAGATGCCTGGAGAGAGATATTGGAAAAGGACATCAGAAAAGAAATATCAAAGATCCAGGTAAAGGAAAAACAGGGAGATACTTCAATATGGTATATGGGAAGTGAGAAAGAACCTCCGACAAAGATCCCAGTACCTTTCCTGTCACATTCCTCTCATTCCGAGGCCATTTCCAAAGTTTGTGTACAGCATTGTATGCCAAAGCCAGAATTGCCCCTCCAGAATTTGTATACATTAATCTAATAATCTGAATTTAGAAAATATAATTATTCAGAATAAGTCTGAATCATTTTAGATAAGTGCAATATAAACTAAACCCCAGTGACATAACCTATTTTCTCGTCCAAAAATGAATTGACTAGACAATAACTCGCTGGGGAACACATAGCTAACGGAAAGCTGCTACACACACCTCCCCCCAAAAAAGAAGCAGAAGAAGAAAAACGATTAAGCAACAGAAAGGCCCACATGCTTACCCTCACGGACAGTAGGCTATCTGGAAGCCTCAAGGAACGAACTTGAGCAGGTTCACTAATTTCAGTCAATTTCCAAATTTTGGACTTCTCCAGCTCATCAGAGATCCGAGGCTTGACATCTTGCAGGCTGCGGTTATCTCCATTCTATAAAGTTGTCATAGAAATAGTTAAACAAAATATTCAAGACTTCAAAAAGACGACCATATGATATCTTGCATGCGTAAACAACAGCATAACAAGAGCTGATACCATTTAATTAGTAGAAGCATAAAAGAATTTTAGTCAGTGAAAACCAGGCAGCTCTAATACCGACTCATCTAACATGAGATAAGCAGAAAAACCAACCAGTTGAACAGCAGCTGTTGCTGACGCACTTCTATCTGCAATAGTAAGACTAGTTCCAGCAGTTGAACTAGAAGCACCATATGCGCTGATCATGGGAACCTGACAAGAGTAAACAATAAAATGAAATACTAGTCTTTGAATAATAATGAAAACCTCCTAGCAGATATACCTTTGCAACAGCACCAAGCGGAACTCTGGAGGAATCAAGTGTACGGCTTTCAATAGCACGGATCAGCCGGACACCATCAGAATTTCCCAGTATTTTAACCCCATTCTCACTGGTTGATACAGCCAAAAATGTCCCTTCTTTACTAAACCGGATGCAAGGAGATGCCTGAAAATGAATTTGTAATTTTTTAAATGCTGGACATTTTACACCAAAAACTTTCAAAGCGCTATCTAGATTTCAACTACATACTGGTAATCCGCCCTCAGCATCTGCGGTTGCCAAGAGGTTTACATTATCCATGTCCCAATATTTGATTACGAACTCATCACCAGCAGCCAAGAATCTGTTTTTTGTAGTATCAAATTGCACCACCCCAACAGATCTCTTTCCAAGACCAGTATAAGTCCGCTTAACAGCACCTTCACTTTCATTCCACTCCACAAGGTGTGATTCACCATCTTTACTGGTGCCACAAGAGAAGAGCCTACAGTGTTTTGAAAAATAAAATATACTTAGACACTTTTAACCTTTCGCCATTATCATGAACACAACCGGCTAACGATTCCTACCTTGCTCCATCAGCACTATAAGCCATAGCAGTACATGAGTGACCTGGAGCATCGTAATCGACCCTGGATCCCATGTTGTCATACAGCCAAGCCTTGATCTTCCCATCAACAGCAGTTGCAAAAATGAACTAATATAGAAAAGAAAACCTCGATTAGAAAGAAAAAAACTCAAGACTATAACAAGCATAATCAACAGGGGAGCTCTCTCAAACGAAAATAAACAGAAAAGTTTGCTTAATTTTGCTGTTTTTCTGTCCGATATGATCATCAATATTGCATATCGAATAGTTGAAACTAGAAAAATGTTTGTCCAATACATGCTCTCAAAAGATAAGTCCAAGGATGCCTAGACAATAAGCAGAAAAATGCGACTAGAATAAAAAAAAACACATCAAAATTGAGGCATTAAAATATGCTGTGCCCGGAAAAGGTAGTTATGGTCAAAAAGAATATCTTAGCAACCGCCAACCAGAAAAAAGTTAGTGACATTGCCTTTTTATTAATAATGGTGTCCACAAAAATCTGCATAGACATGAACTGCAACCAACAACCCATATGTACTCGTAATTCTGATTCTATAGATGCACAGAAATTACATGGTACCTGAATATTTTCCTTATAGTGAGGACACACAGAATAGACAGGCGCCTCGTGGCCCTCAAAAGTATACTGCTTAGAGCCAGTGGCAGCATCCCACACCTGAGTAAACAGAAACAACTCCAAATTGAGACCCTCAGATAATTTAAATTCAGCTTTAGGAAAAAAAATGACAACCAACAACAATGCATACCCTGATAGCCTTGTCTTCTCCACAAGTTATGATGCATAATTGTTTATTTGGATGAGAGAAAGCAAGATCACTAACATTGCCGACATGGGCATCAATCTAGAACAAATAAAAGATCAGGTCATAGTGTCTTCTAACATAGTGACAAGATATTCGACACATACAGTTTAATATAACTGTAATCTGAAGGTTAAAACACGCACCTCAAGGTGGTTCCTCAAATCATCACCACCATGGTAGGAGTATAGATGAACTATGTGCTTAGAATATGCAACACCTGGATGAATCAAGAAAATAGCATGATTAAATAACATGAACCACTGACCTACTAAATTTCATTTATTATATAACATATTAAAACAGAAAAGAGTGGCTCAGCTCACTTTCACAAATCTTTCCTCAACAAATAAAATTGACTTCCACAAAATTTTACGAAGAGGAAACAAACTTGTCATGCTAGAATCCTACTAATTGGGAACAAAACTTGTCATGCTAGAATCCTACTTAAACAGCATTTTTCGACATGTCAATGGCTTGAGTTTTCCATTCTAGTCCATTTTATTCACAGAAAGACAATAACAAAGTTGATCTGGTAATGCACACCAAGATGGTTTTGGGGAAAAAAAAAATCTTCACACAAATATGCTTAACACTCCAAAATCATCCATCTATAATTTCCTATTAGCACCTGAAAACCAAATGAAATGATACAGAACTTGTAATATTAAACAATAAGCTTTTCAGTCCATCAAAAGTTCTCCTATTACTGTCTCTCCATAGCAGAACCCTTACATAAATTCATAATACCTCCATCCCAAAAAAATCCCCATTTAGAATGACAAGAGGGAATACGCACCAAGAAGGTTCCCATCTGGACTCCACATCACACGGTTGACTGTAGCAGTGTATTCATTTGCCAAAGAAGCCTACAAGTAAAATGAGGAAATTAAAATCTACCTAAACTGGAAGGAGGGCCACAAAAGGTTATTCAGATACTCTTTTTAGAGATACACTCACCTGCAGAGTCATCGAACAATTACCTATCTCCCAAACTTTGAAATTTTTAAATGCAAGCCTCTCCCTGCTACCAACCTCCCATATAGCAATGTCGCCAATGTTTGTTCCAACTGAAAGGTAGACAAGCACGAGATTCAGAAAGATAAAAACATCACATGCTTCCAGTGAGAAGCCACGTGTATCTAACTAATTCAGAAACATGGAAAGCTGACCAAGAAGAAGGGTTTGTTGCACGGGATGGAAATCCATGCTCTTAACAGCAGACCCTTGATTCAAGTTCGCCACGACCGTCTTGGGTAAGTCATCAGAAGAATACAAACTATGAGCATGGCTCTGTCCAGGATATGTGACAGGAAAGATGTTGACAGGGAGATTATTGACCTGCAGAAATCAATGTAGACCAAGAAATGATTAACAGAAGTCCAATGACAAATCTTACGTTTTGACACTTTAAGATAAGATGACATAAAAAGGAGAATCAAAGCTAGCAGGAATCAATAATAACCTTAACCCCAACAAAAAGTATCTAAAGAACTGCAGATCTACCAAACAAACCCAACAAATAGAATGACAGTTCTCCAACCACCATCCACCCACACCCACACCCAAAAATAGAAAAGAGAAAAGAGTATAAATGGAATATAACGTGCCTCCTCTGACATCCCAAAGGGTCTTGACCTTTTCAGCACATGCTCAGAATCTGCAGTTTGGTAGTCCAATGCCGGATTATTAGTAGGAGTCCTAGGACGCTTTAGCATGGATGCTATTGTATTGTGCACACACATAGAAGAAGTCAACAAATTAGCCAGAGAGAAAAAACTGGAGGAAATAAGGTAGAACAGTAGAATTATATGTTAATACTGCTATGACAATAGGAAAAGATATAAACAACCAAATGACATTCATAATAGGAAAAACACAATTACCAGCATTAGCAGGAGGGCTTAAGCCTAGTGGTCCTCCAGGAACAGCTTGGTGTGGCAGAGAGGGTGGATTGGTCATCCATCCTCCAAGTGAAGCAATGGGTGCTGGTGCTGGCTGGAATGGCTGGTTGAAATGAAGAAAAAGTAAATCAGTAACAACTAACCAAATAACATTCTCAGTGAAACTTACATTAATATTAAAAAGAAAGAATTAATGAAAGGAGGTAGTTGTTTCAAGGAACACATACTCCATGGGCGCCTATTGGTGGAAAACCACCTACTTTAGGCATAGCACCAATAATGGGATTAGCAACTGGAGAAGGAGCTCGAGCACCATTTGGTTGGCCACAGGCATGGTCAACAAAGAGAGTTTTTATATCAGGATTGGGCTTCGGATTCTTGCAGAGCTGGTGCTGCCAGTTTAAACTACAGGATGATAGAAAGGAATAACAATGATGAACAATGATGAACGCTTAACCTTGGCCAGAAAGAAAAACATACACTTTTGTTGTCAAGAAACACAATTTGAGAGGATTAACAACTTTTTCCTTGCTCACCTCTGGTTTATCAATGTCCGCAGCCTCGAGTTCTTTAAGCTAGGAAACTGAAGCTTGTCGCGGAAAAGAGGATTCGCCTCGATTAATTTTTTAAGCTCAACAAGCATTATGGCCCTAGCGGACTTGGTATCTCCATACTTAGAGAGCTGTTCATTCTCCCTGGCATCAAAGATTTTCCACCATAATTCTTTTTTTAATCACGATATGAGCAATAATTGTCTCACCTATACTGCAGTTAACAAAACTAAACACAGAGATTTACCAGCAATTAATGTAGAGTCTTACAATTATGAGAAAGCCGTCATTTGTTTTTCTACAATTTTGCCGAGCAAAAGTGCAACCCCGAGAAATTCATCAGATATGGCACAAGTAAACAATGTAATTTTGTCAACCCATCCAGACAACACAGATAAGAAACTTCATAGAATGAACCTAGGAACCTTTCATCTTGAGTAGGTCGTAATCAGTGTAAAAATCAACCCTCCCCGCGAAACAAGAAAGAATCTACTTGAGTAATCTTTGAAGGTAATTGCACAGAAGCAATCAGATTATTAATTAAATTGTTACAGATCTCTTTCCAAATTCAAAAGGAAATGGGCCAACTTTTGGCTTTAATGCAAATAAAACAGGAACCAGATGAAGGAAATCAAATCCAGATCATCAAGATCTTCTATCGAAATCTATATTACAATGATCCTTCAAATACTCCTACAGCACCGTGTTGACTTGGTACGATGTGTGTGTGGGTGTGGGATTGGTCCACTTATCTTGGGTGCTACAACTAAACTATTCCAAAGACGTATAGGTTGGTTAGCTAATTAGTTTCAATTTTTGAGTTTTTTTGATATATGTTAACATATGTGTGCTCGCTTTTGTGTATCTATATTCAAATGAAGTATCAAAAAACTTTGCTATTACATGAGATATCGTGTGCAGCAGAATACTAGGTATTAAATGGGAATCTAATTGTACTAGTGTTGGTTCAATGAGTACAGTTAATAATCTATATATAGACTTCTCTATGTCGTACTACAAATTTTTTAGCCGTATCTCAGCACCAGTACTCATAATTCCTATCTGTATCCCCAACTCCTAAATTCTAGGCGATGACGAATCCAATTTCCAGATCTGCACCCATATCTGATACCCATGCCCATATTGATGTAACATGGACCCAAAAAGAAGAAAAGGTGAAACCAAACAAACAGCAGACTCTGCCCAGAACTGTGTCATTCGGCACTTATGCCGAATAAGCAATTTTGCTCAACAATACTTCTAAATTTCTCAAATCAAGATAATAATACACTAAATCATGAATGCTATCATCTTCACTATAACAGTCACTACCCTCTAAATTACACAAACATAAGAATTATATATACCTAGAATTCTGCAACGTCAAGAGGAGTGTTATTGTACTAGTTTTATTTAAATAAGTGCAGTTAATTATCGATACATAGACTTCTCTATGTCATACTGTACATTTATTAGACGTATCTCAACACCCATACTCGTACTTCTTATCCGTATCCCCGAATCCTCAAATTTAGGCAATGACGAATCGGATTTCTAGATCTGCACCTTATCAGGTAATCACGCACGTATTGTCGTAACATGGACCAAAATCCAAAAACAAGACAAGGCAATATCAACAATACAGGTATAATTTTCAGCCACCAGTGAAAAACCAGAGGTGCCTAATATTGTCCACTTCACAACAAACTTGTTTCTTAGCCATTTATACCAAACAAACAGAATTTATACCCGAATAAGCAATGTTGCTCAATAATACTTCTAAACTTTTCAATTCAAGAAAATAATAGTACACAATTAATCACGAATGCACTTTGTAACAACCAGTACCTTCTAAATTGCACAAGCATAAAAAATTCTACTATATACCTAAAATTCTGCAACGTCAAGAGGAGCGTTATTTCCTTAAACAAATCCTCATTAAACGTCGAAAACACTTTCAGATCTTTCACTAGAATTTCCACAGCCTTTGCTTGATCATTCCTACAACAAAAAAAAAAAAAAAAAAAGTAACGAAATCAAATCAACTACCTAAAACAGCTAAAAATCCGGACACGTGAAAATGTAAAAGGCGCTATGTAGTACCTGTCAAGTGCTTCAAGATACTTCTGTTTTCGGATCTCGAAAAATATTTTCATCGAGTAACGGTTATCATCTACTTTAGTAAATCCAGCTAAATACTTTTCTACTTCTTCCCATTCTCCATTAGTAACTGATTCCTCAAAATATCTCATGTTAAAGTAAAATCCTGATTCCTTCTCCAACCTAATCAAAGTATTTTAAAATTAATCATAGAAAAATTATCATCACAAAAACTAAAAAAGGCTAAAAATTAAAGCTATACTTACTTGTGTACAGTTTCCTTAAACTTCTCTTCATCTAAAAACTGAAGTATAAGAAACACGAGCTCTCTACTTAACGAAGTCATCACCGTTGACTGATCTATCACATAATCACAACAATTTAGGGTTTTAATTAAACACAATTAAAGCAGAATAATTATACAAAAAAATAAACAAAATTAAATATGAAAGTGTACCTTTTAATAAATTGCGTATAGATCGGGAAGAAGAAGAATGAGTAGGTGCGGGCTTTTTGGGCTTTTTATAGTGGGCCTTTTTCCTGTTCTTCTTTGTAATCTAGTTTTATGCTTGCTTCTTTCACTCTCTCTGGTACTGCTTTTTATTTTGGAAAAAAATGGAGAAAGTGTGACATGAATGTTCCCCACGCGCTTTAAATGCGTGAAGTAAACACTAATAATCAGTCCGTCTCAATTTATGTATCACACTTTGTTTTTCGTCAGTTTCAAAAATGATATCGCATTTCTAAATTTAATAACGATTCAATTTTATTAGATGATTCTCTACCAAATTTTAAAATTATTATTTATTTTTTAAACTCTGTGTCAAGTCAGACTAATCCGCATAAATAAGGACGAAAAGAGTATAAAGAAATTTTGGTCCACCAAACGCGTCGACTTTTAAACAATACTACAGCTCGCCACGTCGCAGTAATGAAAGTGGTGATAAGTACTTAAGTCATTTTCAAATGAAAGGTGATAAGTAACACAGCAGATCATAATTGGATTCCATTTAGTATATGATAAGTAGAATGACTTATTAGAGTAGGTTTTGAGTACAGCGAGGAAGGACCATTCTTGAATGTGCATTTAATAATTTGATCTGATTAAATTTGTGGTCCCCACTTTCCTTCAATTATTAGCTTATTACTCTTTATTATGAGAATCTGAAAAATTTTGTACAAATTGAATGTTTTTCAGCATAAATGTAAGAGAATTGAAGGACGTTGTTTCTATAAAGGGTAAGCCAAAATGTAAATGTGGTCAAATACCGATTGCTTCCTCTTTTGCGTAACGTGTTACGGATTTAATCACAAAATCAGCAAAATGTCTCAATTTAACTTTTCTAAGCTAATTCTAATACTTCCTATAGTGCATTCTACTTTTTCGGCTTTTTCACGTATATTAAAAAAGCTTAGTTTTGAAAGTTGATTAAAAATTTACTTTATCATTTTACTATTTACTGGTATTGAAAGGATTTATAACAATTTATTTAGAGTATTTATTACATATGGGCAAGAAAGAATCTGTTTATGAAAAATTATTTGGACCAAATAAAAAATGAGATTTTTACACTCTATACCCATAAAATTTAAAGTATTTACAAGTCATACCTATTAAAAATTATACTACCCATAAAACTAAAAGTATTTACCCAACCTACCCATTTATTATTGTATATTTTTGTTATGCCTTATAGTTGTATACCTTTGTTATGCCTTATAGGTGTATACCTTTATGGTATACTGCATAAACTATGGTATACAAGTCTGGATGGGTAGAGTAAGTAAATAATTTAGTGGGTAGATCGTGTAATATTTGAAAATAGTGGATAGTGGCTGTAATTATTTTAAATTTTGTGGATATTTTTGTAAGTGTCCCATAAAAAATCTAACAAATCAAATAGAATGGACTAGAGGAAATATTAAATGTTAATATTATGAGATTTGACTTATATATTTGTGTTTTTCAAATAAATTTAAATTATTTGTGTCACAATTTGGAATTTAAACACTACGGGAGATAAATTTGGAATTGGAGCTCGAGTGAACTTTCCATATATGTGTCTTACTTTTCCAATAAGATATCATATTTTTATATCAAAATGTTTTAATTCCAATACTTTCATTTAACTCCTTTATAAAAATGACAGAGATTCCTTGATACAGCAAGATCAAAGGAGAATTTACAGTATGTTATAGTACATATATTTAGTTTAAGATTGAATTCAAGTATCTACTTTTTAGAAGCAATTTGATTTTTATTTAAAGCAGAAAGGGGGGACATCAGTAAAGCTCTTTTATGTTTAGAAATCTAGTGTTTGCATTTGATTTGAGCGTGTGAAATTAAGAAAAGTGAATGCATCAATGCAATGTGATTCTTCACAAGGGCCACCTTTTTTTTCCTTTTTAAATTTTAAAGGACACCCTGTTCAAAGATATAATTTTAATTAAGCAATACTAATAGCAACTTAGCACCAAATAGAAGATGTGGTCAAAGAAATATTTGACTTTTAGGTCCATCTGTTAATTTAGAAACCAATTTATACACCATTCATGCTTTCAATATCAAAACTAATAAAAAAATAAAAAGACCTTGTCCTACTCAAAATTGATGTGTACCAATAAGTCAAATTTATAACACTACCACACAGGCTGTTGTCGCTTATATAAAAATAAAATAAAGTAAAATTAGAAAGTCCAGAACCGAATTAGTTCGACTTTGAAATTTATATTTACGGTTCTGTTCCATTTATATCATTTATTGCTCGACTTTCTTCCTATTCTCTAATGTTGAATGGGGTGAATATCTTTTAAAATGTCAGAGAGAATACAAGTTAAATATATTATGTCTTTACACGCCTTATCACATTTTCATGAGTCAAACACATGATTTTTTTTTTCTTGTGGTGATAGTTAGGTTCGAACCCGAAGTCTCTCGTCTATTTTAATACCAGTTTAAGGTTAGAGAATTTTGTTTATGAATATTATAAATATATACTATATATCTATTTATGTAAAGTTTGTATTTAGTATGAAATACATAAATTTTAGACACGGTATAGTGAACATTTCCATTATTATACCAGAACTATTGCTGATTTTATTATTCTTTTTAAACTGGTGGAAGCCTGGAAGAGGAACAAAAATTTGCTCAAATCAATACCCTTCATTGATTTCGACCTGATCTGGAGACGTAAGAACACCATTGAGTATATAAACAATTTTCATTTCTCGTGTTCAACATATTACATTAGAAACACACGAAAGACGAGCACAGCAGTAACATCCACACCTGCACAAACCCAATGAAGTGATACTTCCAATTCAAACAAAGAACCTGCTTTTCCATGTAATGGATGCTTGTTTGTCTTCCAGAAAAACACATTCAAGTCCTACACAGATTCAATATGCACAAGCCACAATCAATTACCTGTATTCTCGTGGCCTATACCTCTACCTTTTCAATTTCTGGTTTTGGTTCTTTTTCGTCTGACACGGCAGTGTTTGCATTGCCTTCTGCTCCTGACAACATATCATCATCCACAGCAAGAGGAATCTTGAACATTTCGTCATTTTCCAGCTCTGCAAACTTCTCTTTTGATTCTCCATTCAGTAGCTCAACAACTTCCAGCATTGTTGGTCTCTTCTCAGGTTTATTATGAGCACAAATGAGTGCAACAAGAACCACTCTTTTCAATTCTTCCTCCACATAATTTTTGTTCAACCGTGGGTCTGCAATTTCACTGAATTTCCCTTCACATGCAAGCGGTAGAGCCCAATCAGTGATTGTGCGTTTTACAGTTGCATTGACCTTCTCAATCGGTTTCTTGCCACTAGCAAGCTCTAGCAAAAGAATACCAAAGCTGTAGACATCACAGCTCTCTGTTGCTTTCCCTAACATTGCATATTCTGGTGCAAGATAGCCTAGTGTGCCTTTTACTCTTGTAGTTACATGTGTTGCACCATCTGGGATTAACTTTGCAAATCCAAAATCAGCAACTTGGGCTTGGAAATCAGAATCGAGCAGTAGATTGCTTGCTTTGATGTCTCTGTGGATGATATGTGGGGTTGCATGGTGGTGTAGATAGCTGTCATACACATCACAGTTAAGTAACTGAAAAAGGAAACACAAAAACAAAGGAGGGAGGACAGGGAGGGGGAGGGGGGGAGTGAGAAATAAAGATCAAGGATGTGAATATACTCACGCAATCCCATCAGCAGACCCAATCGCAATGTTCATTCGTCGCTTCCAATCAAGAAGGCATTCAGCAGAATGCTGCCCGTGAAGATGAGAAAGCAAGCTCAAATTGGGCATGTAATCATATACAATCAGGCGTTCCTGGCCTTCAGCACAGTAACCACGTAAACGTAGCAGATTTTTGTGTCGTACTCGAGCCAGAATTTCAACTTCAACAGAAAATTCCAGATCGGCTTTGTTGCTCCACACCTTTAGCCTTTTAACAGCTATCTGAAAATGTGCATCCATCAAGAAAAATTCAACCCTCATGATCAGAAGGTGAAGTTCTACAGCTTATTGTATATATAATTTGCATATATCATTTGGAAGCTCTCAAACTTCAATGGCATGTGATGTCTTTTCAATTTAGATATATTACCAGTCTCCCTCTCCCACAAGTCCTTTCTCATTATTGTTTCAGGAAATATGTTTATACAAGAAATAGATCTTCTAACATGCACGCACCCAGACATATAAATGGAACACATTCTTAGAGTCCGTTTGGATCAGCTGGAAAAAAGGTAACTTTTACGCACAAGTGCTTAAAAAAGTGAGGGAGCTGGTTTTATAGATTAGCAGTTACAGTTGGATAGAAGTGTTGAAACTGAAAAAAGATGTTAAGGTGTTTCATTTGTAAAAATGACTGATATATTACTTAAAATGAAGAAAGGAAAATGAATTGGTAATCTTGGGCTTTTGTTAGTGAAGGTACTATTGGAATTAGAAAAAATTAAAGTAATAACAAGGTAAAATCATTGGTCAAACAAAAACATCTTTTAAGCCAAAAAGCCATAAGTTGGGCAAGCATTGTTTTGGCTTTAAAAGCCAAGTGCTTTTAAGCACCCTTTAACTTTGTCAAACACACAAATGAGCTAAAAAGAGCTTAGACCAGTCAGTCTACCTACCTCTTTCACCCTTCCGTGACAACCCCCAATGATCAATATATAAACAGTTCTAGCAAAGGCTTGAAAGCAAGCAAGTGAAGATGAGTCAAAAATTTAGTTGTTTCCAGAAGACATAGAACAATCGACCATGGAACATTCAGAAACTTTTCACTTTTGAGATAAATTTTCGGAAATGAGACTGCTAAACAAGTACTAGTACATTTTAATTCGAACTAATAGACATGGAGGAATTGCCTAGTGGTAGAGGTCCTCCACCACCAACCATGAGGTTGTAATTTCGAGGCACTTGACTCAATTTGAGAACAAATTACTGGTCGCTGGAAGCTACAAAAGCAGTACTAACAAGTAACCCGGTCAATGAGATTAGAGAAGTATTGAGATAGGAAAAAGGTGAAACAGTGAGAAATCTGAAGAATCAAGTACATTGAAATAATGAGGAAATTATGATAAGGCAAAATAATATACTAATACCCATACGGAATTGCAAGTTATCATCAAATTAAGCATGAAAAAATAACCATAATAAATTCCAAACATATTAATCAAAAAAGTCCTGAACCTAACACACATCATCGACGATAAGGTATCCAGAAAGAAAGAATCAGCAGCTTAGACTGTTATCCTGTAATACTAGTTTTTAAGAATGTTCCAGATAATGAATTTCGTACAATAAACTAATATAAGGAAGAAAACTTGGGAACTCGAAGCCTCCTTTTTTTTTAAATAAAGGTAGTATCGGGGCTAGAACCTTGACTAATCCACATGGTACCTGCTAAATCCAACCAACTTAGATATCGAGTAACTCATCCCACCTTGAATTAGAAAAGTGGGAGAAAATTCACCTACTGCCGTCTCTATTGGGATGCAGAACTTGGTATTGCTCACATCACAGAAACAAAACCTACCTTCGGTTGAAATGTACATTTAGTTCCAAATTGATTCAATTCAGACCAATCTATCAATCAATAAACCACTCAAATCCCAAATGAGTTAGGTCAGTAAAAACTAAAAAGGATCCACATTTCATGATTTCAAAGACGCGGAGATGTATTTATTATTTCTTTAGGCACCTAGATATTAGCTTTCCCTATCTGATGAGAGATGGCCAGGAATCAAACAAAGAAGAGTTACCTTATGCTTGGTTTTCTGATAGGGAGAGGGAAAATTTACTCACTTATTATCCAGCTTTCGCCGAGTGAAGAATGTAATCCTGCCTATTCTCTTTTAACTGGCAATTTGGGATGCTTTGAAAAATTGGAGCTTTTTCTTTTGAGAAGGGGAGCACAAAGTTCAGCCTTTCCTAAGAAAATATGCTACTTATGGTTATCTCTTTTACTTTATTTACCCTCTACCCTACCACACATACCGAAACACAAAGAGCAAGTTTTGACAAAGAACTGTCAGCAACTCTGAAGATGCTCGTCCATTAAGGCTCAGACTGGATGCCATTTCTAAAGCACATGTTGCTGAATTCGACCTAATTATGCCAAACTTATAGAGGTGTCCACCGAAATACTATTGAATGTGTTATTCTTCAAACACCTCCTTTTAAAATCTGCACCATGGAATCAAAGACTTAAGCAACTCAAGCAACGTCCTCCGAATGATCTTCAAGATTCATCATTTTAACCCGCTACCACTTGGAACTTATTACTATCATTAACATTCAAAATTAAAATGACAAACTCACGACCAATTCACTTAAACAGAAAGCTCACTCTGAGATCCATATATCCTACTGATTTGGCCATTATCCAACTCCTCGTATGGGCAATTAATTTGTGGCTTTTAAATCAATGCTAACGGACTAGACTCACGTGTACGAGTAGTTCAACAACTCTACACAATGTTTCATATAATTTCCCCAATCAGTTAACGAAGAGAAGACATAGGCTGTTCTTTCCTTATTAATCAATAAGTGAGAAGACATTGACAGAATCACAATTATAGCAGATGAAAATTTGATGAGCTAACTTTAGAGGAACAAGAAAACCACATTAATTACCTGAGATCCATCCCATAGTTGGCCCCAATAAACACTTCCAAATCCACCTTCTCCAAGCTTATTGTCATAATTAAAATTATTAGTAGCAGAGTGCAACTCCTTTAAAGAAAACACCCTCCATGTTGGCCGTTTCTTCTCTTTCTCCTTTCTATATTAATTCAAATAGAAAAATCAATTCAACAAAAACAAAATGAAAAAGGGTTCTTGCACTTTGATTGGCTGCATTCCCAAGTTAACACAACTAGCAGGCTACACAACAAGAAATGAATCGAGTACAAGTTGTGTCTTTCAATTCAATATATCTTTTTCAACAAATGTATAACAACATACACAGCGATATCCTGCAAGTGGGGTTTGGGAATGGTAAAGATATACGCAGACCTTACCCACCAAGGTGGAGAGAGTGGTTTTGATAGACCATCGGCTAAAAAAAATATTTTTAAAAATATGTAGAGCAGTCTAGTAGAAAATTTGTAAAATCAGCTAGAGTAAACATAACTTAAATAGAACCAGAAACAGTAGAATTAAGAGATTAAGACAAATTTAAAGCACATACCGATCTGAACCCTTAACGCAGCAAAATATGGAGGAAAAAGCCATATCTTCAAAGCACCAAAACTCAAACTTTCTCTTATTCAAACAACCACCAAATATAAAAAATAAGCTTGTCAATCAGAAGAAGCAATCTTGAAACCCCAAATAACTCAAAAGTAGAAAGTAGTGAACTTTCACTCAGCAATCATAAAGTTTCTCTATTTCCGTTACAGCAAGTAAACTCAAACCAAATTTCAGAACCGAAAGAAAGCAAAAAGATTTGAGCTTTATTAGTTAAGGACTGATAAGAAAGAAGAAGATTCTAAATGGGAATGCTTTTTGCTAATTTAACTCCATTTTCCCTTTTAGTTGAAACTTGAAACTGAAGGGGTGTTGTGGGGGCTGGGGGTGGGGGAGAGATTGGGGCGAATGTCGTGCAAAAGTAGATTATGATGGCAGGGTTAAGTCACTGTTTTTACCTTGGACTTATGTTTGTTTTGTCATTGGTCACTGTTTTCCGCTCTTTATTTTTCAAACTTTTCTACTTGGAAGAATGGGTCTTCTTGTAAATAATAATTGCGTTCCATCCTTTTAGGCAGTGTACCACCATATCATCGTACTTTGCCACACTTGTTTCTTACACTTTCAAATGTAAGTATTTGGACAGAATAATACTAGTACTAGTACTATCTCATTAACTTCAAAGATTCGGTCTAAGATTAATACTTATAGGGCAAGTTTACATTTTCGCGTAAAAATTTCAAGAAAAAAAATTGTCTAACCTAGAAGAGAAAATATACTACGCTTATAGGGCAAGTTTATCTTTGGTTAGATTGGTTGAACTGTCAATTTGCTTTATTACATCAAACATTTCAATTTATTCGACAAATTAATGGCATCGCTCTCGACATGGTTGATTTATTACTCCATCCGTTCTATTTTATGTGTCATAATTTGACTCGGCACGAAGTTTAAGAAATAAAAAAAAAAACTTTTGAAACTTGTGATCTAAAATAAGACATAAATAATTGTGTGATTATAAATTATTTTATTAATGGCAAAACTATAATTTTGAAGTTAAATTATTACCAAATTTAGAATACTGACGTTTTTTTTAACAGACTAATAAAGAAATGTTGTCACATAAATTAGAACGGAGAGAGTAGTTGAATCCAGCCATCATGTCTCCATTAATCAAAGCTAATTAATTGGATGGCATCTTGTATTTGATTGATAAAAGTGGCAACTTTCAAACAATTTTATACTATAAAATGATACAACTTGACCTTTTCAAAAAAGTCGGTACCCTGTTAGTTGTGGATCGCAAATTCGCAATGGTCTATTCATAATTAGAAGCTTAAAAGTTTCTTAAACAAGAAAACGAAACATTTTTACGTAATTCTAATAAGTGAAATACTTACAACTTACAAGATTGGGCAACTAAAATTCCACAAAATTTGCTGTATAAAATAAAAAATACCTGCCCTCTTTTCCCAACAGTCAATACTAGAGTGGGCAAAAAAACTCTACTGAAATAGAACTACTAAGCTAGCGTTTGGACCTAGATTCCCAAATAATTTTTAAAAAAATATTTTTTTTTGATGAAGTTGGATATGAAAATAAAAAAGTATTTGGATATACTTTTTTAGTTTTTTAGAACAAATTTTTTTGCTCAAAAGAGCCTTTGAGCTCTTATGAAAATAAAATTTGATGAAATTTGATGTGTAAATGTTAGTTTTTGGCTCAAAAACAGCTCAATAACAGTTTTTGGGACAAATTTTGCTCAAAAAACATAAACAAACACTTTTTTGCCGAAAAAACCCCAAAAAATTCTCCCAAAAATTATGTCCAAACGGGAGCAAAGTATGAGTGAATCGTGATACAACGATTTGAATTGCAACTTCTTGTCACTATCACTATTATATGTCCTCTTTGGTAGTCAACATTCTAGTTACTCTAGTACCAAGAAAAGAAAATATGCAAAAAAGGATTTTGAAAGTAGAAAAGAATATTAATGCGTTTTGGTTTGCTAAACAAACAATTGGAAAGCAGAGTCTGTAAATTGGCCAGAGTCACGTGACTGCACCAAAGTGGGGGATTAGGACCTATGCAATGAGATAATGTATTGTAAGTTCGTAATTAAGGCTTTACAGTTTAGTATCCCGATTTGGCAGGTTTTGTACATCAACATTTGAAATCCGAGTACAATATAAACTTAATTTAGAGATAACCTACTTAAATTTGATAGTTTTATTATGTTCAAATGTTAACGTAGTGGGTCCTATACCCAATAAGATGAGATACAAAAATATATATGATTAGCCGACACTATAGGCAAAATACAGCTACTCGAATAATATGGGTTCATTCATTTCATGAGCTCCTCTTTAGTTGGTATGCCTACTAATCATTGATGTCAGAATTGAAATACCAATTACCTGCACCCACGAACTGTTATACAACACAAATTTTATTCTCTTCTGACACTGACCCCCTCGTCCTTAGTTTATTAAATTCAGGCAATAAATTAGACACTACTGCGACGAAATTAATTACGAAATACTACAACGTCCCTTTTTATAACTTTTCCTCCTCTCCTGCAATCTATTGATATAGTGGCTGAATACTGAGTGCTTAATACTTGTATCGAATGTTTACTACTATAACCAATTAATATAGTTAGGGAACGTTTGGTATGATCTATAAGCATAAGTAATCCCGATATTAAAGATATACATTCCTTATCCAGTGTTTGGTAACAATTATCAATTTCTGTACAAGTAATCCTATTATTACTTATACCGGAAATGGTGTACAATTTTATTCCTAATTCTATGTGGGATAATAATACTGGTATAAGCAGTACCTGGATTAAACACTTGAAAATACAAAACTGCCCTTAAGGTTAATCATTACCCCTAAAAAAAATTGTATATTTTCTATCTCGTTCTTTCTGGTTCCTTCAGCCATGAAAGACTTCAGAAAAGCTTGCTCAAAAGTCGATCTGCCAAAAAAATTACTTTTTTCACTGTTATGTGGCAGCTACTACCCTGTAAAAAGGACATTCCACAGAACCAAAGCCATAAATTTCACTCAAAAATAAAATAAGAAAGAAAGCAGAAACTCTACCTAGACTATTGCTCTATCACTTATCCATGAGGTTTGCCATAGTTAGTTGTCGATTTTTTGGGAGATATGGTAGATTTACTTGGTGCATCCGCAAAGTCAGAACTATATTTGGTATAAAAAAATATTTTCTTTTAAGTTAAGAAGTTGTATAAGAAATAGTACTAATAAAATAATGAGGTGAAATGAACATAACAGAAGTCGAACCAAATAACCATAAGGAGACAAATCAAAAGTTTTCAGTAAATTTACACCGTTTATTTAGCTTAGATGATAAGAAATTCAACAAATGTGCAAGGGTATAATTGTAAACAAATTTTTATACAATGTCAAACCAAACACAAATTTAAATAGTACATTGTATATCAAATTTTTAATACAATGCACCAAACACTTGACTAAAAATACTTCTTGTATTACTAATCCCTGTATTGCTAATCCCAATATTATTAATACATGTATTATAATCCCTGTATAACTAGCCTTTATACCAAACAACCCCTTATTGTAATCCTCTGATACAAATAAGTTTTTACCTAACTACTATAATAGTAATTACACTCTATTTACAAAATGTTCAGTTTGAATTATTTTCTCCAGGGCAACATGCATTAATTCAACACCTGTCATTCTCAGCAATTAAATCAAGTGCTAGCTACTTGTTGAAAATATAGTACAACTTGTCATGCATGATGGTGATATGTTACTTACTCATGATAGTTAAGTTACTCCTCAACATGAACATTTAGGATTTGTAGGCCTAAATTTCAGGTTCTTTGTCTTATAAAGGCGGCACCTTGCACACACACTCAAAGAAATACATCCAGGCATGCCGAAAGGAGAATTACGCAAGCAGGTCTAGTTTACCAATCATGTTCAAATTAAATGTATTAATAGTGACAGAGCCCATCTTTACAAGGAGGTCTCAAAAATAAAGAAATCAACACGCGAAAAAATTAAAGGGATTCAATAAAATAATATAGGAGTATATTTTACCACGTACACATAAAAAGCTACTTATTTACACATTGTAGTTTTTAGCATACAACCTGTGCGAAAGGATGGCTCGACCGTTGATTAATGTGGTAAGATGCATATAAAATGATCTCATGTGCTCTTTTACAATTTGAATATAAGAAGACGACTCTAAAATGCTCTTTCATTTTATTTTTGCGAATTTTCTTTTTTTTCAAAAGGAAAAACTCTCTTGTAAAAATATCATACAATTAAAATCACAATTATAAATAACTAAATAACCAAATACTACTCATTCAAATGACATGCGTATAAACCAAGGGCGAAACTACCTTGGAGGTAGGGGGTCACTGAACACTGCTTCATCAAAAAAATTTATCGAGTGTATATATACATAAATGAAAAAACTACAGTATATTGCTACAAAAATGAAGTGTGACACTGCTTGAATTAAAGGGTCTTGGTGATGCAGTGGTTGGGAGTGTTGATGTCCTCATTGATGAAGTGAGAGGATCGATCCTTAGATCTTCAACAAATTTAAGAGGTGTAAAACCACTTTTGCTAGGTGCAATCTTTTACAAAATTTAACAGTAAAATGTCCAAGTATAAAATAAGAGCATTATGCTTAAAATAAAACTCTTGACTTTGAAAGCTAATTGGGATCTTGGAAAAAATTTCTAGATTTGTTGTCTCTATATAGAAGTGACACCGCTGGCAAAAAATCATGCGTACGCCACTGGTATAAACCGCAGTCAATTGTGTCGTACTCACCAACATTTTATCATAATCAGCAAATATAAACGTTCGAAACTTCATTTAAGATATTATGTGTCCTCTTAATTAGAGCATTTGTCATTGGCCAATAATTCTTGTGTTCGGATTTTAGTTTAGCTTTTTTATTTATTTATTAAAACACGATTTGCATTAATAAAATAGTTACGGGAGATTACATAACGAGTTCGTACGGCTATTAAGGTACTCTGTACCCTGAATATTACACATACTAGTACTAGGAATAGAAACGACATATAGCGCGTTTAAGTTTCCTAAAGATGATAAGTTAATACAGATATTATCCGACACATTCGTAGCAAAAGACATGCCAGCGCTGTCTTCTATTACTGCTTTTTTAACAAAATCATGTGGCACTACAAAATGATATAATGAGCTTCTTTTGGACAACTCAGGGGCTCCCTTGGCTAGGAGATGCGCCACTTTATTTCCTTGACGGAAGTTATGCCTCAATGTTGGCATTCCCAGTTTGATCATTATTAACCTGCAATCAGAAACAATAGGATAATAAGTAGAAGTAGGTTTCTCCAAAAGATGTATAGCATCTCTGGAGTCGGTTTCAATCTCCAAAGGAAAATAGGCTTGTTGAACAGCTAGTGATAGACCATAGTGAAGAGCCATAAGTTCAACGTGAGTAGGGTTTAAGCCGTTTATAACGTTGTGGAATCCTAGGATCCAATTACCCCTATAATCTCTAAAGACTCCCCCAATGCTAGCCTTATGGGTTTGGTTATTCAGTCTGTCGCTATTGATGACTGGTTAACTGGGTTGAAGGACCTCACTCCTAATATGCCCCATAATTATTATAACTGGCTTGAATTTCTCTCCTTCGCAACTTGGAATCTGTGGCTAAATCGCAATCAGAATAATGTCCATAATCTTTCCCATAGCATATCTTACGACCACGTGCATGCTAGGACGGTTGAATTTAAACTTCTTACATCAAATAATCCTAGATTAAATAATTCAAAATATATAAAGGTATCATGGCATCCACCTAAGCATCAATTCTTTAAACTCAATATAGATGGAGCTGTGCATAAAGGTGGTTTAAGTCTTGAAGACTACAATTGTAGAACCATCACATATTTATTACAAATAAATTACACTAAGTGTCAACTTAATGATTTTATTTTTAAAATATAGTGAAATTTTCTACTTTTCAAAACGTGTAACATCTTATAAATGCTGCCAAACATAGCAAAATAACAAAAATCCTAATTCCCCTTCTCTTGTCTCTCTCGCGCACTGGCTAGCTTGCTCCGACACCCCTTTCCTGATGTGCTCCGACATCCTTAGCCTCTCCAACAAGGTTGCTTCGAGGGATCCCCACCATTCCCGTTGTTTTTCGTCTCCCCCTTTTGTCCCTTTTTGTCTCCTGTGCCACCCTTCCCCACAACGTCGCCTTGGTTGTATGTCGCTGCCGGATACGCGGAGGAAGCAGCATTACAACGCCGTTGACAGATCTCGCGTCTGCTAGCATATCTGCTTATTTTTTTTCCTATAGTTATGGTGGTTGGAGTGGTAAAGAAAGTGTATGTCATGGTATACCTATTATATGTTTGGTGTATGTCATTGATAACTGTATATAAAATGGATTATACAACAAACATAGAATGAGTATACATTTTACATACAATAAATGTAAAATTTGTATGTTAATTTATCGATTGTATGTATTGTGTATGTCGTATGTATGTACGTACACACAAAGAATATACAAACAACACACAATAAATATATTGGTGTATGTCTAATGTATTTTCATTGTGTGCACAGTATATTACTGTACATACAACGAAAATACACCACAAATACAGAAATGATAAAAAAAAACATTAATCAAGGTGAAATCTAGGGCAATTCACAAAACTATACAAACTAACATTTTTTCTTACACTAAAATGTCAACATTTTCTCATTTTTAAAACATAGCAATATTTTTTTTTTCAAAACATAACAAAAATGCATAAAAGGGTGCTAAAAACCCTAGATCTTGCTTCTACCACCCAGCCACACCCACATCACTGCTGCCGCCTCTCAACCGGCGGCCACCGGCTGCCTCCGCCGCCAGGTCGCCGAAAAATTCATTATTTATTTATTTTTGTATTTTTTTTGTATGTCTTGTGTATTTTCAGTGTATAAACATGTATATTTTGTGTATGGCTAGTGTGTGAATATACATACACAAGCCATACACAATATATACAAAAGAAGAAATACAAATATACACTTATACTTATTGTATGTGAGGTGTATATCTAGTGTGTGTCCGGTGACATACATTGGATATACACATGAAAAACAGTTTTTTTTGTCTCCACCGCCACCACCAACAGCCACCGTGCACCGCCTGAGAACCAACAAACAAACATACATTTTTCGTTTTGTATGTAAAGTGTATACCCAATGTATGTCCGGTGACATACGCCGGACATACATGGGGTATACGCATTACATACAATCTCTTTGCCGTCAAAAACACCAAACATACACCACTACCACCGTAACCCCGCCGTGTCTCACCGGAAAATTCAAAAAAAAAAAAAAAAAAAGTACCAAAGCAGCTGGATCTTCACCGGAAATCACCGGATCTGCTTTGCACTAGCAGATTCGGCGCCGCCGGAGCTCAGGCGAGTCAAAACCAGCAGCAGCACGACGACGGGGCATGGGAGGGGATGCCGGCGACGGTGGTGGTAGGGGAAGCGGCGCGACGGGGAAGGGGGAGGGGCAGCTGGCGGGGTCACAGTGGGGTGTGGGTTTGGAGAGAAGGGAGGGAAGAGAGAAGGAAGAGAGAAGGGAGAGAGAATGAACCTAGGATTTTTTATGACATGTTTGGTAGCATTTTTAAAAATGTTGCTACGTTTGGTAAAGCGGCAAAATGTTGCTATGTTTTTAAAAAAAGTACCCTAAATTGATATAGAGTGTAATTTGCCCAAATTTATAGGGGCGTTGGCTAGGGGTGCCATGATAGTGTAGGAGGGAGATCTAGATTTTTTTTTTCAATATTTTATGTATATTGTTATCTTTTATTTAAAAAAATATTGCTATATTTTAAAAATGATTTAATGTTGCCATTGTTGCGAAAAGCAAAACTTATATTTGTATACTTATGTAAGAAGTCGTAGGACATTGATATTATCCAAAATCTTTCCTAGTTATTTCTATCAATATCAATCAGCTAGAATGCTAGATTTTAACAGGCACCTCAATTTTGTTCATATTTCATATGAGGTAGGATTTGTCATTTGCTAATTAATTGCTTTGGTTCGAAGGTGACAAAAGACCATGGGCTGAATTATGTAGAGACATGTATAATCTTGTAAAAACAAGCAAATTCGTTCATTCAGGAGGACAAATATATTGCCCAATAGTCTAATTAGGACTCACATGCCAGGTATAAGCGTAGTGTTAACAATATCAACTAGTAGTAGTAGCTAGAAACTAGAAATAGGCATTACTTCCCAAACTACTACAGTCATAAGAATATTACTAATAAACTACTCCTTTGGTTCCAATTTATGTGGCGGTGTTTGACTTGGTACGGAGTTTAAAAAATAGAAGTTGTTTTTAAAAATGTTCAAATTTACCCTTGAAAAAGTAAGATAGAGAAGATTGAAGTAATCAAAAAATTGTTGTTGGCTTTTAAAGTGAGTAGGACCCAATAGGGATAAAATAGAGATAGTGCATTGAATAATTGACAAATAAACAAATGTGACATTTTTTTTTGGAACAGACCAAAAAAAAAAAAATGTGACAGATAAATAAATTGGAACTGATGGAGTACTATGTAGCCGTTTGGCCATAAATACCAAAAAATTTTTGGAAAAGGATTTTTGAAGTTGAGTTGAAAAATTATATTTGAAAGTTGAAGTTGTGTTTGGACATAAATTTTACTTGAAAAAAAGTTGAATGTTTGTGAGTGAATAAAGTTGTTTTTTGAAAAAACTTGGTTTTTCAAAAATTGTTTTTAAAAAAATCTTTCAAAAATAACAGTTTTTCATGGACAAACAAGTTTTCCAAAAAATTTTTGAAAAAAAGGAAAAAGCAACTCATGGACAAACGGGTCCTATATTTAGAAATCACGTACTATCTACCTCCAATAAGTCGGCTAGAAGGGGATAATTAAGGGCTAGTACTTATATTCTCTTCTATTCACAGTTTCGTGCAATTAAAATTTCACAATTTTGACTCCTGATCAGAGCAAAGAACCAAGAAACAGAGTAAAATACAGAGCAAACAGAATAAAGAATGAAGCGTGCTTCTTCTCAGCCCATATTGTACGTTCTTGTTCTTCTTCCCCTTTAATTTCCTGTCAAGTTCTTTTGCTTATACACTAATAATCTTTCTTTTTCCTACCATTTTGTTACTACGTACGGCAGGAAACATTTTGAAGGAACTCATCACGTTAATTTCAAAAACAAAGAGAATGCAATACTTGAAGTTGAAGATGAAGTTGATGACTACGAGACTGACATTGAGAAAATTAGCGAACCTATCATACGCAAAACTATACAAAAATGGGAACCCACTACATCACGAGGTATATATACTACATTTCTAATTCCTTGCTTCTCCTTTAATTTTGTATCTTTCTTCTTCCTCCTATTTTTTGCATGGAATCAAGAAAGTGGTTTCTTTATGGATATGTTGAATTACATAAACTGTTGGACAAATCAGAGGTATTTTCTGTTTTCTTGAATATTTTCAAGAAAGCTCATTAAAAGGTTTGATATTCTTGGTTATACAGTAAAATAGAATGTTAATTTTGGTTATATTTCAAGATTCTCAATTTTTTTGATTGGTTCAATTCTTTGAACAGGAGAAGAGTTTTCTTGGGGAAAACATGGGCTATGGAGGCGTGAACAGATAAACAGAGCGGCTAGACTAGAGAAACAGCTAAAAGCAAGATGGACCTTTGATGGACTCATTGAAGAAGAACTCAATCGCTTTCGAGCCCATTACAACAGGGCTTTGGTTCCAACAAAGCTCAAGGATGTAGCCCAATTAATCATGCCTAAATGTACACCTGCACCAGAACTAGCCACATTGACTTGGTTAGGTGATTGGAGGCCTTCTACAATCTTGGACCTTCTTGGGTACTTGGCCCACTCATCTGCATTTTCAAAATCTTTGCCTGATTCAGCTAGCATTGAAGTGGGCTTAGCCCAAATGATCAAAGAGTTGAGGATTGAGGAAGCAGTGATTGATGAGGAAATGGCTGAAATCCAGGCTACTTGTATATTTCATTTACCATTTGGCCCAAAGAAGGCCCAAAAGGGTGAGGCTGCAATGGCTTGTATTCAATCTGAGTTTAAGAAGATTCACAAGGTTATAACTAAGGCCCAAAATCTGAGGCTAAAGGCAATGGAAATGGTTGTGAAGAAGGTGTTAAGCAGGACTGATGCAGCAGAGTTTTTGGTTGCTTTTGCTGGAATTCAAGACTTGGTTCATCAATGGGCTACTCAGTACAAATTGCGTAAAAGTCCAGTTTCTTTACCTACTAAAGCACTGAAGTCTGGTAGCCCAATGAAGCAATAAAATGGCCATGATCCAACTTAGAGAAGTCTCACAAAAGCTGGCCATTTTTTTCTCTTAAAGTTGGCCATTTTGAGTAAGGAGAATTGTATGATGTTCAAATTTGCAATTCAGTACTTTTTACTCTTTAGCACTTTGAGGTGTTGTATAAGTTTGAAATTTCCTTAGTTTCCTTTGGAACTGTGCTTAGCACTAGAGATCTGACTTTAGTTTTATGAATAGAAACTGTTGAGCTTTATGCTAAACACCATTGAGTAATGCGGATATGTTTCTAATGCGTCAATCCTAACACTTGAATCTCATTGTATTGGAAAATCACATACTTTACTAATATCGTTACTTCTTTGTTTATGTCTTTGAGAATGTAACCAACATTTGGACAAAAGTTTTTCCTTTTCTTATGCGGTCTATGTCACTATAATTTTTAATTGTTGGGTGCTAGAAAAGAAAGATGCATGCAAATAAGCTAATCAATGTGTGAAATACTTATAATATGAATTACTGTACTTATTTAAGTACTATTAGAACATGCTAGCTCATAGTGCTGGTATCGATTTATTATGCATCTCTATACCTAAGATTGATAGACCTCGTAAAATAAATATCCTTTATTATTTTTCTTCAACCATTACAAACACTTTATTAAAGCATTTACCTATTAGTTGGTTCAAAAAAGTAATAGGAGTAATATATTAACAATTGAAATTGAATTACTAGTACTTTTTGTCATTAATAAAAGAAAAAGTAGTCATATTCCAGACAAAAATTAGTTGCGGCAAGATGACGTGGTATTTCCACAACCTCCACCATGAATATCCGGAAACACATGCAAACGCTCTCCTCCGCGCGTGTTTTCAAAACCTCTTCCTTACGGTACACCCCCACAACACACCAACATTTCCCTTCTTTCCTTTTTCTGAAGGGACAAGCTTCCCCATCTCCCCCACTATATATATATAGCACCACCTCATAATGCAAAACCAAAATTAGAGTAGCCGTATACCTCAACAAAAATCTTCGAATCTCAAAACCTTACAACAAAATTCACAAAAACCCTAATCTTTAATCCTAATTGAATTTCATAAATTGATTAACTGATTGTTTTGATTTACATTTGTTTTGTTTTGATTTAATAAAAAATGTCTGCAATTGTTTGCGGCAGCAAGAGATCTTTTTTTGAAGATTTACAATCCCCATCGCCTACGTCAGCATCGCCGCCTGTTTCTAAGAAGCTTCGTTGTTTTTCCCCCGCATCTCCGGTCAGATTCTCGCCGGCGGCGCCCTCGAGTTTTATCGATCAGCTCAGAGCTTTGTTTCCTGATATGGATAATCAGGTTTCCCCTTTTTCCTTTATGTTGCTTTTGAATTTTGTTAAATTAAATTAGTTCATTTCCAGTTATTAAAAAATTGAATCTTTAAAGGCTTAATAGTAATTGGTTAGTTATGTTTAATATAAACAATGGTAAAGATGCAATTGATTATGATTATTGCTGGGTGCAGAGACCCAATTGATTTTTTTTCTTTTTGATTAATAATTCAAATTTACCGAGTTATATTATCCGTTCAGCTTATTGAGAAAGCTGTGGAAGAATATGGAAATGACTTGGATGCTGCTATTAAGAGGCTACATGAGCTTCATCTCGTGTATGCCGATGGAAAGACAGTTACTGATGGAGAGATGGATAATGGTATGTGTAATGTTTCCCTTATTCAGCTGATTCGTTTATGGTCAAGAGTGTTTAGTTTGATATGTCGTATGTATGAGGTTGGATAGGGATATAAGTCATCGATTGTCTCATCAACTATTTGTTGGTAACTGATGTTTGGCATTTGATCACCATCATGATTCGTGCAAATGTATATTGTGCCTGCTTCATATGGATGTCACATTTGGGTTTTGTGGTGCTTTATGGTCACTCGATATACTTACTTTTTTGGAGTTTCTAGCCTTATCAATCAATCAATAAAAGAAGCCTCAGTCCTAAATTAGTTGGGGTCGGTTATATGAATAATTCTTATCCATTTCGCTATGAGCCCATTTCATTCAGGTACACTAGCAAGAAGGTAGCAATAAACTTACATGAGAAAGCCAGTTGATTGCTGTGTGTCTATACCTGTATGTGTTTCTGTGGAGTTTGTATGAAATTATTTATGCGCGTTCAGGGTTTTAAATAAGTAGCCTTCTGCTGTTATTCATTTATTAACACTACTTGTCTTTCCCATCCACTTTGTGGTCCTTATAAATATACCTTGACTTTCTCATGAAAAGAAACCATAACAATCAAGTCTCATGCAGGAGGAAAACCAACTAATGGGCCAGATGTTCAATCTGAAGGTCCTACTCGCCAGAATAATCTTCCAGCTGATGGTGCAGAATGGGTGGAGTTGTTAGTCAGGGAAATGATGAGTGCTACAAGCATAGATGATGCCAGGGCTCGTGCCACAAAAGTGTTGGAGAGCCTGGAACAATCCATTAGTGCGCATGCTGGTGTAGAAGCAGCTCAAAATGTTCACAAGGTTGGTGTGTGTTTGTGTGTGACCATTAGATATGAAGGTCTTAGCTAGGTTAACATTTTGATGTCATTGTGGGAGGAGAAATTGCTGACTTCCTCATACTTTTCTTTTCTGCTAAATTTGCTAAGCTTAAGACAAGAAAGATATCCTGAGTATATCTATGCTGCCACCTTTTCAGCTGTCTTTGCTTTACTGTCGTACTGTTTTGCTTCATGGGTCTGAGTACAACAATGCTACTCGTGTTCGCTGATTTACCATTTCGACCTTCTAATTTACTGACATTCACCTACAATTCTTTTGCATGTCTTTTTTTTTTTTTTGATTCTTCAGGAAAGTATGATGCTGAAGGAGCAAATTGAAGCGCTTCTTAGAGAAAATGCCATTCTCAAACGTGCTGTGGGTATCCAACATGAACGGCAAAAGGAGTATGATGATAGGAACCTGGAAGTTCAGCAATTGAAGCAGTTGATCACTCAATATCAGGAACAATTAAAAACTCTTGAGGTAAAAACTGGACTTCTGGAGACTAACTTTTTTAAATGTGGCTCACCTTTTCATCTGACCGTTCTTACCTTGATGGTGTATATTTTGAATTTTGGTTCCATATTTAACACTTACTCTGTTACTTTGAGTTGGTTAGATTGCATAGTATGCGTTGTGGTAATAGACTTCCTCCATTCCATCCTGAAACCGGAACAAAGTCTTTAAGTTAAAACAAATTTTGTATTAAGCTAGTTGTGGTTAAAGTATTTAATTACTGTTGAAAAGTTGTTGATAGAGAAAATATGAGGTTTAATTTTGACAAGTAAATGAGTTTGATTTTTTTTTGAATTTTGTGAAAGTTGTATGAAATAATATTACTATTAGCTGTATAGGACAAACATTTCTGGTTTTTCAAATGCAGAGTCTTATAATCAGTGATAGAGGGAGCATAATATACGCTCAAAGTAATAATTCTGCTTTTGAGATCTCTGCTAGAGTTATTTATTTAGGAAGCAGAAGGAATAATCAAGAGGAGTAGAAGATTTTACTCGAAAAATAATTGGAACTTTGTAGAATATACATATTATGGTCATTACTTCAAGCTAGTAGCACCTGTATTTTTAGGTAAAACAATTTCCAAAATAATGACTGAAGGATCTTACATTACTGATACTTGTAGTGCACATGTAGTATACATTACTCCACGTTTTAGACTCATTATACTTCAGAATTTTTCTGAACCACTGAGCCACTCCGTCTCTTTTATCTATGGAACGAATGCAATTTGTCCACTCTGAATTCCTAATTCAATGGGTCATCATTACAGGTGAATAATTATGCTTTGACAATGCATTTGCGCCAGGCTCAGCAAAGCAACTCTATTCCTGGACGCTTCCATCCAGACATCTTCTAGGTGTTGGGACGTGTTCAGATAAATCTACGGAACATAGAAAGCTCAAGCCTGTTGGCATACTGTCAGCCCTGATATAGGATGTATTATGCAAGTTCTGTCTTTTTTTTTTTTTTGGTTAGATTGAGAAAAGGTGTGTGTTGAATTTGAGGCCCCTTTGGTTGATGATCCTGATTAAGTAGTGTTGGAATGGGCATCATCCAAATGGTGAGGCCACAAATGTGCTATTGTCCAAGTTATTACATTAAGAAACAGGAGATAAAAATGTCTAATATTGCATTCGGCTATTCATTTTCCGATGCCTTTATATATTTCATATGCAAAATCACCACTCAGGTAATTGTTATACAATCTTGTGCATTTAATTTTGTCCAATGGATGAGTTGCATTCTAGCTGTGCTAGCTGAAGGGAAAGTGTTTTTACCTATGTATGGTGACCAAAGTGAGATCAGAAATATTACCCCCATTCAGATTGACAGTGGAAACTATCTCATTACACATTGCACAAGTTGAGCTTCGTTAATAATGCAAAAAAGTACATTTAAATGTCTGTGTATATACCATGAATTCACAGTAATAAAGTACAGTTGGTAATTGAATTTGCTTGTTGTCAACTACTATTTATTGTTCTAATTATGTGACGATTTACATGGACAAAAAATTTTATAATTAGAAACAAACTTTCTTGGTAACATATTAACTTAATTTAGCCTAGAGTTATGTTAAAGGGTGAGTTGATAAAAGTGAGTATTCATAGTGTACTATTTCACAGTGAAAAATAAAAACGTGTTAAGAGTAAAAGTCATACTCCAGTATGGCAATTGAATCGCGTCACAAAATGGCACCACATATATTTGTTTCAATTTCCCCCAATTCCCCAGAAAACACCAAAATCAAACAATTCTCTCTCTTCTTCATCATCTTCTTGTAAAACAACCTTCAAACACTTAAACTACATTCTAACCATGATGAACTGTACAACAGCAATGGCCACCACTACTTCTCTACCTCTCCGCTCCCATTGTTCCCCCTCACTTCCTCAATCTTCTTCCTCTTCTACTTTCTTCTCTGGTGGGACCCTCTTGTGGACCCACAAAAAGTTCATATCTTTTTCATTTTCTTCACAGTACAATAAGAAGATAGCAGCAAGACGTTTTGGAAGATTGGTGGTTACTGCTGCAGCTGATTATTACTCCACACTTGGGGTTCCAAAATCTGCTAACACTAAAGAAATTAAAGCTGCTTATCGAAGGTTAGCTCGTCAGGTACTGAATTTTAACTTAATTCATTCTTTTGGTGTGACACCCTAGTCAAATTATACATTACCAAAACACGAGAGAGATGCTGGATATATAAGGAGGCACTTAGTCCTAAAATTTACAATATCACTAGCGGATTGGGCTGTTACATTGGGTACGTGGTCCAGCTACTTGGATGGCACGTGGTTTCTAATTATATGTGAAAATTAACCTTGTAGGTGACCAAATGATATATGCATTTTCCTTAAATAGCATGAGTTTCTAATTATCAATTTCCAGTTTTATTTCAATTATTTTGTTCTACCTGCCTCTAATCGTGAACGAGCTTAGACTGAAAAGATGCCTGATAATGCGTTATGAATTGTTGGTCTCGATATATTTTCTTTTTCTTTCTACTTTGATTCTTTACTTCCTGTGCAAGTTCATAACATACATACTCTAGCTCCAGTAGGACGAGGAATCTAATGCTTATCTGACAAATACAGCTATGTTTATGCCCCTGCTCTTTGGACTTCCCGATTAAGATAGTTCCATTGCAACACATTATTTTGTCCGCCAATAATCTGTTTCTAACTTTGATAATGTTTTATAGTATCACCCTGATGTCAACAAGGAACCTAATGCACCAGAGAAGTTTAAGGAGATTAAAGATGCTTATGAGGTAAATATGGAAGTTTAGTATTTTTAACATTTGCTTCCAGGCATTTTCTCTTTTTCCCTATTGAAAATATTGATTTTCAGGAATATGTGGCTTTTGTACAGTTTCTGGTGTTTCCATCTTCATGTTCCCCGCACTCACGTTTCCTTGGTGGATTTTATGTTTATCCACTTATTCGATTTGTTTTTTCATATATCTACCTTGCGAACTGCATTGGTTGTCTGACTGCTAAATCCGAAATGATCATTTCCTCATGTATTTTGCAAATGATCTGCTTCTTAACTAATGTAGAACTGCCATATTTTATATTTCAAAGGTTTAGAATCCTGCTGTTAGTATCTTGAAATTTTTTCCTTTTGCTAACCTTTTCAATCAGCTCTGAGGTTTAACTTTCCAGGTATTGTCAGATGATAAAAAGAGAGCATTATATGATCAATATGGTGAAGCCGGGGTGAAAAGTACTGTAGGGGCACAAGCCGGTGCTTACACGGTACACCATAAATTCTTCTCTTTTGTTTTCAGTGTGATATTACTGCCAATGTTGCTATAGGATAATCTTAATTTCTTGTTACTCCTTCCCAAATCGGTATCCACCTTCTGAATTGGAAGTTCTAAGTCATGTTATTGAACACGCAATTTGCATGACCAACTTTTACTCTTCTTGATGCAACTTATATTCTGTTTGTTAACAACTTTTATGGCCAGCATGTTACCCTCAAACAACTTGTTTTCAACTTTTTTCCTAGTTTTCTAGCTAACTCCTTGTAGGACTATGAAACGGGACTCAGAAATTACCAAATATCATGGCTTATAAAAAAAGTACCAAATATTATGGCGATAAATGTTGTCACATGGTAACTTTGCTCAGCTGATGGGAGTGTTGACGTTTTCTTTGCTCAATATCGTATGTTTACGTCATGCGTTTCTGCAAGTATGCAAGGGTCTGGAGGTAGTTTTTTTTGGTGACTTTTAGGTGTGTCCTCTAATCTGTTCTTGTGTTATTGCTTTTATCTGAAAGGAAAATGGGAAAAGAATGCTTCTCTTAATTGTGGTGACTGGTGAAATAACATTACCTATGCAATATCTGCAACTATTGGCGATTGCCAATGTTTGTCCTTCCCGCAACTGTAGGTGCTAATTTTTGCATTTTCCTCCTCCCACCCCACTTGAAGAGGAAAATGTATTACATTATGAGTTGAGAAGATTCGTAGAGGACTAGAGGATGGATCAGATCCTCCACCCTTAACTTAGGTCTTGTGTTCGAGCCCCGGGAATGAAAAGATTCTAGTTAGGGAGCATATTCCCTTTAAAGGGCCCTACACGGTATCATATACTGAATGGTTAAACAAAAGGGGGAAAAATGAAAAAAGAGAAGGTTCCTAGATTCTTTGTTTTCTTTCAATTGTAATGAAAAACAGTGCTTTTGCCGTATGTTGGATGGCGTGGCACTGGTAATATCAACAAACTCTGCCATTCCTTCTCCCACCAATTAAAATGGAGAAAAGGTATTAGTTCAAGCACGATTATCAAAAGAGAATAGAATTGTTCATGCCTGTGAAGATATATGTATTATCAGTTTGCAAACAGAATGCCTCATTGAAGAAGTTGAATTGCGATGATGGTTTCTCTTTAATTTCTGTTTTTTGCATGCTGGCAATAGATTGGGTTTTGTATTATGTTGGAATAGAAGTTGGACTATAGTCCAAGTAAACGTATCGATGTGTACAGGTCGCACATATGCTATTATTCTAAATTATTTACTTCAGCAGAAAAAAGAAAAATGAGTAGGTTGCAGAAGAAAGTGTGTTGATAGATAAGTTAATAGCTGCTTTGTTTTATGGGAATTTTCTCCACCCTGAATTTTTTTTTTTTTTTTTTTTTTTTTTTTTTTTTTTTTTTGTGAATTCTACTGCAGACAAATCCTTTTGATCTATTTGAGACATTCTTTGGGCCTTCTATGAGTGGTTTTGGAATGGACGGATCTGGATCTGGATTTGGCACGCGGCGTCGTAGTACTGTTACCAAGGGTGAAGATCTACGGTGAGTCAGGAGCTGATTGGAATAACGATGGTTAACAGCTTCCTTAGAATCATCTTTGATCATCAAGCAATAGCTTATACTAAGTTGTGGTCATGGTACTAATTAAAAAAAAGGGTTTTGGTTGTGGATGTACCTCGTTAACCATGAGCAGAAAGCTGTTTCTGATAACTTGTATGCTTTGATAGTATGACAGGTAAACCATAGGAAGAGTATAGCCTCTAACCTATTTCGTAGCAGTGGTGGAATGTAGCTCCCTTAGAAATGATAATTTGTAGTATCAACTGGAACTTCTACAAAATCATGGTCACAGACTCACAGTTGCACTTGTTAACCATGCGGGGAAAGCTCAACCTGACAATTAATAGGCGCAAACTGACAATTAATAGTCTTTCATAGTATGATTGGTAAATCTTAAAAACAGAGAAGTTTCTAACCTGTTGCAAAGTTGTGCGGGAATCTCATGCTATTGATCTTTACTTACAACCTGAAGAAAAAGCTGAGTATGTTATCAGCATACTTTTGTGCTTGAAATGGTCTTTCCATGAATTGTAGGTATGCGTATCTCTAACATATCAACCCCTAACATAAAGAAGTATGCCTAGTTCAAACTGAATTGGTTAATTGTGTATACTTGCACAATTGAAGCATACAATATTTTTTTAGGAACAACATATACTTTAGAAGCATAAAAGTAGAAATAAATACTGAATGGTATACAGTATGAGTTTGCAGACCAAATAATATAATGCAATCCTAATAGAGTTTATTTACACTTCAATGCCTTTCAGTTACGACATGACATTAGAATTTTCAGCGGCTATCTTTGGAGCAGAAAAAGAATTCGAGCTTTCACATCTTGAAACTTGTGAAGTTTGTGCGGGAAGTGGAGCAAAAGTAGGCTCCAAAATGAGGATATGTTCAACCTGTGGTGGCCGAGGTCAAGTTATGAGGACTGAACAAACACCTTTTGGCATGTTTTCTCAGGTAAAAAAAAAAAGGCTAGAAATCTGTTCTTGGGTGGTTTCAATAGTTAGATTACATATTTTGCTTTCTAATATGAATTTTGTTCCGATTCATTTTTTTTTTAATTTTTTTTTTTTTTCACTTTCAGTTGATGAAAGAATTAAGTATACTTTGTCCAGAAATAAGTTACTGGATTCATAATCTCTAGAGAATCCTTATTTGATACATAATGAGCCTGCTTTCAAGAGTCCTGAGTCATTGTAAGAAACGTCCAATTTATTTGCTATTGCATGTAAAGAGAATTACTAGTTGCTAACTAGGGGTATCAAACTTGCTCATATGAGTACAACCTTCCCAACCTGTCTAGATTGGACGGGGCAATTTGGGCACAACCCAAATTAAACCATTATTCTTTTTTTGCTAAAAGATTCTGTTGTGTTGAGTGTTTGAGTCCATCTTCTTTGTCTTTCTATAAAGAAAGGACAAATTTGTTTTAAGTTGATTGGTATCAGAAAGATGACTTCGTTTTAGGCTGCTTGGGTTATGACCAAATGTTTGGTCCAATTGACCCACTCATCATGGCAGAAGTGAATTTTGGGTGGTTTATGTATGAGCCAAATATTAACTTAACCTGTTTTAATCCCCACAATTTTGTCCAAACTTGCCAATATGACACCCCTATGGCTGTATCTTTTCTTTCGCTACTACTAACTGAGTCATTTTTGGAACACTGGGGTTTACCTAAATACTGTTAACCCGTGTCCCCTGATATGGCCTAGTAATATCTCTTAGGCTGTCTATTCTGTTTTAGGATTAGCTGGTTTCTGGGTATTGTTCATGGTTTTATTCAGGGGGTAGACACCTTTGTAGAGTTTCAGAAAGTTCGTTGAAAGACTTACAATGAAGGGATGATTCAATGAGGTTTGGATTCCTTTAGCAGTTTTGAAATGGTAATGTTTTTCCAACTCCTATGGAATAATTAGCTCTAGGGAGCACATAGCACTTCCGAATTGATGGCACTAAATCTGTGATTTAAAATTCGTATATCTTTTCTATGGGTAAGTAATTAAAATAAAGTAATAAACACGTCATACTTAAAAAATAATAATTGTAGCTGACATGGACTAAAATCCTTTAGCTTTCTTTTCATTGCATTTGAGGAGTTAATATCTAGAATATGGTGATAGTTCTCATTATTGAAGAAATCTAAGGCTTTAATTTGCATTTTTAGTTCATTGCAAAGTAAATAGTCAAATGTATTTGCTGTACATGTCCTTCCATGTACAAGGATTGCTTGTTTGCTTTTACATTATTAAGTGTTTCACCTTGAATGTGGGAATGGGTTGTTTTCTCCTCGTATGTTTTTGGGCAATTCTCACTTTATAAGCTAGCTTTTGGGCTGAGTCAGGTCCTATGTCCTGTATCAGAGCCAGATCCATCGCCATTCTGGATAACCAATGTTGGACCTCTATATTTATTATCCACACTCCAGATGTCTAGTACCGGCATGCAAGGGGGTGTTAAGTTTCTATATTGGTTGAAGGAATGGGCAGTCTTGAGCAATCCTCACCTAATGAGTTGGTTTTTGGGGTTGAGTTAGACCTAAGGTCCACTTTCGCAATAGATATCATACACTTATTTTGTTATTATCCTTCTGCTGATTGGTTGTTTGCTCTCTAGATTCTAACATTTCTCGCCTTTCTTATCTTTGTACATACTCATTAGTACATTTTCCATCTATTTGGACTAAGTAGGTTTCTGTCTGCCCAAACTGTGGTGGGGATGGTGAAATGATCTCTGAATATTGTCGTAAATGCTCCGGCGAGGGGCGGATACGAGTGAAGAAAGATATAAAAGTCAAGATACCTCCTGGAGTGAGCAAGGGCAGTATCCTCAGAGTTGTTGGTGAGGGTGATGCAGGTCCTAAGGGGTATGTATTCAAGTTATACAGTTTCATATATCCACAGAAATGAAAATAGTCTGCATATTATCTAGGGTTATGGTTCAGTGGAACATCTCTGGAAATTAAAACATTTTAATAATCATCTGCATAAAATGTTCCTCTTAAGTCTTTTGGGATCATATAATCGTCTGCAGAATTCTCCCTAGTGATGGTATATACAGGGAGAACCTATGTGCACACACCTCCAGCGTGATAATCTTTCAGCCGGTTGTAGCTTATTAACTGAGTCACCTTTGAGTGCTGTCTTCCAAATATGCTTTACTCTCTCTGTAAATACAAAGGGTAAAAGGAAAAGCACCTTGACTCCTTTACAAAAATTTGCCTTTACCTAACCTTACATATGCATATTGAGATTAAGAACATAAAGCTCAGGTTGTTAGTTGATCTTTGTCTATGTTTTTCAGGGCCCCACCTGGAGATCTTTATGTCTATCTTGACATTGAAGAGATACCAGAGATCCAAAGAGATGGCATAAATCTGATTTCAACAGTTTCAGTTGGTTATCTAGATGCTATACTTGGGGCTGTTGTTAAGGTAATTTACCCTGACCTTTTTCTCGACTCTTGTCATATTTGGATAAAGACGTAACATAAGATAGTCATGCCCGTGCCATTCAAAGTAGGAAAAAGAAAAAGGCAGTGATGCCGTGTAGTCCGTGTGCCCCTAAGTTATAGCATTATTAGAGGTATCTCAAAAATAAAGGGTTATGCCGCTCTCAAGATAAAGCACGTGTGGAAGTATCTTTTAAGGCCTAGTTTTATATGTTTTTAGTCAGGAAAATAGAAAGTTGGTTCTCATAGAAATTGGTGCTTGGTCCTATTAAAAGAGCATCTTCCAAGAAATTCCCCCTATTAGATCAGGGGGTTCCTATGCCAAAGGGTTTTGCTTTATGGTAAGAGCCATCTTGTGACGTGTGGGTTAGGTGCATGTCACGGGCACGAACTATGCCAGTTGCCACAAACAAAAGCTTGCTATTTAAGTGGAGGGCGTGTTCACTATCGGTCAAGTTTTGAATTGACCTCTACTGACCCGGGACTTCTCGGGTATTGTTGATGATATGATTTTTTCCTAAGTTACTCGGACTCGGGTGCGGGTGTCCGATATGGGTGCGGATCCTTCATGATCTATATTTTAAGATTCGCGGATACAGATCCAGTTATGGATACGGGTGTGGGGATACATTTAAAAAATTCAATAATCTAAAAGTAGAGTTATAAAACCTAAATTATGAGATATTATGTGGAAAACTTGAGGAAAAAATATTGATCAGGACATAGAAATTTCTATATACAATAATACAAGGTATTCTATTTCTTTCAATTTCTCCCTACATGGGTAGAATTAAAAAAATCATTGAATCTGTCCAGAATTTCTCCGTTGATTTTGGTCAAAATACCCAAAATCAGTTGACCAAATCGGGTACGGATCCCACACCCACACCCACATGGGTACGGATCCGACACGGGTGCGGCGCCAAAAGTGAAAGAGTCTGAGTAACATAGTTTTTCTGTAATAAGGTAAAGTAGCTTATTAAAAATGTACCAAGATGGTATACCTTATACAACATCCGGTCATTATCATCATTGTTGAAATATAATTAAGTTTTTTTTTTTTTTTTTTTTTTTTTTCGGGATAAGGTATAATTAAGTAAATTAAAGTGTGATCTCTCTAATACTTAAAGCTTTTAGATGATATGGTCACACACTTTAACATAATATTGGAGCAGGACAACTACTCTTCTAGGTTCAAATCTCACCACGACACTTAATAAAAAAGAATTTTCACGCGCTTGGCCCATAAAAAGAATCGGATCCGCCCGTGAGGGAGTGTATTGAAGGCATAGTCTAAGTAAATAAAAGTTTGTTCTCTCTAGCAACTTAAACTTTTAGATGAGATGGTCATACATTGTAATAGTTTAAAAAAAAACCAGGGGATCCCTATAAGAGCTATATACATCTAGCTGAAAATGAGACTAAAATGAATGTTAGACTCCGGAAGCTCCCCAACCTTTTAAACCTCTTCACGCAACAAATGCGTGATAGTAATATATTCCATTGCTTGTGCCATATGACGAGAATCTTCTGCATTCTATGTCTGTCCACTTGGAAGATTAGTCTTTCTTCCTCGGTGAAAGAGGGGGAAAAAGGTGTGAGAGAAAGAATTCTTGTGAGTTTTGAGATTTAACCAAAAGACCTGGCATCTGTACAAGGCGACCCCATTTTTCTTCCTTCAATTGCCTTTATTTGTATCATATTTCTGAGTGCTTTTGCTTCTCTCTGATATTTTCATCAGGTTAAAACTGTGGAAGGGATTATGGATCTCCAGATTCCTCCAGGCACTCAACCTGGGGATGTGCTTGTCTTGGCAAGGAAAGGTGCTCCTAAGCTGAATAAGCCATCAATACGTGGTGATCACTTGTTCACGATTAAAGTTAGCATACCAAAACGCATCAGGTGCGCAAGTATTAAGTTGTAGATGATGAATTAATTATGCATGTGAGTCACTCTTATTGATTGGTTGTCAGCCAGTATAGTGGTCATATGTCCTGGTTCCTGAAGTTAAAAAGGAAAAAGACAGGGAATTGTTTTTTTTTCCTTTTTAAAAGAAAAGGGAATTGCTACTAAGGCTACTGGTGACAAAGCAATGTACCTAAACTCATCAGTATCACCATCTAATTTTGCTTTGTATCCTCTGCATACAAATGCCTATAGAACAAACTATTTCCTGTGGTCTACAGAAAAAGTTTCTTGAAAATTCTAATAGGTAATAAGGCTTTTCACATATAATACAGATTGATCTTGTTACACAAGAATTTAGGGCTTGTAAGCAAGTGCTCTCGTAATTGCTTCTGTCTATGCAAATTGAAACTTCATTTATGGTTCTTTATTTTGCAGCGTGAAGGAGCGTGAATTGCTTGAAGAACTTGCTTCTCTAAATAAGGGATCAAGCCCTCGTACAAAAACTCGCCCAATGGTTCAGCAAACTGGTATATGGTTACGTTCTGATTCATCATATTTTCATTTCTGTATACATGAATGATGAATGGTAGGGATCATGAATACTGGGTTGTGATTTTAACGAAACACGATGAGGTCCAGAGAGTAGAAGGGAATGATCTGCCACTTGTTCGGCTGATGGTATTGCATGTACCCTTCCAAATAAAATGCTACTCCCTTCATCCCATTTTATGTGATGGTGTTTCTAGGCACATGGTTTAAGAAAGATAGACTTTTGAAACTTGTGCTAAAGTATGTCATAAATATTCGTGGCTATAAATCATCTCATTAGGGTAAAGTAGGAACATTGAAGGTAAATTGTTTCTTAATTTAGAAAGGTGTCATTCAGAAATTAAGTACGTCACGTTGGGACAGAGGCAGTGCCTCTTATCTTGTTCAGAACTAGACCTGGGCTCATCTGTCGTGCAAGTGATTGGTAAATATGAAAATGAACCATTTGCGAGTTTAGTGGTAGGTTTTTGACTACTTTAATGTCAACAGCAGGAAATGTGGGTATTTAGATAGTTACTTAAAAACCACAAGATCTCCTTTTGACCTGGAAATTTGTAGGATGCTTCCAGAAGTTAAAACTGATGCAACACACAGAGAACAAAAAGAACATATTATTACTTGGGCATTAAGAAATGAAACAATTGATTCTACCCCATACTCTATAAATGCTCCTTCACATTTTCTTACCAAGAAATATTCAGGGAGCAAATCCTTTTGTAAGAGTGCTCTCAGAAATAGATCCAATGCAGTTTGGGTGGGACATGTAGCTCCGAGGATTAGAGCTCATGACTGGGAACTATGGTCTCGGGTCTTAAAATAGAAACCTCTATACAACTGCTCGAAAGGGTAAATATCTTTCACTCTGAAAATAGGGAAAACATGTTCTGAGTCTACTGCTGTGTCAAATGTTAGAATTTCTCCTCGCCAAAAAGGGAAACACCTGTTGGTCTGATTGTAGGAAAATTGTTATTAGATTAAATAAACCAAAAGCCATGGTACTTGGGTGTTGAAAATGAATATCTCATTAACAGTCGGTCCAGTCCTTTGGCATAAAAATTGACTATCTTTGTTTTGCAGCTAAAACTACAGAAACTCCAGTAAAATCAGATTCTACAACAGCACAAACTGATGAGTCATCAGAAGATCAAAATGATCCGTTGAAGAAGTTAACAGATTTTGCTGGGTAAATTTCTTGATCTGTTTACTCTTTAATTAGGAATTTCCTTGGAAAGTGTTTTTGTTTCTTGGTAATTTAGTCTTCATTTGAAAGATGCTTAAAACCAAGAAATTTGCCTATTTTCGGTCTAAAATCATGGATGGCCTCCATGATCATAAACCATTTAAGTGGTTTCGCAGCTTTCACTGTATGAGAGTGCCAAAACTTGCCAGAAAATAGAAATACATCCACAGAGCCATGGTAGAAAGACAATTGCACTTGTGTAGGTGTATATATTTTAGGTCGATGTTGGACTTTGGTTTACCAATTAAATATGCACCATTGGTTTCACCCTAACACTTCTAATTAGCTCGCCATAATTCTGGAATAATTGATCTTCACTACATTTTGTTTAGTATTTTTGAAAATCTAAGTTATTTAATTAAATTTTTTTCTGTTGCCAATATTTCTTGCTTCTAAGTAAAGGTTCTGTGATCGCAGGTCTGTCGTGAATGGTGCATTAAAATGGTTAAGAGACAATCTGTAATCCTCAGTAATGGGATACTACCTCAACAGTCCTCTCTTATACAACATTGGCATTGAAATTTATGTGCCTCAGAACAGCCATTATAGGATCTTGTGGCCCTTCATTCCGTAGAATAATTTTTTTGTTGATTCAGCCCGAGAAATCGAATCCAGCCACCCTAGGTGGGTATTCTTTTAGGAAACCTAGTCCCTTGCCCTTGTAAATTCTGACAATACCTCTTATCCACCCTCAAGCAAGTCCATGAGCTGTATTCTAAGAGCTAAAATTTATGTATGAAATTTTGTATGTTACAAGCATTTACTAGAAACTGAGAAAAGGCATTGTTTCCATATTTGTGCACTTAATGGAAAAATGATTTGTCGTGGGTCATTCATCAATACAGGAAAGGGCAACTTGAAATTCGTTTGGTGGTCTCCCAAATGTTGAAACTGAATTATATTTTCTTCGCAATGCTTTGCAATCTTGCAGATTTGTCACAAGTACACTGCTTTTGTATTACGAAGCTCAGGCATTCATCTCTAGTATATCAACAGAGTGTTGCAAGTGCAGAGTACAAGAGTTGGCGTCCAAGCCCAAATAAGTCATCGTTAAGTTTTAACAAGAGTTCTTTCACTGGCACAAGGCATGAACTTCTAGTTTTTCTTAACTATTAGAGGATAATATGATTAATAGTTCATTATGGAAACTTATCGGTGTTATATGAATCATGATTATAGAGTATAAACTTATCGGTGTTACATATCATGGAGCAAAACAATCCCAGTACTCCCTTGGATAAATCTTTTACAAAAAGGTACACTCTGCACTTGACATTTTTACTAGAGCTAAAATAGATCATTTTCACCAAGAAATGACCATCATCATTGTCACTCTTCTGAAACTGCACGGCTTTGCTTAAATAAGAGCACAACTGCAACAACCACCGGAGCTGAAATCATAAACAGAGCTAATGAAATATTTGGGGTCGTTATCTCTGGGAAAATGACACTTGCATACTTTATCGCAGCTCCTCCCGCGAATGAACCAGCTCCTAGTTTCACCAAGAAGTTCAAATCCTCCTGCTCATCACAAATACAATACAATACATTACTCGTGTAAAGTCAGAAAAAATTGTCCAAAATGCAGTTATGAAAATAACAGTACAATACAATACAATACGAAACATATGCAACAATCATTCAGACAAGCTGTAAATGTAAAATAATCTTCCATAAAACCTGGGGAAGGAAAGGAAGGCCAGGTTCGTTGGTGCTAGGATTTGATTGGTCAGTTTTGGGATTGGAAGCTCGGGCAGTTAATCGGACAGATTTTGGAACGAGGAAGCTAACTGTTGGTGGTGAAAGAGATGACATTAAGGATGATGCTGTCGGAAATTTTTTTGGGAAAGGGGGAGCTTCCATTTTCTTCAAATGTCGAATGAAGCTCCAGTGGAAGTGGATTAGGGAGGAAGTACGTGGCAGTTTATTACACAACAGCCACAGATATGTTTTAACTCCTCCTCATCCAATGGGCAAATGAGCTTGCTAACTTCTTTTTCTATTTTACCTCTCAATTTATGCTAATTGCACAAGCAATAAGCCTCATCTAAATTAAAATTAAAAATTTAAATGAAATAGACAAATTAGAAATTCCTATAATATTTATGAAATTAATAAAAAGACTATGAGAGAATAATTTATTTATTATTACAACTTTACTAACGGAAATTATTAGATTATTTAAATATGCTGATAAGTAAGTAAAACTCTTGAACAGAAAATAATCACATAATAAACATATCAAGTACTAGTAATGTTCAAGAATCTTAATACCCCTTTTCTATTACTACGATTTATGGATTTCTAATCACTTGATTCTAATATGAGCATTAATTTTCTTTCCAAAAGTATTTTTAACAGATGATATTAGTTTCAGCTACATTTTATGGAGTTCAGTTCAGTTTAAGCTATGTATACACGTAATTTTAGAGTTTAGCGTAACCTCTTGAATTTTTAAAGTGAAGTAGATTTCATAAACTTGCATTAACAAGATGCAAAAAGCAAGGGATGTAGCTTTGAGAAAAGCTAACAAAATCCAGAAATTGATCAGGCCTATTTACAGGAATCAATTTTGACCAGCTATATAAATTGACTAAACACCTAGCCTTTAGTGAGTGATTAGGAGTTGAAATCCCATCAAAACACCTCCTCTTCCTCTCCTTCCATAAGTACCAAATAATGCATGCTGAGATTATAATCCAGATGGTTTTGATGGCTTTGTCAACTCTCTATAAGGTCCAGCTTTCATAAGTATCCTTGAGGTTGAATGGCATTACCCAATTGAGAATTTAGCGTAACCTTTTGATTTCAAAATGATCACATCATTGCAGAATTGGCCAGTTCAAATCCAAAGCTTACAAATGAATCTTGGGTCATGCGTTTAAACGATCTGGCTGCCTAGTGCACGAGGTGTTGGAGATACAAACGACTTGTCAAGATATGATGCAAGATGAATTGTAAGCACATTTTCATTTTAGAAAGGATACTTGACATCTGCTTCAGACTTTGCCTCCGAGTTCAAATGGTGTTTCTGCAAGCTATTGATCTGCTATTGAGCAGCACCCAACTCTTCGTATAGTCTTTCATTCTCTTGTATTATGAATCTTTGAGTTGATTCCATTTGAACCTTGTCAGCATTTACTATTTTCAAGAACAACTTGCTCACTGTCTGAATGTAGAAGAAAGAATCCATGTTGTAATAAAAGAGACCGATAGTAGACCTGTTCAGAGGTCAGCTTTAATTCCACCTCCACACTTTCTTCTCAGGTCCTCCATGTCCCACAGCATTTGAGTAAATGTTCCCCCCTCAGTTAGAACTGCTCACTGCAGGTTCTCTTTGCCAGTCTGTTTAGAGATTCAAGCTCAATTCCAAATCTTTCACTCTGGAGGAGCGGCAGTGATGGTGGTAGTTGGTAGACTGATGATGATTCTTGTCCCATTTCAAGTGGGGAAAATCAAAGTTGTGAAGTGGATTACTGGAACTCAAAGGAAGTGTAGAAGCCATGTAATAGTAATAGTAATTCCTTTCTTCTCCTGTCTCTTCTAAATCAATACCTCAGATTTACGTGACAAACAAAAATATCCAACTTCTTCCTAAGCGCTAATAACAAATAGCCGAACAGAATATTTGTTTTTGTTTGGTCAAGTAGCTGGCTGTGAGTAGCATTCATCTCCCTCACTATTAATTCTAAAGAGTTCATAATTCTCCATGTCACTATTTATTAGGGATAGACATTGATAAACATTGTCCACTAATGGGAATGATTTATCGTCTGCCAAGAAAGTTTGAATCCTCTTGTCAACTTCAATCCAACTACATCCAGGTTTCTTTCTCAGCCCAAGCTCCTTCATCTTCAGTCTCAACTTGCGTACCTCATCCCATTTGTTCTGCGAAGCGTACAGTTTTGCCAAAACAACGTAAGTGGATGGATCATTTGCATCCTTTTGAGTAAGCAACTTTGCTATTTCTTCCCCAATATCCAGTTCCCCATGCAGCTGGCATGCGGAAAATAATGTGCTTAACAACTCAACATCCTCCCTGGTAAATGGATTGCTCTGTAGAATTGCATAGGCTTCACGACACCTTCCAGCACGTCCAAGAAGGTCAATAATACATGAATAGTCTTCAGCTGATGGTTGGATGCCACAGCCACTGACCATTAGATTAAAATAATTACAACCTTCATCCACTAATCCTGCATGAGCACATGCAGAAATTACTGCAAGGAATGCAACTCTGTCAGGTTTTACATTAGAATGCAACATCTCATTAAAGAGTTTTAAAGCTTCAAAAGCTTGCCCATGAGACCCATATGCCACAATCATTGTAGTCCATGATACCAGATCTCTCTCAGGCAACTTATTGAAGACTTCAAAAGCTTCAGTCACCGCACCACATTTAGCATACATATCAAGCAGTGAACTCATAACAATTCCATTGGATCCGAACCTATTATCAATAATAAACTTGTGCATCTCCTTGCCCTGTTCTAAGGCTGCTAATTGTGAACAAGATACTAAGGCACTAGTTAAGGTAATGGCATCAGGTCTTATTCCGGCCAACTTCATGTCATTGTAGATGCCTAGAGCCTCCAAGTAGCAGCCAGCTGACACATATCCAGAGATCATTACATTCCACGCTTCCACATTGCTCTTCGCGATCTTATTAAAGACTATTTCGGCAATGTCAACTCTGCCACATTTGAAATATAAGTCAACAAGTGTAGTATTAAGAAAGATATCAGATCCTATGTTATTTCGAATTATATATGCATGAAGAAATTTCCCATGCTGCAACTGAGCGGATTTAGAGCACGCCATTAATAAGCTGCTTAAAGTCACAGAGGACGGTTTCATGTTTTGTTCTTTCATCCTTTGTAAAAGCTCAATGCATGATTTGCTATCACCTCTCAAACTATATCCAGAGATCATGGAATTCCAAGAAACCAAACTCTTGATAGGGATTTGCTCAAAGATCTCTCTAGCCTTATCTAAGCAGCCACATTTCCCATACATGTCCACAAGAGCTGCACTTACAAAACCATCTAACAGAAACGAATCATCCACCAATTCCCGATGAATTCTCTCCCCTCTTTCCAAATCCAAAAACCTCGCACACGATGAGATCGCAGCAGTATAGGTAACCGAATTAGGCATATGTCCCAAACCCTTCATCTTCTCAAAAAACTCAAGCGCTTTAACAAACTGCCCACTTTGATAGTAACACGAGATCACCGTATTCCAACACGCAACGTCTCGTTCAGGCATTTCATCAAACAGCTGCATAACTGAACTAAACAAGTTTCCTTTCCCATACATACCAATCAGTGAACTTGTCACCACGACATCTGATAAAGATCCATTTTTTATCAAATAAGCATGAACCATTTGACCACATTTAACTCTCCCTAAACCACTACAAGCTTTAAGAACACTAGGAAATGTGTAACTATCAGGTTTAAGATACGGGAATTGCAAAAGCAGATTTTCAAAAAGCTCAAGAGCTTCATTAAACATATGGTTCTTGGTATAAGCAGCCATGAGACCATTCCATAAAGTAATATCAAGAGGGTTATCAAGATTTTGAAAAACAAGCTTTGCAGAATGGAAATCTTGGACAGAGATGTATAAGTTAATAAGATTCTTGCAAAAAAGAATGTTGCTTTGAAAGCCTAAAGTTACAATCTTTTGGTGCAATAGTTTGCCTTGACTAACATTAACGCGTGATTTCAAGAGAGACAAAATTCTCATAGAATCCATATTTTGGTTCAAGTTGTTGACAGTACTTGACACACGTTGGTGTTGGGAGTGTATAATCTCACTTCAATGATGGAAAATATGATGTGTTCATCTCTGAAATCTGCATAAAATGGAGCAACTATTACAAGGTAAGAGGGGATGTAAGATGGCCTTTTCCTGTGTATAATTGGGCGGGGTTGAGTGGCTAGCTCGAACTTTAAACCCGCTTAACAAAATCTTTAAAAACTAATTTCAGGTTTAAAATAATTGTACTAATGCTTTACCTATTGGTCGAATTTCAGTTGTATTGACTGACTCGGTTTTTTATAAAAAATACGGATTAGTTAATTATTGATCAAATTAAATTGTATTTTCCGATATAACAACATGCATTTTCACTTCAGGTGTAGAATTTTATCTTGAGCATACTCGGGTGTGGACTGTGGCCTAGTGGTTCATAAAGTGGGGCAAAAAGTATGAGCTTCAAATTCAAATTCTAGTTGAGGCAAAGAGACTAGGTGATTTATTCCGATCTATCCAAATATTGATGAGTAGAGTTATTCGATACCTATACTTGTGGTAGCAGTTATCCCGTATAACCGAACGAGGTATGAACAATTATGTCCATCATAACTTGTGAACAATTGAATAACACATATAACTTTTGCATATAAGGCAGAAGTTTGTGCCAATTATGCACGGTCTCTAACTTATTGAAACGTCGGTGTCACATACAAAACTAATTTTGCACACAACTTATAACAAGCACTTTTCTTAAGTGGGCTAAAAGTTCAAGATCACTGACTATTAGATCTATTCTTGTAAATTACCATTTTAAGGTACCGGCCCACGCAAAACGAGAGGATTGGGTTGGCATTCCAAACCCGGGCCCAGCAACAAAAGATCACTTGGTCCTCTTTCTCGCCAAAGAATATCTCTTTATAAGAAAACCGTCGAACACTTCATCGCCGGTGAATCGATAATCTCGAAACAGCTTTTGAATCAGCACACAAAATTTCCATTCCCAAATCAATTAGGAACCCTGTGTTGATTTTTGTGAATCGAATTTCAAGATGGTGTTAGCACAATTAGGCGGGAGCATTTCACGTGCTCTCCAGCAGATGAGCAATGCTACAATTATTGATGAAAAGGTCCTTAACGAGTGTCTCAATGAGATCACCCGTGCTCTTCTCCAGGCCGATGTTCAATTCAAACTGGTTCGGGATATGTCTGCGAATATTAAAAAGATTGTTAATCTGGATGATCTTGCTGCCGGTCACAACAAGCGTAGAATCATCCAACAGGTTTATATTCGTACCCCTATTTGTTATACGTTGATTTTAGCTGCTATAGCGAGGTGATGTTATAGAGAACATGTAATATAATAGTACACAACAACAAACCCACTGTGATCCCACAAGTAGGGTCTTGAGAAGTGTACGTAGAACTTAACAGGCTATTTCCAAAAGACCCTATGCTCAAGAAAAATATTTAAAACAAAAGATAATATGAAAATGAAAAGAAAAGTATTGACGACAAATAGTAGAGGAATAGCTTCCATAGAAAATTACTAGGTTGTTACAGTGAGGTGTTGTTATAGAGAATGATTGTTATAGAGACGTTTGACTTTATATCTACTACTCCCTCGATACCAATTTATGTGACACTATTTCCTTTTTAGTCTGTCCCAAAAAGAATGTCATTTTTCTATAAGTAAAAGCATGTTACATTTGTAAAATAACAAATTTCTATGGCTTGTTTCCCCGACCCTGCGTGTGTTCTCCGAGCCCTACGTGAATGCGAGATGCTTTGTGCACCGAGCTGCTTTTTTTCTTTAGAACACAAATTTCAAAAGGCTGCATTTTATCACCAAACAAGTCTCTTAAGTGGAGACACTGCTGTTTCTCAGGACATTAGTTTTAGAAGATCTTTCGATGCTGATCGAAACTTTATTTGCATCCAACAAGTGAAGTCTATAGAGAAGCTGTAGAAGATTTGTTTTCTTTTTCTTTTTCGGTTCTTACTGACTGAAGTGGTATCTTCTCTCTTCAGATAGACCCTTCTCGCATTTCTTATATTTATATGTATCTTAACTTTGTGCTTCCCCTGGTGCCGATCACTTTTAAATTCTGCTTCTGACGAACATGAAAGGAACATAAGCAGATGAACTTGTAGGCAGTCTGTCATGATATCTCTTTTCTTTCTTTTGTTCCTTTATATCTATTTGTGCTCGCCACCTTCTTCTATTAAGTTTAAGACTTTCATTTGTATAGGCTGTGTTTAATGAGCTCTGCAAGATATTGGACCCTGGGAAGATTTCATTTACACCAAAAAAAGGGAAACCTAGTGTTGTAATGTTTGTTGGTTTGCAAGGTGAGTTGACTTAATTTGTTTAGGTTTATGTTATTGTAGCGAGCTAATACGTGAGGTAGCATTAACTTCGTGATTAGTAATCATAATTTGGTTTGCAATAATTATTTGCAAAATCACCCAGCCTTTTCCTTTTTCAATTACAAGAGTATCCTTATTTCTTTTGCGTTTCATGCAGGGTCCGGAAAAACTACAACATGTACAAAATATGCTTATTACCACCAGAAGAAGGGTTTTAAACCGGCTCTAGTATGTGCAGATACATTCAGAGCCGGCGCTTTCGATCAATTGAAGCAAAATGCTACAAAAGCTAAAATTCCCTTTTATGGAAGGTATGTCCTCTTCTGAATCTATAACTTTTAACTTATCTCTACACCATTATAAGTTTGATGCTCATAATACTACCTAATGGCGATCAATATTCCTTCTTTCTTCTTCCTGGCAGAAGAAGCTGAAACTCGTCATTTTTGTTGGTTAATTCAATCAATAAACAACCTCATAGGCCATAGCCGTTCCTAATTTTAAAGTTCATTTAGATAAGGAAAGTGGAAGTCTGAGAAGCGTCGCCTGATGCATGGAGAAAAGTGAATGATATCTTTCTAAGAAATGTCACAAGATTAAAGTTGATTAGCTGACAGCTTGCCTCGGTCTTGCCTAATTAGTTTATCCACTACACTTCAGCATCCTACTTCTTAGTCCATTATCTCTCATATGTAGATTCTTTTCCATTACCTTGAAAGGAATCTATAAAATACTTTAATTCTAAGCGTTTAGCTATTTATATCCAGATTGATTAAAATATTAAGAAAATCTGCAAATGTGTTTGGCTTTGCCCCATTAGCTATTATACTATGGTAGCTTAAATGGTAGAAGGGAACAACAAAAATTCATAATTCACTGTGATTTGTTGATCATCAGATTGTCTTGCCTAATTTCGCAAAGGATTGTCTACTTTTTATATCAAGCTTTTTCTACTTTTTCTTCAAAATCAAATTTGCTACCGAACGGGCAAAAAGGAGGAAAAGAAAAAGAAACTGTCATTCTTATCTTGCTATTAGGTAAGAATATTTACAGTTTACCTGCTTTGAGTGGAATACTGCTATGTGTCTCGCTGAGTAGTACTGTTAACTGTAATTAGCAACCAGGTCATTTTGAACTGTATCACTGTTCTAATCTACACTTCGGGCCATTCTATTTTAGTTAACCGATGTTACTGCAACAGCTATACAGAATCAGACCCAATGAAAATAGCTGTGGACGGTGTAGAAACATTTAAGAAGGAAAATTGCGATTTAATAATTGTTGATACCAGTGGGCGCCACAAGCAAGAAGCAGCTCTTTTTGAAGAGATGCGACAAGTTTCTGAAGCAACGGTATGTATTACTTAGCTCTATATTTTTCCTTTTCATTAGATGCTCATCGTATTGTTTTCCCCAGAAACCAGATCTCGTGATATTTGTTATGGATAGTAGCATTGGACAAGCTGCCTTTGATCAAGCTCAAGCATTTAGACAAAGTGTTGCGGTTGGAGCCGTGATTGTTACTAAGATGGATGGCCATGCAAAAGGAGGTGGCGCCCTTAGTGCGTAAGTTTTTAATGTATTGTATGTTGCCTTAAAAAATTTCTCCTGATAGTTATGGGTACTCTGATTTAACTACAGACATATGTTAAGCATATGCCGTGAAATATCAACATTACTATTTGGTTTTTACATTTGCTGGTTGTAACTAAGATTTGGACCTTGGGATCACCGCATTGTTACTTCTTTTTTGTTGTGTAACTATACAAATTAAAATGCTTTGCCTTCTTGCTCAAAAAGATTACTAAAACTTTTTGCTGGGTGCACTGAGAAAAAATCACCTTGCGTGAACGTCCGTAGGGATCTTCAGAATGCTTTATGTACTTTAAACAGTCAGATTCCCCCTATGCCACAACCACAAGGTCATCCCCTTGGGGGCTTTACTAGGATTTTGTTATTGATGTTCTCAAATTATAAGTTGGCAAATTTATTCCAGACATTTTGGTGAATGAAATTTATCACCTGTTTCTTTGGATAAGAAAAGATATATTTTTTCTTTCGCTCTTTCATGTACAGCGTCGCTGCAACTAAAAGTCCAGTCATATTCATTGGGACTGGGGAACACATGGACGAGTTTGAAGTTTTTGATGTTAAACCATTTGTCAGCCGTCTTTTAGGTTTGTGTCTCTTCTGTTGAAATTGTCAAGTTTGCTTGGACCTACGTTCCTCTTTCCATTGCCATTGACTTTGTTCTCCTGAACTATCTACCAGGCATGGGTGACTTGTCTGGATTGGTGAACAAGATACAAGAAGTGGTGCCAATGGATCAACAGCCTGAGCTTCTTCAGAAGTTATCAGAAGGAACTTTTACTTTGAGAATTATGTACGAGCAATTTCAGAACATGCTTAAAATGGGCCCCCTTGGTCAGGTTTGCCACTCTGATCTCCCCAACTCTTCTTCTCCCTTACTCTCTCTCCTTCTCCGTCACTCTATTCGTTTCTTCTTTTTTTTGAAATTTGGATGCCGTTTTCTGAATGTTATACCATTCACGACCAGACTAAGAACTAAAAGGATTGGTTTTGTAACAAAACCATTGTGATATTTGTTTCCAAAACCAACCTGAATATTTTTATTGGTTTTGCATGTCAGTCATTTCAGTCTTGTTTTCTGAGTTCTAAAGATTTGATTTCAGCTCCCTTTTGTTCATTTAGGTCACGACAATTCTGAACCGAAACTTTCTACTTAACCACTTTTATGCTACTCGTGAAACATCGATATATAGACTTTCAAGCATCTTAAAACCTCTTTTTCATTATTTATAACTTTTTTTTTTGGAAGAGGGTAACATAACACATGAAACATTGGTTTAATTGGATTGGAACTCGTCAGCTATTCTTATACCCTCCCCCACCGCCACCCCACTTTCCAGTTTTCCCTCTTTGGCTCATTCTTCTTTTTTACAAAGTCATGCGCCTGACTTGTTGCACATAATTGATGTTTCTTTTGCTTCTTGGTATAGGTCTTCTCAATGCTTCCAGGATTTAGTTCAGAGATGATGCCAAAAGGTAGTGAAAAGGAAGGTCAGGCAAAAATTAAACGGTATATGACAATGATGGATTCCATGACCGATGAAGGCAAGCGGCTACTTCTAATGGTGTTCAGTTTAAGCTACTTATTTACCTTTACAAGTTTGTGTAACCTTTTGATTTGAATTGTATTATAAATGCAGAATTGGACAGTTCCAACCCTAAGCTTATGACTGAATCTCGAATCATGCGTATAGCTAGAGGATCTGGCCGCCTAGTGCATGAGGTGATGGAGATGTTAGAAGAATACAAACGACTTGCCAAGATATGCAGCAAGATGAAGGGGCTGAAGATACCAAAGAAGGGAGAGATGAGTGCCTTGTCCAGAAACATGAATGCACAAAACATGAGCAAAGTCCTTCCTCCTCAGATGTTGAAGCAAATAGGTGGCATGGGTGGTTTACAGAACTTGATGAAGCAAATGGGTTCTGCCAAGGACATGATGGGTATGTTTGGTGGTGGGGCAGAATAATGTCATGACAATCTAGTACATTTTGCTGAATTAAACACAGACAAGTTACATATCAATCAATTGTTGGTCGAAGCTATCTATGGAATTTTTGGAATCAGATGTATTTGGTTGATTTAGAATGAGATGTGGTTGATTTTGATGCTCCACTTTTATAGGTGCGATCTTTCAAACATACTTTCTCATGAAGGTATCCTTTCGAGCAGTTTCAAGTCTTTTAGTTACTATTAAAGCTTAGGGCTGTGCTTTTAAGTTATCAGTAAAAGCTGAATGACGATCGTCATTGATTGATAATGTGCAGCCGAGTTGCTCTTTCACCTTTACTGGGCATCAATTCCTATTGCAGGGCAAAACATTGCAATGACCACTTATACTTTACAAGCGCATTTGATATAAGTACAAGAAAAAGGAACGACTTATATACAAGCCCATGTTATAACATAGATATATGTCTTGCATTTTGCAAATTATCCGTCTAAAAACTTGGTAAGGTCTGTCTTTGTTGGAGGGCTCTCTTCTTCATTGTCCTCGGATCTATTAGCTGTTTGGAGTGCATAGCGAATGACGGCGTTCATCTGTTTCCTCAGTTTGGCGTTGTCAACATAAACATCAGCTAGCAGTTTCCTCAATTCATCCACTGCTGTCCTTGGATAGCCTCCATCAAGATTTCTATTAGCAATAGTAGTTTCAACATCTTCTGCTAGCAGCTGGGCCTGTTTAAGTTGGAAAAAAAGGAGAGAGAATGAACATATTCTTGTAGCTTCCCTTCATTATCAATGAATTGGCAAGTTACAAGTGCAAAACATAACAAGATTAAGTCCCACATATAACATTACTAGGAAACTATAGGTCGTCACTTCTGATGGACATCCACATACGGCTGGATATCAGACAATCATATTGCAAGTTTGGTAAGTCAAGTTCAAAAAGGCAATATTAGCACATCATATAGTACCATTAAATTATCTTGTCCTCATAAACCAGTTATCAAAATACTCCACTGCTCGTCATTCCTGTATCTGCTAGCAACAGATGATAATTCGAGAAGAGTAACATGAGCTAATTTTGCGAGTCAGAGATGATTGCAGTATTTATTTTAAGACTGTTATCTATATTCTATGATTACTTCTTGGTTTCCATAGGACATGGTAGTGCTCTCTATTTTCTTTCGGCTTTATCTAATGCAGTTCCTTGATTCCCAGACACTTGCACAATCATAGGGACTATAACAACTCAAAACAATCAAAGAATTCTCCACTGATAATCAGACTCCACACAAGCTCCAAAAGAAATGTTTATAACCTACAATGCTTCCTTCGCCGAGAAATGTGATATATCTAATTATTTCCTTTTGGAAGTTACTGAAGAGTGAAGACCTGAAGGATCGCAAGCATCTGAGTAAAACATAAATTGGATGTAGAGTATCTCTGAGAGAAAATTATATACAATTCAGAGCATTTAGGAAATGCCACCAAAGATAACCCAAAAGGTAAACAATCAAAGGAAAGAGACACACCTCAGCAAGAAGTAGACCTATCCGATTATCAGATGTTAACAGTATATCGATGGCATCAGAAGGGCAAGATGCATCCAGGACCAGTTTACTTTCTTCCTCGAGGAGGAAACTAACGCTGCATTCCTTAAGTCTACTGCGAAGAATTTCGCACTCATGCAGCAGCTTAATATTAGCAGCATTAGCATGTTCCCTGCTTTGCCTTTCCTCCCGTAGAATTATCTGAAAAAAAGGAATCATAGTCCAAGTTAAAGTAAGGGATAAGTTGTTTGAAGAAAAATTTACAACCCCACCGTTACACAGGAATAAGCCCATATCAACTACACTTCTACTCAACCAGCTTATTAAGGAACTAGCGTTTAAATGACTATACGTTAATAAAGAACTAAATGATTACTTCTACTTGTTCCTTCTCTCTTTCTAATTTGCTGAGCTCTTGCTTGAGTTCTGTGTCGGAACTTCTTAGAGATTTAATCTCCTTGACTAAAAGTTTGACATCTGCTTTGGACTTTGACTCCGACTCCAAGTACTGTTTCTGCAAGCTATTGATCTGCTGTTGAGCAGCATCCATCTCTTTGTACAGTCTTTCATTCTCTTGTATTATGAATCTTTGAGTTGATTCCATTTGAACCTTGTCAGCCTTTACAATTTTCAAGAACAACTTGCTCATTGACCGATATATAGAAGAAAGATTCCATTCTGTAATAGAAGAGAGTAACAGCAGACCTGTTCAGATGTCAACTTCAATTCCATCTCCACACACTTTCTTCTCAGTTCCTCCATATCCCACAGCATTTGAGTAAGATTTTCCCTCTCAGTTAGAACTGCCTGCTGCAGGTTCTCTTTGCCACTCTGTTTCAGAGATTCAAGTTCAATTTCCAAATCTTTGACCTGTAAAAGACCGCCCAGATAGTATAGCATCATTATCATAACGAAATATAGAGAAGTCCAGCAAAAACATAACTCCCAATCATAAATAGAAAAGTCCAGCCGTAAAATCAACTCCCACTCAGGGTACAAAAAAGCTTTGGTAAAAGAATTCTGGATCTACAAGTTGAGCGATAATCTTCTAAGTGATAAAATAGTTTCTAAAATATATACCTGTAAAATTACCTAGTCCTTCATAACCCTATTTCCCATTCTCCACCTATAATTAGGGTGGAATGAGGTGCAGAGGGGAGACAGACATTATTTGAGAAATATCTGAATGAAGCTTTCTATACCATGAGAAAAGATTGCTGGAAAGGAGGAAAAAGTACGTGTGTATGTAAGGGCTGACAATTTATGAGCATCAGAAAGGAGCTTGTCATCAAAGAGCTTAGCTGGGGGCAGGATGTTACAAGAGAGGGATGGCTGAAGACAAAAGTTGGGAAGACTGGTTTTTTTGGGTCATTATTGGAACCAATTCTTCTGGAAATTCACGAGAATTAACTAAAAATAAGGGCAACATGTTCCAATGTCGATATAAGAAAAGGGCAAACAAAAGGACATCACATGATGAATTACTGCAGTAAGCAAAAGAGAATTTTGCTAAGGTGTATGACAATGTACTCGGAGCTTTCCAGCATCCAATGTGATCACAATTTTACATACTACTACATGATTTGGACAACTCGGATAACAAGATCAGAGAGATGAATGCAATATTGCATGTTTAAATTGCAAATTTTGTACGAAGAACCGCACCTTTGTGGCAAGGTACTGTCGTACAGCAAACTCTTGATTCAATCTCATCAGGAGATCTTCCATGTCAGTTTTTGCTGTGGCCAGCCTCAGCTGCATAGTTCTGAGGATCCTATTCATTTTTTTTTGCTCATCCGATTGAATAACAACTTGTAAGTAGTCAGGGAACTGTAAATCGGAATTTGCTGGTGCATTCAGTCCTTTTAAAAGTTCAGCACCTTCTGCAGGGTCATGCGACGTGTTCCGCAATGATTCAACCTTCCAGGAATTTGAACTGTCAGAAATTCTTTCTGAAAAAATGTCAGTTTCATGAGTCTGTTTAACGTGGCCAATAGCCGTACGATTATCTCTCCTGGAGAAAACCTTCATATCATCCTTACATACTACTAGAGCACTATCTATGACTCTCTTGGTGGAAACATCACTGTCATCTCCTGTAGAAGGCACATTTGAATGATTTTGCGGGTTCCCTTGTTCAGAATCCCTCCCTGGCTTGCACTCACCATGTTTTAACCTAGCATCCTCAGAATTTGCTTCTCCTAAATGGGTGAAACGCTGGTAAAATGCTGCATTATCAGGTTCACCAGACCTGCCCCCCTCCGTTGGTGATCCCAGCTCAGGGGTCCCATAAGCAGAATCATTGCCGCAATCAGAAGCAAATGATGATGGACCAGCAATCAAAGAAACATCTGAACTATTTGAGAATTGAATAGATGGAACTGCACTGGTGGATGAATTCACATCTGCAACGTTCTGATTCAATTCATAGAATGCTGAAAAGTTCATAAAAGGGGAAAAAAAGGATGACATCAGTTCAACATAGATTTGCTTGATAAATCATAGGAACTGGTTGTGCACAACTTTCAAGTGTTTGGTGAAAGTACAAGGAAAAAAGCACAAGTTTTCAACAAGCAGCAAGGAGACACCTACATGACCTTGCAGCTGCTTCAAGCTCAAGAAAGATCCCTATAGGAGCACTTCTAGATATCTCAATGTCAGACAATACTTTCGTCATCCAATCCTCCAATAAACACCTACGCTGAGATGAAACCAACTTGAGCACATACCAACATCTACAACAACAACAACAATAACGTACCCTATATAATCCCACAAGTGGGGTCTGGGGAGGGTGAGATGTACGCTGACCTTACCCCTACCAAGGTGGAGAGGTTGTTTCCGATAGACTCTCGGCTAGTGAAAGTATTAAGAAAACACGTTGGGGGAAATATGCACATACCAACATCCATATGAGATATTATACTGAGATGAAACTAGCTTTACCAACATCTATATGAGATATTATGCTGAGATGAAACCAACTTTAGCGCATATCAAAACCATTCTGAGATAATACGTATTAATGGTAGGTAACAAATCTGAACCATTACAAGGAAAAAAAACACATATACAGGTGAGCAAAATATATGCATGCTACGACGACATTTAAGGTAGTGAAGAAAGAAGAGACCATTGTTCTCTAGTCCATACTAAAGAGCCATCACTGACCCATCAAACTACTACGTTCCTCAAGAATAATTTCAGGTTTATGATGCCTTCATGTGATTATAATTGTAATAGAGGAGAACGACAGAAGTAGAATATTACTAACTTCTTCGAGAAGTTCATTGCTTTGCATCCTCAGAAGCCCCTTCGAAGGAGCGGGGGGCAATTTTTTCTTTGAGAATTCTTTCTTCAGCTGCAAAAATAAGAGTGTGAAGCTGCAGCATGAAGGGATCGTCTGGGTCAACTAACACCACATTTAGAAAGTATGGAGATATAATCCAAGAACCAACCAGTTCTTACTGAAGCCATAGATGTCATCTATATGTGAAAAAATTCGGAGGATAGAAATATTATCCTACATGTTACACTATGCAGGACTGGAAGAAACTAGCTGACCTCTGCAGATAGCTTTAAGAAATCACTAAATCTTCGTAGTATTTCTCGCGTAGTTGTGAACCCATCAGGTGATTGTATACCAATTTGAACCCTGTAAAACTGTTCCAGTGCGAATGTCAGTATCTCAAGCAAGGAATAATAAGTCGTTAAAGTTATCCGACAGTTTCTTTTCATTCTAATAGGATATAGACTAAGGTAATCCCCATTGGGCCAGGTACGACTTTACCATTAAAAAGAAAAAGAAAACACCTAAGGATCCTCAAGATAAACTCCAATCCTCGGCAGAAGTAACAATCTATTGGATGCAAAAATAGCTTATTCCTTTGACAGTGCTCAATGCATAAAAGGACCCTGACTCAAAAGTTTCATAGGGAAATACCACTACAGTAGATGAACCTCTGGGGTGTGACAAGATTGTCCAAGAGGGAATAGTGGCACAGTAACTCCATCCTGTATGAGAATCAAGTGGCCAAATGGTATCATGTCCATCCTGCGTAAAACAAGGGAGCCTTCATTCGACCATGCAGTGAAAGTTCTTGTAACAAAACTAAATGTCTAGGATGATCTTTTCAAGATTTTTTTCTTCACAACTAATCACGGATCATAAATATAGCAACAGATTTGACTAACTGCTGATCAGATTAACTGCCAAATTGACAATGGAATCTTCAAATACGACAGAGCAAGCTAGTAAAGGTTTATCCAGATTTCGAGGAGTTCATGATTTTTGAAAGACTTTAAGGTTGACAGATTTCGAGGAGTTCATGATTTTCGAAAGACTTTAAGGTTGAACTATTCTTTAAAGACAATCAGGATTTTTTTTTTTTTTTTTTTTTTGATAACCATGGTATTTGGGCCAGCTTGCATGCACCTCGACTAATTTCATAGGGTACCTACTACCTCCCGCCAACATAGGTACCGGGTACAACTGTCCACCAACGCCCCTAGAATTTCTGCCTCCGTTGGGATTTGAACTTCAGACCTCAGGATTCTCTACCCACTTCATTGATCAAGATTAAGTGTCATGTTCATGTTTTTCAGTCAAACAACTGTCAACTAAAATCTAATGCAAGAATAAGCCTTTGTACAAACACAACCGTAATTTATGATTACAAACAGTAAAACATTATTACTATAAGTTACATTCATGGACATTGGTTCACTTTTCTCTTGGCAATAAGAGCAAGCCTTTCTTAATTCTAACATACACTTCTCTTGCAAAACCTTGTGGATCACACTTTTGTCTCAATGCCCAAAAACATAACCAAAGAGAAATAACACACATACATACTCCTCAGTTAGGCTGAAACAGTGTCTTTAGCTATTTGTTTACTCCTTTTTTATAACTCAGAATCTTTATCTAAAATCCTGGCAACTGACTTCCCTTTAGAAATAAGCATTAGCTCCTTTTGTCTCTGGTCAATCACACTCCATAGAATATAAATTTGGGTGAGTTTTGCTGCTTCTATGGTTATGCAATTCAAGGGTATCACAATTTTCACATGCGTGCCAACTAACTGTTTAACTTTCAATAAGAGACTACAAAAATATATAGATACTACAAGCAAACTTTTCATTTAACAACAAATATTAGTTCCCAGATAATATAATCATATGTAGCAAGAAACTTACAAGGAACCAAGTCAGGAGCTCGTTTATAGCTTGTTTGGATGGTTCTTACCTATTGTATTGTATCGTTTTGTTATTTTAAATACTATATTTGTCTTCATTGTTACTTAAAACTTTATTGTATTGTATTATTAAATTTATCGTTATAAAATGACAAAAAATGCCAATTTATGTAACATACAACTTTGGGCAGTGGTGTCGTTACCTTTTTTTCTCATCTTGCCCTTACTTATTACTCCTTACTCTACTAACTGTACCACATACCCTACTTTTTCGCAATGTTATAGCTTAATCTTCATATTGCCATTATTTGGTAGTATGAAACAACAAGAACCATACAGTATGATACAAAATACATTATGAAACGATATGTAACAACCATCCAAACAAGCTGTTAATATTACATTCATAGGAAACATAATCATATATAGCAAGGAACCTCTAAGATACTCAACTAATTACTCGGTCCCACTCACAACACACTAACTAGGTGCAACTTGATCATCAATACTCATCAAATATAACATAGATAATGATTCTAGTCATAATGAAATACGAATTCAAAGATATTTTATTTTATTGCTGTTTACCCAAAGGCGAGGGGGAGGACTCCAATCCATCCCTAAAGGAAGAGGCGAGGTGCCGTCGTGGCGGTGCTTAGGTGGACCCCTTAAAAGTTTGTTAGCTTTTTCAACCAATGAAGTAACCGTTGCCGGTTCCAATTCATCGTCATCGTCAACGATCGATGAAAGCGATAGGGATTCGATGAAAGAGGAATCATTGAATCCCAAATCCAAAAATGAGTAGTTACCACCGTACATGTTCATTGTAATTGGGTTCAATTTCGGAGTTCAACTGCCCAATTTAGCTTTTTGCTTCAGCTCAACTAACGGTCCTCTTTCTATTTTTATTTTCTTGTTTTGGTTTGGATAACTATTTGTTTATTCTCTTTCTTTTGCTCCAAACTTACATATATAGATTGGTATTTTTAATCAGCAAATGAACGAATCAAATGTTTGATCTAGAGGTTAGCAGCTGAGACATGTAGTAGTAGTTGATAAGGTGGAATCATAGCGATTAAAAATCATGTTCAAACTTTGATTACTTCATTTCTACTTCAAATAACAATATCATCATTTAAACATGTGATTGATGTCGAAGACATAATTATTAAAATGTGTATTTCTAACAGCTTTATGAGGTGGTCTTCATACCACTAAATCCGAGTCCTATCGCCATTCATTTTCAAAAAAAAAGAAAATCCACATATTCACTGATATATTCGTACATGAGCAGGTTACTTATGCAATAACAGAGAAAATATTCCATATGGAATAAATATGAAACAAGAAAATATGTGTTACTAGAGATTATATACTATTGAAGGACAAAAGTATCCTTCTAAAGCATATAGTACATGTATTAATAATTTTTTCATGATTAGTCAGTAAATAAATAATCTCTGCATTATAATCCATGTAACATATGGATCAAATCATCCCACTGTTGTCATGTCTATGAGAGGTGGCTTGGACTAAATCCGTACGATGTGATTGCATGAATATGATACTTTTGCATTGGTCGCAAAAACTTAAAATTTATTTATGCTTTTGAAAGTTGGTGGAACATGACCTTTTATAGTTTAATGGAGACGTATAGTCTAAACTAAGACCTTTTACAAAAATATACCCTCCAATGATATCATTACCTTCTATTTTTTGATGTTTCAATTGCTCCATCATAAAAAAAAAAATGCTATTGCCAACCCTTGTAGTTTAAATATCGATGGATGAATGCTAAACTTGCAAAAACATTTTGAGACATCATAAGACTATCAATAATCGCTTCCGGTGTACAAATGTTGTTTGAGATTATTTTCACAACTCCATTGTGTATAGATTGGTGGTAAAAGTACAAATTTTAAGATAAACGATAACTGTAGATAAAACATACAATATCAAATTATATTTAAACAACATTGCATGATGATATTCTCAACTTCGTTTACAAGTCTTGCCGTATTGGAATGAGTTCGTGTTATCTTCATTATACATGTATTATCTCTTGTTAAATCGCCAAAAAGTGAGGGGGGTATTTTTTCCTTAACCTTAGGAGGTTAAATAGAATTTACTCTATAATTAATCATAATATCAAAATGGGATTTGGTTGAATAATTTCTCTTATACAGGACCATACATTTTTGAATATTTTACATTAAATTAGACACTAAAAATCAGACAAGTGATTATGTTTAAAAATTCAAAGATTCATTACTTGATATTTTCCTCTTTTTGAAAAGTTTTTGTCATATAGTTTGACTGAAAGTTCTTTTTTTTCTTTTTTTTTTCCCTTTTAAAATCTCTTATAGTATTACTACTTTTTTGGGAATAGGGGGAACTAAATTGTGAGGAAGGGCAAAACAAATGGTTGCAACTCTTATTGAACTCGAAAACAAGCAGTACATTTTCTAAATAGCCCTTGCAATGTGCAATTTCAATTACTATATTCGTCTCATTATAAATATTCATATTACTCTTTTTACTCCACTAAGAAATTATTAAATTTTATATATATTTTACTACACCTGCCTTATTAATAAAATTGAATTAATTGCAACTATACACGGTCTTCAAATAGCAATTTTTTAAAATGGAATGACAAAGATAAACAATAAAATAATAATAATAAAAAAAAAGGAAGCAAAAAAAAAAAAAAGCTAAATAGGAAAAAATATTAGACGGTTGTGATTGGATGAAACAAGGCGGCGTAGAATTTTAAGGGGAAGTTACATAAAAAGACACAGTATATATAATGGACCTTAAAACCTCAAAAGTCCATTACACATTATTAGGCCTCAATAGCGGCCAGCCCTAAAAAGTCCATATTAGGGTTTTGAGCCCATCTTCTTCTCCTTTCTCCCTCCAACTATACTTTCTTGAATTTACCATTAAAAAAATAATTAACGATAAACCCTAAACCCTTGCTGTACGGACCAGGGTTTTTCGTTTCACCATTGGGTTTTTGCAAGCATCAGTTATTGTTCTAAAGTAAGTGTTTTTCTTTTTGTGTTTTGCGGTATTAATACTTTTGTTTGTCTGTTCTTTCATTGAGTCAAGGGTTTATCGAAAACAGTCTCTCTACCTTTCTCAAGGCAGGGGTAAGTTCTGCGTAATCACACTCTCCCCAGACCCCGGTCATGGGATTACATTGGGTATGTTGTTGCTTATCCGTTTGTTGTTTATTTGATTTTTAGGTTTTATAGAATTTGACAAGTTGTAATCTTTACCTGTCTTTATTTATTTGTTCATTGAAATTTATATTTTTCTTTACATTTGGATCGTTTTAGAATTCATCTTTTGTTTTTGTTTTGGATTTCTTGTTAATGTTATTTGGAAAAGTTTGATTTTGACAATTGCTTTTCGGTGTCTCTTTTGTATTTATTTTGGATTTCTTGTTAAGAGCATTTATGTTGGATTTCTTGTTAAGAGCATTTATGAATTTTCTGTGTGCATGTAGTCCAACTTCAAATGAAAGAGACGATACAGTAGCTAACATAGTTTGGTTCTCTTATACATAGTTGTTTGCTCTGGTTGTTGTAGTTTTATGTGAGTACTTGAGCTATCATGGTGTTTATTACCTTGTTTGTTTTCAAACATGTTATTTTGGTTTGTTTTTGAAAATATTTTCGGGAAGAGCCTCTCCACCTTGGTGGGGATAAGGTCTGCGTATATCTCACCTCTCCCCAGACCCCACTTGTGGGATATTACTGGGTATGTTGTTGTTGTTGTATCCATGATGTGATTTGGGGAATGGTTAGCCCCGGCACGTGCGGCTTACTTTAATCTGTAGGGAAGTATTCCGTTGGGGTTTGACATTGGTTGTAGAAGAGTATGTAGCAGCGAGTGAAGTAGAAAGAATGCAAAAAGAAAGAAGGAAGTATGCTTACTAGGTGTTTAAGAGGAGAAGGGTAGAGGTGTGGGACCATTGTCCACCCATTTTTGAACTGTGTGTCACCCTGAAAAAAGGTCCTTTATTTTTCACTTGTGTTTTGCGTGTGATTGCAAGTTCTAGGCTGGGAATTAAGAAAGTCTGTTGTCAGCAAAAGGTTTCTGTCTCAGTTTTTGGTTTTCCCACTTTGTAGTTTATTCGCTAGGGAGTACGATGTCGCCATACAAATTCCTGGGAAGTAAGTCAATGACCACCAAATTAATATAAAATGTAATACTGTCTATTCCCTTAAAAAAAAATAAAAAGAAGTCTGTCAAGAATCTTAATGCACCTGGTGATAACTTATAGTTCTGACTTCTGCGCTAGTTGCATTGCCAGCATTTCCGTTGGAATAATCCTTAATGCTTCTATTCCCAAAAGTGAAATTCCTTGTACCATTTATGATTAGTGTCAAAAAGAACCTCCAACCCCCATCCCTGGGCTCTTTTTACCTATTTTCTGGTTTAATCTAGATAGGGTGAGGGGCAATATGAGGTATGATTTGATGGGAGGAGACTGGAGAGCTTTTAGATCCTATGTGCCTGCTTCAGCTTTTCTTTTTATCTTGTCGATCATCATTGGGCACCTCGTTGAGTATGCATGGTGATTAACAGCTTTAGTATGTTAGTGTTGTCGGGAACCATTGTTCGATAAATTTGAAGTGCACCACCTTGAAATCAATTTTTAGTAATGTTCTATTCTTTGTGCTTGAGAAAAACTGTCGCCTTGTTTATGCCTGAGAAAGGCTGTTGCCTCTTTCATGCCTGAAAGACCTGCTTGTATAGCAGTATTGCTTCATTTATTCATGTATGCTAAAACATTTGTATGCCTGTATTAGGTTGTGAACTTTCTACTTTGTTTATATGTTATCCTTGTATCATTGTAGAGTAAATGTCAGCAATAATGGAAAACAAAACTGAAGCAAGAAGCGTCTAATATGTTTTTTTATATACAGACTAGTGGTTTTAGTTGAATGAAGAATGCATCAGCCAGCTAATTTGTTGTGTGAGATCTGTATTTTGGGATCACTGACAAATCTATACATTTTCTAACATACAATAATATGTTTGTTGATTGATGAACTTATTTGAATTGATGAAAAAGTATCTTAATAGATTTTTTGTTTGCTTTGCTAGCAGGGAGTTTTAGAATGGATGCACTAACTAGTCATAATGATTTAGCTGATTCAGAGGCACAACCGAATAAGCGCAGGCGGAAGAAGTCCATAGTCTGGGATCATTTCACAATTCAACCTGTTAATGCAGACTGTACCAAAGCCTGTTGTAAGCAGTGCAAAAGGACATTCTCCTATATGAGTGGCAAGAAGTTATCAGGGACTAGCCACCTCAAACGGCATATTACCTTGGGTATTTGCCCAGTGAATCAGACCAACCAGGGGAAGAATCACCTAACCCCACATAACTGTGCTGCACAAACTAATGGTTCTGCTAGTGCTACTGGTAAAACAAAGAGGCGCTACAGAGCTACTCCAGGACCAACAAGTATCCAGTTTGACCAGGCTTGTTGCTGCCATGATATCGCAAAAATGATAATTCAGCATGACTACCCACTTGAGATGGTTGAACACTCGGGATTTAATAATTTTGTACGAAGCATTCAGCCTTTGTTTAGTTCAGTGAGTGTCAGTACTATTCAAGAGCACATTTTTAACATATACCTGAGAGAAAAAGAAAGCCTTTCAAACATTATTGGTGCAATTCCTGGACGTGTTAGCCTGACATTGGATTTGAGAACTTCAGATCAGAACTCAGGTTATGTCTTCCTAACAGGATACTTTGTTGACTGTGATTGGAAATTGCGGCGGCGGCTTCTCAATGTTATCATGGTACCTTTTCCTGATTCAGATGTTGCCTTTAATCATGCTGTTGCCGCATGTTTGACAGATTGGTGTTTAGAGACGAAGCTATTCACTCTCACTCTTAATCAATCCTTTGCAAATGACAATGTCAGAAAAAACCTGAGACATCTTTTGTCGATCAAGGGCGAAAATATTCTCAATGGTCAGCTAATAATTGGTAGTTGTTGTGCTTCTGTTTTGAGCCATCTTGCACAGGATGCATTAGATTCCATGAGAGCAATTGTTGAGAAGGTCCGCCAAAGTGTTAAGTTTGTTAAAACATCAGATTCCCATGAACAAAAGTTTCTTGAGGTCAAGAGACGACTTCAAGTTCCCAGTGCCAAGGAGCTGATTGTGGATGACTTAACAAAATGGGATACGACATATCAAATGCTGATGATTGCTTCTGAGCTGAAAGAAGTGTTTTATTGCTTGGATACTTCTGACCCTGATTATACGGTGCCTCCTACAATGGATGAGTGGAAAGAGGTTCAAACTCTCTGTTCATACCTGAAGCGTTTCTTTGATGCAGCCAACATTTTAACTTCACCAACATACGCAATGGCAAACGTTTTATTTCATGATGTGTGGAAACTTCACTATGACCTGATACTAGCAGCCCAAAGCGGGGATCAATTCGTACGTAATTTGACTAAACCATTGCATGATAAGTTTGACAAGTACTGGAATGATTGCAACCTGGTTTTAGCAGTTGCTGTTGTCATGGATCCTAGGTTCAAGATGAAGTTAGTTGAGTTCGCCTTCAATAAGATCTACGGTGAAGAAGCTGAAACTTGGATCAAGATTGTCGATGAGGGAGTGCATGAAGTCTTTTGTGATTACATCGTGCAATCACTTCCTCCACCTACTTTTGTGGATGAAGCAAATGAGAATATCATAGTAAAATCAGAATTCGCTCAGGAAGACATCTTCCTTCCTAATGGTGATACCTTTGCAGATTTTGATGTCTATCTCCATGACATTATGAGCAATCAGCATATGAAAACAGAGTTAGATCAGTATCTTGAAGAAGAACTCATGCCTCGTTGTCAAGATTTTGATGTTTTGGGTTGGTGGAGATTAAACAAATCCAAGTACCCTACACTATCTAAAATGGCATCTGATATTTTATCCATCCCAGTCTGCACTGCTCCTCCAGATTCTGTGTTTGACACTGCACCGCGAGAGTTGGATATTCATCGAAGTTCTTTGAGACCTATTACTGTCGAGGCTATCAGTTGCGCAAAGGATTGGCTCAATGCTGAATCTTGGGCTGGAGGAATCCCAACAGGATTGTTTAAAATGGATTATTAGATTTGATAGTATTATCTTTTCGTGTAGTTTCTTCTTTGTTTTCTTTTTGGTCACCGATTATAGTAACATTTTTGTGCACACAAAAAGGCTTATAGGTCAATGAAATTCATATATTCTTTCACCAACTTTTTTTTAATAAAATTTCTCTCTTTCACTAATGTTTCTATACTAATGTTTCCATCAGTGTTTTTAGAAAAGAGTAGGAATATGTCTGAAGCTAGTGATTGATAAAAATCTGCTGTTCTGATTGTTCTCGAATCAAGACTCTGCATAGCGTGAACTTGAAGGCTATCAGTACTCTATAACTTGTAAGCTCTTAATAAATTAATTTCAACTAGATCAATGAAATTATTAGGTGATTCTGACGAACAGTCAAGTAAGAGTTGTTGTGTTAGGCATGGCAGAATGAGGCAATTCATTCTCAAACATAAGTTATATTCGTGTTAACATAAAAGTCGGTCTCATTTATTTTCTAACTCAACTTCAAAATTTAGATGGTATAGTGTGGATGAAACCTTAAAATTACCCTCACATGCTGATCTCGACCCCACTTAACAGACTCTTAAACTTATCTTATACTTCCAATAAGGCTTTCTGCAAAAAAGTTTTCTTGATAGCTTCACTATGTTTAAACCAAGCTTCCCAATTTGCTCATCTTCACTTGTCTTCAGAAGTCCATTTATCCCTACAAGAGCTCGTAAAAAACTGCAAATCTGTGAACCAACTTAGGCAGATTCACTCAGTAATTATCCAAAAAGGCTTTACTTTTGATCCCATGCTATGTTCCAAAATCATAGCCTTTTGTTGTACTTGCAAATCGGGTGATATGAAATATGCTCGTTGTGTGTTTGACACAATGCATGCACCGGGAGTTTTCGTTTGGAATACGATGATCAAGGGCTATTCAAATGGAAATACTCCCAAGAATGCTGTGTCTATTTTTAGAGAGATGTTAAATAGCAATGTACGACCGGACAATTACACGTTCCCCTTCTTGTTAAAGGGTTTTACTCCTGTATTATCAGCTACATTGGCGAAAAGTATGCATGCTCATATATGTAAATTCGGGTTTGAGTTAAATGAGTTTGTTCAGCATGCATTGATTCATATGTACTGTTTGTGTGGGCAAGTTGATATGGCTCGTGGCGTATTTGATTTCAGTGCTAAAAGTGATATACTTGTTTGGAATGTTATGATCTCTGGGTACAATAGGTCCAGGCAATTTGAGGAGTCAAGGAAACTCTTTTATGCGATGGAGGAGAAAAGATTGCAGCCCACTGTGGTGACTCTTGTTTCAGTAACATCAGCTCTATCGCAGCTTAAGGATTTAGATACTGGCAACTGTGTTCATCAATATGTCAAGGACTGTAAGGTACAGTCTAATTTGGCATTGGACAATGCTTTAATTGACCTGTATGCGGGATCTGGAAAGATGAATTGTGCACTTGACCTATTTCAGAGCATGAAGCATAAAGATGTTATATCGTGGACCACCGTTGTGAAAGGTTTCGTGAACATTGGACAAGTTGATGTAGCTCGAAAATATTTTGATCAGATGCCAGAGAGGGATTCCATTTCTTGGACAGCAATGATCGATGGATATGTGAAAAAAAATCGATTCAAAGATGTGCTAATGCTCTTTCGTGAAATGCAAGCAGCAAAGGTACGGCCAGATGAGTTTACTATGGTTAGCATCCTTACCACCTGTGCACATCTTGGGGCTCTTGAACTAGGAGAATGGATCAAGGCTTACATTGACAAGCACAAAATTAAGGTTGATATACATCTGAGTAATGCTGTCATAGACATGTATTTTAAGTGTGGGAATGTGGAGAAGGCATTGACAATGTTTTCTCAAATGCCTTGTAGGGACAAGTTCACGTGGACGGCTATGATCATAGGTCTTGCAACTAATGGACATGAGAGAGAAGCTCTAAATATGTTTTTTGAGATGTTAGGAGCTTCAGAAACACCTGATGATGTAACTTATATTGGAGTTCTTAGTGCTTGTACTCATATGGGTATGGTAGAGGAAGGGAAAAGGTTTTTTGCTAGCATGACCTCCCAGCATGGAATTCAACCCAATGTTACACATTATGGCTGTTTGGTCGATCTTCTTGGTCGAGCAGGGTACTTGGGGGAAGCTTATGAGGTTATAGAGAATATGCCAGTGAAACCAAATTCAATTGTTTGGGGAGCTCTTCTTGGTGCTTGCAGAATTCACAAGGATGTTCAAATGGCTGAGATTGCAGCTCAACAACTTCTTCAGCTAGAGCCTAGAAATGGGGCTGTCTATGTCCTCTTGTGTAATATATATGCAGCTTGCAAAAAATGGGAAAACTTGCGTGAAATAAGAAGATTAATGACGGATCAAGGAATCAAGAAGACGCCAGGTTGTAGTCTGATAGAGATGCATGGAATTGTCCATGAATTTGTCGCTGGGGATCTGTCACATCCTCAATCTAAAAGCATCTATTCAAAGTTGGCTGAGGTGATTGATCAATTGAAATTTGCAGGCTATGTTCCTGATACTTCAGAGGTTTCTCTTGACATAGGGGAGGAGGAGAAAGAGAACTCCCTTTATCGGCACAGTGAGAAGTTGGCTATCTCATTTGCTCTTATTAATTCTGAACCTGGATCCACTATTAGGATAGTGAAAAACCTTAGAATATGTGCAGATTGCCACCATGTAGCAAAGTTAATATCGAAACTTTACAATAGAAAACTAATTGTTAGAGACAGAACCAGGTTTCACCATTTTGTACAAGGTTCATGTTCTTGTAAAGATTATTGGTGATCCTCTCCCACAAGGATAAGTAACTATTTGACAAACTTTCGTGTGGTGTTTAAGTTGTATTATAACTTTTACTTTGAGGAAAATGTATTTTGGCAATCCAAAAGGGAAACATGACAAAGATTGTGGAATAGAGAAAGTTCTCTTTTTTATCTTATATCTCTTCATTCACTCTAAGATTCATCAAATATGTGTTGAGTGACCTTTTCTTTTCCACAATGGGTCCTTCATGAGATAATTTAGTGGTCAAATCACAATTCAAAGGGTAGAGCAACGAGTTTGAATCTCAATGGTTTCTGCTGCTATCCAGTTCAACATTCTTTTTCCTCTGTTTACTATATGACCAGAGACAGAGAGAAACTTAGAACCGTTTTACAGGAGGTGAAGTGTTCATGGCTCATATTTCTGTTTTCTAGTTCAAACTGCTGATACATGTTAAAGTATTTTCTTGGCACAGAAGAAGGGTGAGTTCAAGCTTAGCTGGACCTGTCTCTTTCCTCAGATTTATCAATTACTCGTGCTTGAAAATCTACAGAGGCGTTGGGCATGCTTCTTGGTTGCATCTGACAGTTCACCAGCTCTTAGCCGAGGAAAAGGGTGAGAATTGACACTACCACTTTCTATATCGGATGAAGACTTGGTCAAGTACTACTTGATAGCGTAAAAGCCTAGTGGAGACTATTGTCTCTGCTAGTCTTGCTTATAGCTGCTAAGTACTCTTCATTCAGTGTAATTCAGATACTCCAGTTTCGCTAGGTAAATTGTGCAGCATATAAAATAGAAATAACACCACCATTTCCATTTCAGGTCACATGAGAAGTGTGTGTTTATGATGTTTACTGATTTTGAACTCCAACAGGCAACAGCTTTCAATGAAATTTGCAGGACCTTGGCAGGTGATGCTGAGACAAACAGATGGTTCTTTTTCTTGTGTAGTAGAGAGTGCCACTCGCTTCACTCTTGGACAAGTAAATACGCCTATATCATATGCTCCTTGTGCTTCGAGCTTCTTAAACCTTATATGGTTGTGAAGCAGCTCTTACTCACTATGTCAGACCAAAGAAGAGGTATTGAGAGTCCTAGGACTTCAGAAAGAGAAAAGAAGTTCACTTAGAGTTTCTCAGAAGAGCTTTAAGGTCACCTCCTTGGCAGTTTACTACTCCTACTTTAACAGTCTGCGTGTATATCTATGTTAAGCCCCATTATTCTAATAATAGATTACAGTTTCCTTGAGCACTCCCTTCTGATTGCTTGTTCATAAAAGACTACTAAACAGCGGAACTGAGATTCAAATTGACTGCTGATTTGTCTTGTGGCTTGCTGCAGACCGCAAATGGTAAGAAGAAGATGTTGATTTAGAAGTATCTTCTGCATGGCATAGTTGAACAGCAAACCGAGTATAAAGAAAACAGTGGTTATAAAAAAGAGCACGGCGATGGAGCCTTATAATACAAGACCCTAGGAGGAGAACGAATGAGCTCTCAAACCCCACCTCCTAAAGAGAAAAAATTCCGGTAATGTTCCTGTTTTCCAATTCTATTTATTTACAAGTATAATTTTTTGTGTTATCCTCAATTGGAAGGCCGTCTTGACAAGTTATTGAAGTCCGGTAATCTGTATCCCTTCTGTATACCTTGTGATATATTCCTCAAATCTAAATGATGCTGAGTGCATGGGCTACAAAGATAAACTTGAAATTCAAGCCTTTTCCTTCTTATGGCTGACTAAAAGATGACATTCCATTTGATCTTTAAAAAAGTGTTCTTTTCTTTTTCTTTAACTTCCAACTTCAGGGAGAATATTGTCCTGCAACTAGAAAAGTAAATCATGAGCTAATTTGAATTAAAAATTTTTCAGTCCTAGAAAATCCAAAAGTATCTGAACCCTGTTGCTTTTGTCCTTTCCTAAAAAAGATCAATCTTTCTGTTGTTTTGGCTAGCAACAACATAGAAGCTATGCTAGAAAAGATGTTACTGTGAATTAGTACTGTACGTTTTATATCTATAAACATCCGTTTTGGAGACAAAATTTAATACATAAACTAATTCTCTCATCAGATCAAACACTTACAAAAAAGAAAAAAAGAAACAGAATGTTTCCTTGGTCAAGTATTTGTCTGGATTATGAACAGTAAAGCTAGGTTCAGGAAGCCTCATGGGAATAAACCATCTAGAACTCGGTTCCTGAAGCCTATGACATAGAATTAGCAGCAAAAATGTCAAGAGGCTAATGTGGTCGCTCCGGAGCTTTATGTAACATTGGAGTCAACTCTGTTTCCCCATCATCGTTCTCATTAAAGTTATCGTCTTCCAATTCTTCATTATGACGAAGTTCTGCAATTTTCCTCCTCATATGGCGACGCCATGCAGCTTGTATAAAGCTAGCAGCCCAAGTTCTCCATTGCTGCGAGTAAAATCTAAAAGTGTGCTGTACCTGTCTACTCTGCAATCGCCTGAACTGAGATGTAATGTACTTCACTTCTTCTGCCTCTAAAGCAAATGCCTCTACCTCCGTTAGAGCCTTGACAGTCCTTGTGGATGGTGGCAAGTTTGAACCGGACTTCGGATCCAGTGCCCACGTTAGCAGCTCCTCCCCACAGAAGTCATTTTCTTTCAGAATACCTCTATTGAAGAACCCACTTCTCCCACCATCAGTTGTTACACTCTCAAGGCGACCACGAATTATAAACAACATTTCACCAACTGGATCTCCTTCCCTAACTATGTACGTATTTTCTGTGCATAAACTTGGTTTTAATCGCTCACAGATTGCATCAAGCAACCTCTCGTCCATGTTCTCAAACAGGGGCACCTGCAAATCGGTTATTGACAAAATTACAGCAAGTTTCTCATAAAGGCACATAGTTACTCTGTTATCATGCCAAAACTGTAAACGTATAGTTTGGTAAATAAAGATGGTTAAGATAAGAGTACTTACCCTTCTGACCAAATTCAAACAGAGATGCCGCTTAATATCCCGCCTAAGATCTTTTGGCAGATTTTGCACCAAACTCTCTTCATCTACTCCTCTAGTTTCCACCCATTTGTACTGATCGTAACGCCGAACTCTCTCCCTCAGCTCTGGAGGAAGCACTCTGTGATGCATCCACTGCTCTGAGTCCCGCCTTTTGACTCTCATCTCCTCAAGCCGTACAGTCAGAGACTGAAGATATGTCTGCAGGGCACACGAAATTGTCGCAAGTGTCGAACACTAAATACAATGTATGAACTTAAACAATTTTCCTAACCGTACAAGTACTGCATGTACTTCTTAAAGAATTTATATGTTCCTAAAGTTTACTATATAATACAATCAAGCATTCTCCTTAATCATACTGTTAACCGGTCGTTAGACGCCATTCTCCCATTTGTTTAGGATGCAACGAGGTGGTTATGCAGTCCCTCCATTTTTATTGTTCGAACCAATCTGAGTTAGGAATGATATTTAAGGGGAAAAGACCAACTTCTTTACTATTTCCTCCACTTCTGATAAAACAGCATAAGAGAAGGTAAGTCTTCTTCCTTTCCCCTCTTTACTTTCCCTCTCTTCATCTAAACATCGTGTAAGCAATCTCAAATTAGCATAGCACAGTATTAATCATATTTACCACAGTACTTTTAAGTTTAAAACAACTACATGTATATATATATATATATATTTTTGGTACTTCACATATTCCCATAGGCCATAAGTATAAATGATGAAGCAATAGGAACTGAGAGAGCCATATTGATGCAATTCGGATGAGTACTCGAAGCCATGGAGGATTCACGCTCAATATCCGGAGCTTGGAATGCTTCAAAAGGGCTTTGGAAGCCAAGAATCAAGCCAAGAGACTGGCCAAACAAGCAAATGAGAGCTCATTGGAAGCTGTGTCTACGCGATCGCGAAGCAACAGGCGCGACCGCGCAGAAGAAATCTACCCCATTGCGCGATCGCGAGACACTCCACGCGATCGCGAAGAAGCGCCAACCCACAAGGCGCGATCGCGACATCCAAGGCACGATCGCGAAGAAGTGTCAACTCACAAGGCGCGATCACGACACTCAAGGCGCGATCGCGATGAAGGACATCTGGGCAGCTTGGCAGAATCAGCAATTAAGGGCTTTTTAGTCCATTCCTTCATTGTATAGTAACTACTATAAATAGGCTAATTGAGGGTTTATTCATTAGTTAGACCTTGATGATGAATATGAATGTGAGTGAACAATGGCTAAGCATGTTGCTTGAGCACTTTATTTCCTTGGTTTGCAATTGAATTCCAATTCAATTGAGGATCAAATAGTTAGGGTTTCTTTTGACTATGTGTTTAAGGGGGTGATTAGGCTTATCCCTAATTTGTTTTCTTATTTCTCAATTAATCAAATCGGGTCTTGCTTTTATCTCTTTAATTTCTTGTTATCTCCCAATTCCTAGTTTAGGATCGTATCACATATCCATTTAAAATTTTATCAATATTAGAAAGTTTTATCATTGTTGAATTAATATTAACCAGAAGCCGCGAGTCCTTTTGAAGGCCAACTCAAGACGAAAAGAAAAGCACCTCAGAAAAAGGTGTGATAAAATCCCTATTATGCTTATGCAATTTTGAATTCCTTGGTCATTTTTCTCAATACTAGGCTGTCAAGAAAATCATGCATTTGTGTTTGACCTTCAATGCCATGTTTCTAGGCAAGAGTGGTTGTCAAACCCGTTCAAAATATTGCCAGCTTGACCCTCAAAATGAAATAAGAAAATATAAGAAGTAACAATTAAACCTTGGTACAATTCTAAATCTTCTAAAGAATCAGAAGAGTTCAAGCTCCTTAAGAAAAAAGTTACCAAAAGAAACAAAACATTAAGGGCTCTGTAAAATATGTACCTGCATGTTTCCTATAAGAAGAGCAAATAGCAGGAGTCCGGAAATGGCCAATATTATTGAAAAGAGATTTTCTAGAGTATAGGTACTGGTTTCAAGCCCCTGGCCAAGCGTGCTGTAAAAAATGAAATATCAAACTAGTTAAGATCATAAGGTCTTATAAATCTGCATTATCTAGAAGGGTGACCTTCTAACTCTAATGAACACCACACTTACCGGGCATGTCATGAATTCAATAACAGTGATGAAACCCCGTCCTAAGACAAATTAAAATCTACTGCAATAAAGCACATGATCGCAGAAGCCTCTTGCCATTCAATCATTTTATCATCATGAACTGAAATTGAAGCACATAATACTATGCCACTTGTGGGAATAGTAGACTAAGAAAACAAACTTTGATGACACCTTAAGAACTTTCAAATATTTTACCTTCTGTTGAACTAGGAGTAGAATGTTTATTTGGGTTTCAATGTGGAGCAACAAAAAATTTCACATGGAAATTGCGAAACATCTTTGAGGCAGGCATATGTTAACCAAAAACAAAATGTGAAAGGAGGGAAAATAAACAACAAAATAAGAGACATCATATGGCTAAGTTTTACCTCAAATTCTGTAAGCCCCACCACAAACAAAAACAATATTTAACAACGAAATCCTCAGTGTCAAGGATGCCAGATGTAACAGCTCTTGCATATATTCCGTACGCAAAGCTTTCCTCGTCAGCACATTTTTCGTCAAAAATACTAGTACTTAGTTCTGTCCATTCTGTAACATTAAAGTCTCCTCCGCGTGAACAATACAAAAAAGATAATTTTTCATTGCACTGCTCATTGTCGCTACATGCTTCAGTCCAACATGTATCTTTGCGTTCGACAGCTAACAGATACCAGAAGGCCGCAAATATCTGCATATCATAAAAACGCAGACTAAATATTTATGGGCTCTTGAAAGATGGCCTTCTCATCATGTTTGAGACTCTGTATTGGTTATTTAACTGAAAATAACTTACTTTCTCCTAGTACCACAAATAATCAAATAGGAGTATTAGTAACTGATGAAATTCTGGTTAACTGCTCAGCTTAGAATGATAGCGAAGGAACGCTCTGAGGAAAATGAAATACAAGGATCCAGTCTATCCAATTGAGGTGGAGATGGAAGAGGTAGGAGTGATCTAAAACTTGTGTTGAGTAAGAGGGATGCAAAGAATGTAATGCAGTGTCGCAAATGATGGCCCGAGTGTCTGCTAAGACTTAAGATTCACACTAGAGAAGCAGTCCGAGACTTGAAGCAATTTGTTTTATGAAATCTGGAAAAGGAGGAGCATATGGTGAATGAGCTAGAAAGGACCAAGAGCTATTATAGAATTTTCATTTTCTAGAGCAAGAGCCAGACAAGACCAGAGTGGAAAATCAACTACTTATAAAGGGTCTTTTAATAAGCATTCTAACCAAAAACCTAAGCTTCACTAAATACTAAAATAATTCCTTTAGAATGTGTACGGCTAAGTGGCTCGAACACAGGTTCGGGGATATGGATCCTGATACGGATACGGGTGTGGCGATTAGGCTAAAAATATAAAAAAATAAACATAGGTATAATCTTCTCCTATATTTTTTGTTGGTCTTAAGAAACCTTTCCCCTTTTGATTACTTGTTGAGGTAATGGAGGAAGACATTATTTGAGAAAATTTATCCTAGCTTTGGTTCTGATTTCGGGAATCAAATTGTATCCCGTCTCGAATTTTACTGTTTCTCATGGTCAAAGTAAACATTTGACCAGATCCGGTATAGATCCCACACCCACACTAGTGTCATGTCGACACAGGTGCGGCACCAAAAGTGCCGTCTCCAAGCAACTTAGGTGTACGGTGACATTTTATCTTGACACCAGATACTTAATGTATGTAATGACTGATCAGTTCTTTTAGATTTTAGAACCTTATCAGGCGAAAGAATACACAATAAACAGTGGCAACATCTAGTAATTCCTGTCCTAGAAGGAAATATGAAGAGAAAATGTTGCAAAAGCACTTAAAAAGTAGTGTGAAATGCACTAATGACCAGACTTGAAAAGTTACTTACGTGACTAGCCAGCACAAACCACAACAAATAATATGCAGCACCAGCCCAAGCAGTTTCTGCAAACACCCCCGCCGTCTTTTTCAAATCCGAAGTTAATGGTATAAATCGCAAAAATCTAGGAATATATTGAAGGAGGATGATGATGACTAATGCTTCCTTTGTACCCAATACATCCGAACCTTTTGATCCAGTTTGATATCTCCATACCACAATCTGAAGAAGAAAAAGGCACTAGAAGATGAATCAAGCAAATACCACCTTATGGAGAAAGAAACAAAGATAAAACTATAGCTGAAGCTTCCTTTTAAGGAAACATAGATGTTTCTGTTCTTGATTTGGATAAGTAAACAAAACAATGAGTGCTGGTCTGGTTTGATGCATTTAGTAACATGGTACTAGCATTCAAACTACGAAACAAAAAGTGCATGGAAAAGAATAGATATTATATATCTACTGTGGTCTGTGGCTGCAAGTACTAAACTAGGCTATATGCAATTTCTTGCCTACTATATTGCTGGTGCAGTCACTAAAATAGGTTATACGCATATTGGCCTATCTATCTGCACATGTTTGTGAAACTCTGAGACAGAGAGTTCCAAATAGAAAACAGTAGATCCATAATGTAGCTGAATGCTGAATGTGCTCATGATTTGTAGAGTAATCAGAGGCATAGTATGAACCTGGGGTAAAGGAAGAACGGAAAGAAGATCCACGATAAAATAACGCTGGATATATCTTCTTGCTATTTCTCTGTGATCTATTACAAGCTCCCCTCGCCCAAAAACACGGGAAGAGGGAGCGATGTAAGCTGTTTTAAATTGGAGAACCATGCGGATAATGTAAAAGCAATCAATTGCAGACCGCAGAAAAAGTACTACATTTGCTAAACTTTCATCTATATGGAGACACATCCCTTCACTCTTAAAGACAGGAAGGTAGAGAAATAGAGGATCAATAGATACTCCCAAAATGCATGATATGACCAATAGCTTATTCCAGAACAACAGAGACTTGTCTTGAGGATCAAATATCTTTTTCCCATCAGCGTTGAGATCCTCTGGAAAAACTGCTCGGGTAACACCAGATTTCAGCGTTCGGCCAAATGTCCTTAGTCCCTCAGAACCTCTTTTTACTCCCAGTTTTAATGACTTAGATGGGTTGTTTGAACGCCCACCAGTAGCCATTCCCTCTATATTGAAGCCATACTTTGTCCTTCCAGCCATATCGGAATTAAATGATGACTCAGAGTTAGTGTCCTCCAATCTGCAAGAAACAACAACATTTTGTAACATATAGCAGACAGAGTTCATTCCAGGAATTTGATAGGTAGAGGCCAGCTCTGCCACAACATTTTACAGGCATATGCATCAGTATATGACCACAAAAATATTAAGCATGCTCACTGCTTGACATTCTACTTAGCAATTAAAGTATTAGTATGCGAAATGCGTTTATATACAATAATAGCCATAAAGAATCCACTATATGCCTAATACAGAAGCTTACTTGCAACATTTATGAAATGATACATGAAACCAGGATACAAACAAAGACTATGGGGCAGTTTATTAACAAAAAATATTTAGACTTTGCAAAAGGACACCACGGAGAGAGAACGAATAGAGAAGAAATATGCGAATACACAAAGAAAAGCTTCAATTAAAGGCATACCTTACAAACTTTTCTCTATGTCCTCCAATAAGCTGCGACTTGTAATTACCAAACATTGTATTAAATCGCTTGCATAGAGCGTGGCGGAGTTCATCAAAAGATCAGGCATATGGCCACATCAAATACTTACTTATGTATTGATGACCACCCTTACTGCATTTCAATTGAGGTAAATTAAATACAATTGCTCCACCATATAATAAATAAAATAGAAATATGAGGAGGAAAAAACACAGAGCAAGATAATGACAACGAGAAAGTAGTTCCATAATTAATTATGCATGCATGCATGACAAAACATATTTAAAAATTCAATGAAATGCCATTACATGGAAAGTTTATGTTGTTAACACAAATGGTACAATAATCTTGATTTGTGCATGAAAAAGTAGAGGCATAAGAAAAATAAAATAAAAAGAACCTTAATTTAATAGTGGGACTTACTTGAATCTTCAAGAAACTCAATTACAAACTGAATAAAAAATGCTTGAGATTCAATTAGCAAAGAATAGCTTTTTTTGGGAGGGACTAGGAAAGTGAAAATTAGGAGAAGGAAGAGGAAACAAAGGGAACAAATTACTTTGCCGGTGTACCAAAGTAGTAGGGATGAAACTTTTGAAGAATTCGTTATAACGAATTTTTGGACAACAGTTGTTACAACGTTCGGTGGTTTCATTTTACCTGTTTTTCCACGTAGTTAACGTGAAAATAGGAATGGTTAAAAAGAAGGAAAAGCCTAATTGAATATAACATTTATTATAAAAATAAGAGTCATAAGCACTATTCTTTTATATTCTCAAATTAGGTTTACCCATTATTCATGTTATCTGTCTTATTTTCAATTACAATTTTATTATGTATTTATTATTTATAGAAAACTGTTTGTAAAATTCAAACTTTTATTTAAGTAAAATGCATGTTCAAACACAATTCCAACTTTAATATATCTAACCACCTACAAATACCAACGCAATCCGAACAGTAACTTCTACTAGCTACTCCCTCCGTCCCAAATTAGTTGTCGCCTTTAGCTTCTTCACGCCATTAAGAAAATCATTAAATTGAGTGTGTATTTTACTATGTTACCCCTATTTAATGTTTGACTATTAAATTTTGTTGAGAATTTTTTTAATTATTAAGGGTATAGTTGGAAAAGACTAACAATTTTTATCTTGAAAATCCTAAAGTGTCAACTAATTTGGGACACACCATTTTTCCTAAAGCGACAACTAATTTGGGACGGAGGGAGTAATTGGGTAGACATTTTAGCATGCACTGAGGCAACCAAGATGAACCTTTTTTTTTTTTTGGGATTCTGTGAAAAGGAGTATTGATCAGGAATAATTTGTTTTAGGCACTAGGTTAAAGATGTTTATCCGAATCTGATTTGATTTAGTTTGTGTAATACAAATCCTAAGATACCACCACGTACTTACTAAACATTACACTTACACATGGTCAACCTCATATGATATTAATTAATTGACACATATGATGCCGTTGTTGTCTGTCTTCATTTCTTACTATGTTTGGATTTTTCTTTTTTCTTTACTAACACATTTACTATACTTTGTTTTCCTTATTTTAGAAAGCAATCAAGAAACCTACCATAGTTACTGTTGTACTGAAGACAATAAATTCTTATAAATTGACTCTTTCTCAGTTAGTAGCATTTACAATGTAGTCTTATATAGTTCAATTTTAGGAAGAGAGTTTGTGAGCCACAATTATTAGCTCTCGGGTAGTGATCTGTAGCTATTTTAATTAACTAAGAGTAAATTTGTTGACGTTATTATAGTTTTGTACGAATTTTATGTTATGTGGAATGGTGATTATGGATCATCTTTGCCGTGGAAGTAAGTTTTAATTGTCTGAATCATGTAAAAAATTACTGTCTTATCTGATATTGTCAAGTTTCAATTTTGCAAGCAAGATGTTAATTCGTTCAGCAACAAGCTTTAATTTCTTTTTGTACTACAGTAGATACATTAGGGCAATGCGAATAATTTTGAGAGGATCAAATGGCTATATATGATCTTATTAATTAGGAGGACCAGATTTCATCCAACTAACAATACAAAACTAAATTCGAAACTTCAAGAGAATAATAATATTGTAACACAATCTTCAAAGAAAAAGTACAAGTAAATTAGTCGTCATGGGAATTATCGCATTGACCGAAATTGCATGTTTCAGTATTAATGAAATATTTATCTAATTCTAAAAATATGAAGACGTATTACTAAAGGAATTAAGTACGACTTGGAATTACTAAAGGAAGTATAAAAAAAGACTTACATATTTCATCCGAGGACCACAAAATGGGATGTTTACTTAAATGTAATTCGCTAGTTCAACGTGGTCCTCATGATTCTCAGTTAGTGCTAAACTTAAATTAAAGCTTAGTTTCAATAGTTATATATGAGTTAATTAAGCTTTTTGAATTTTCATGATTATATATGTGTGATCAAAGCTCTAAAACTAACGCGTGGCTAGATTCTTGCTATCATTTAGTTACGCAAAAATTGGTGTTCGTTCACACTTTCACTCAATAAACATAGTATAATTTTGTTCTTTAATCCCAGCGCCGTTGGGTTTAGGTCATTCAGCCGAAAGGTTTATAAATGCTCGTCTCTTTTTCTCCCTCACACTATTATTTATACAATGCAAATGGGAGGGGACCATACACACCTTTCCTGGATGCGACACATTAGTGATTCCATATATTTCTTTTAATCAACTGTACATATATATTTTCATTTTATAATAGCAATAGCGAATGATTTGCGTGTATCTCGACTTTCAGATACTCGTACTTGTTAACTTAGCGGTATAGGTATTGAGTAACTCAACTTAGCAATGATATTTTTTTCTCAGCAAAAGTTTAAACCCAGATTATATTCCCATTAACAGTGGATCAAGAACTTATAAAAACCATAAGACGAAAATTGAAAATAAAGCTTTCATTTTAGTTAGTTAAAATTCGATAGAATCATTACCTGTCTCTCTCTCATGTTTTTTTTTTTTTTGGGGTGGGGGGAAGGGGGGTGGGGTTTGGAATATACAATTGGAGAGCTTATCTGAAAGTCCATGCAACAAATATTGCAAATGTTAGAAGTCACGCGGATCAACGAAAATGACTGATGAAGAAGACACTCGAGGTTCCACCCAATTATCCGAAGATTCATTGTTGATCAATTCAAGTTTCTTCATGCACCACAAATCTCCCCATGAAAATTTGTTCCAACGTGGGATTGCATCTCTAACAGGGTCATCAACTCCAACTTCAGCCACCAACAAGCTACAATCTCTATCATTTCTACCCATGTTATGCGCAAAGGCACAAAGTGATTTCATGAGCTCAGGACCTTCTTTTCCTTCCATGTGAATTCCATACAACAAATAAAACCCAAAACTCTTAAAAATATTAGGTATAGAAGGCACCTTTAGCCATGGCATCCAAGTGTCCAAAACCCTCGTCCCTAGGCAGCATGCATATTTTAACGGGGAGATGCCTCTCACTTGTAACTTGTAAACATCTTTGGCATTCCAAACACTTAGCATAGCAAAGGTAGGTGGTAAAAGTCCACTTTTGGGGTCCCAATTTAGAAGGGTTTTCTTTGGTACGGCCATGAAAGTTCCAAAATTAAGCTTGTTGTTTAGGACAAGGTTTATATCATTTGGAAAGAACTCTGAGTTTGAAAATATTTGACGATAATATGACTCGGAGAGTTGTGGGGAAACTCGGACAATGGCAATGTCGGATGCTAGTTGTTTGTAATGAGCATGAACGGGTTGTACTAAAACTGAAGGAGTACGAAATTTGACATAATTGCATTTGGAAGTGAATAACTTGATAGAAGCTTGATTATTGCAGTCTGTGGCCATATAAGCATATTTTGCTCCATTCTTTTTGCTCCATTGTTCTAATTCTTCAACAAGTTTCGTTCCAATGCCAAGCCTCCTGAAGTACGAAAAATCGACGATAAAGATAAATATACATTTGAATTTGGAAGGTTAGAAAGGTGTAATAATGAATAAAACATGTTAGAAGACTTTGTATAGATAAAGTCTAAAAAGTTTTAAAAATGGTAAAAAGTAGGAGACAATTTTCCATTGTTCTAGTCATTTCGGGAGCCTCCTATTGATGTTTGTAAAGTTAATTAAAGGGTGCTTTGTCCCATAGATATTTGTAAAGTTAATTAAAGGTGCTTTGTCCCATATATAAATTAATTATACTATTAGTATTATGAACTTATTCACACATACACAGTAAATTAAAGAATATGTTCCGATAACGACATAACTTTCTCATAAAATACTGTTACAAGCATCATTTGCGTAGATGAATTTGGATAGTTGGAAAGCATATCCTTTGCCTTGTCTTTTCGCAATTGTGCGTGGATTCTTAAGTTACGAGATTTAGAGTATTGATTCTAATTATCCAACAATATTTTTGTCGAAGTGTGATAGAAGGAAAAAAAAAAGTTTTTACGGCAAAACCCACATTTGCAAAAACTCCAAGTCTATGGTTTCTGAAAAATACATAATGATGGTAATGAATAATTGAAGTACTAGATAGTGCACGATATATATATGGTACCTGTGTTGAGATGATACCCGCAGCCCAAGAATATAAGCAACCTTTACATAAACTGGACATGGAGTAATACTTGAAACTTTGTTTCCTCTGGTCACAGTCTTTATACAACCTCTAATTATCCCAACAATTTCTCTTTCTTTTCCACAGTATTCAGCTACCTGTTCATCATCATTACAAGTTTATAACATAATGGTCATGAGTTGATCAAAGGAAAGAAATTGTTGTCCAGTTACTAAAAGTATCAAAGACTGATCAAGAAATTAATTAATTACCAGCATGATATGTAAGGGAAGATTGCGAACACGGGCAACAGGGTCACCCATAAGGTCAGTGAACAACGATGGTTGCCCTTGTTGTCCGAAATCGCATTGTTCCTCCAATTCTTCGACAGCCAACTTGTCTCTCTCTTCATCGTATTGCCTTATAACCACTACTATTTTCTTATCAGGCATTGATTCAGCTACTTGGGTAGCCTAATCTACGGCTAATTAATAATATATAGAGTGGATAAGTTAAAACTAATATCTCAGTTGAGCTAAAAACTTGATCGTCCATCATCTCATATATATACCACTCTGCCCTTGGTCTTTTTCATGTTACTAATAAAGAATGTGGACCTGCTAATTGATGACATGGCACCATCACCGGTTTTAGAGGACCTTTTCTACTTTATTGCTATTAATAAATTCTTGAGTAGTATCGTGCGTTAACGGCTGATTATACATATATAGGTTATATGTTGTGTGCACTTATAATGTAAAATAGATCTACTACCATAAGTAAATCTGTACGTATACTCCTATTATATAATAAGTTTGATGTGATAATATGAAAAAATAGAATAAATAAGTTGCAAATTGTTACTTATAATCTTTTAAATTACAATAACAAATATTTTATTTTCAGTGCATATAGCTTAAACTCGTAACTTTATATTTAGGAGCAATGTTCTATTGCTAAAGGTATAGAGGTGCATGTATCTAATATTCCATACTTTATTTTCCAATTGATGGTGATTGTTAATGCATGTTAAGAGGATGGCGTGCCAATAATTGTTGCTCCATATGAGATTGTCATCTTGTATTTTGATGATGGTGGCAATGAATATGGTACCCCCTACTTTTATATATACTAGCTTAGTATGTCTTTTTCGAATAAATGTGGTTCCACTAATTCCTGGAAGTCTGCATGCTGCGAATATAACCCATACTAAAGTCAAATTTTCATCTAATTAAGACCAAAGAAATTATAGAACAACCATTTGCATTGGTCGGTACACTGCTGAAATTTTGTTTGCGTCGTTAATCGTGCTTCTGGATTCAGTCAAAAAGATTAGAAAGTAGAGGAACTGTTTCTTCCGAAAAAGTTCTTAAGTTTTGGAAGGAAGATTCGTAGTTATGAAGAAATTCTGATTCATATCTTTGATAGTATGTCCCCCCATTTTTCAAGTACTACGACAATAATAACCAAGCCTTAATAAATAAGTCTATGTTCGGTATATGTTTACTCTATTAAAAGTCTATCTCAAACCAATATTATAGTATAAAATTAAAGTAAATATACTAGAGATTTTCTTTCTTTCTTAAACAATGATATAAATCTTTTAGGGGTCGTTTCATTCAAGGGATTGTTTTAAGTGAGATATTCTATGATTTGAGATGAATTTGAACTTGAGACGATTAAAATTTGGAATAACTTATCTCACTCTCTATATTGATAAGATAATCATGCGATAAATTTTATCCAATTTTATCTAATAAATCTATTTCAACTTTTATTTCAGAATTATATATAATCCCGATTCCAATAACCAAATAACCCTTCAAAGGCTTAAGAGAACTCTTAGAAAGCATGAGATCTAAATTAAAGTAAAAGTGTTAACATAACTAAAACTCTCCTCCCTTTTTCAAGTTCTCATAGTAGTCTCATTGAAAAATATATTAAAGGAAAGAAAGGTAAATAAAAGAAACACACACCAAATTGAAAGAAAGCAACGGGAAAAAGGAAAGGGCACCACTAATTATGATTAACTTAATAATGAAAAGTTTTTGTTAGCTCAAGGTTGTACCTTCCCATTGGTTGAGGAGATCATAAAGTAGTTTCTTGGATCAATAATTGGGGGGATGGGGTTGGTGAGAATCGTGGCCAAACAGAGGTGTTTATTGGCTAACATGTGGAGGGGGTATAATTATTAGGTAATTATAAAAACACATGATATTCAATATACAATTAATCCATTTGCATTCTGCGCTTTGCCCTTTGCTAAAAATTATATTAATGGCTGATGACATGAGGAAAAAGGGGACAAGTGTTGGATGGCTAAGAACGCACAACTTTTTCTTTTTCCAAAATTTAATAGCAATTAAAATTAAAATTCTTTTTCTTCATGTGGCCTGATCTTAACCTTCGGATTATATTGATGATAACCCGCCGCCTAGCTTAGGAACAAAGATTTATCTGATATCATGTGCACATGAAATAAAAGCTGAACCTAGCAATATGGGTTAATTAGTAGGGTAGTTTACCGATATCTTTCTTTTTAATTGGATAATAATTGTAACCCTAATCACTAGATATCCAAGATTAAACATATGTGATATGAGGTGAGTAGCCTAGAAATAGAAAGCTATAACCATATCTAGTTTAGCTCTTTTCTCGATCTCATGTTATATTTCTTTAAGTTTTGATCTATAATTCACGTTCAAGCACGCGAAGGAACAGGCCATGCATATATATATATATATTTTTTTAAAAAAAAAAAAAAAAAAAAAAAAATCTCCCTTTTGCATAAAGTAATTTTTCAATGGAAGGATTCATCTAATTAAACCCCTTCACAGAAGATGAAAAATAAGCTGAAAAAAAAGGGAAAGAAATCTCTTTAATTAATGGTAATAATAAAAGTAGCCAGGATGGGAACTATTTTAAGGGTTTGATTTGAATTAGAGTAAAGCAAAATGTGACTAAAAAAAAATTATTAGTATATAGGTAGATAGATAATTTGAACTTTAATTTTTGAGGTCGAGTTTCCAATTTTATAACCCATTTGATTTAGTAGACTCAAAATCAATTTTATAAATAGAAGATACTTTAGTGCTTACACAAAATTTGAGCAAAACCTACTGAATTCGAATAAACTCATAACTTAATGTACTCTACGTCGTCGTCCCTGAGCATTATGCATGTGAGGATAATTAATATATAACACAATGTTCCATATATTTCACCTTTTCTTTAGGATGCATGCAGTTGCTTCTATACCTTATCTAAAAAGCATGTTCTGAGTTGAATGTATCTCATAATAACCATTTGTCTATAATATGTTGATTCTCCATTAATCTAAACAATGTGAAGAAACACATGACGTAATGAAGAAAACTTGAAGGAAGAATTAAAGAAGTGGTATGATAAGGTAAAATAAACGATATTCATCGGCAAAGCATATTCTTTTTCAACGCAGTTGTTATGTTCAAGGAGAATATATGTTGGAAAGCCCTTGTGGTATGATATATTGGGATCTTGTTTAATCTCTTTCTCAGATTTCTTCTAATTTATTCTTTTCTGAAAGTTCGAGTTAGGTCATAGGTGCAACTTGTTGCTTTAACTTATGTGTTTTTTTAGTGTACCAAGACCATGACCTCATTGTGTCATCTTTATAGTAATACTAATCGCTCACTGATAATAACCATGGATAAAAGGCTTTTGGAGTACATGATTTGGTTGAATTTTTGAAGATAAGTTTATACATAAACTGTGTGTAAATTGATCGGAAAATGCAAATGGGAGGAAGATTAAGTTTTTTTTTATCTACCACCAAGTGATGTGGTGTCGCGGATGGAGCTACTCATCCCTTAACCAGAGGTCTCGGGTTCGAGTCCTGAGTATGGAAAAATCACTGGTAGCGAGCGCTTCCCCCGAATGGGGCCCTATGCGGCGCGAATCCGATTTAGTCGGGGCTCCAATAAAAATACCGAACACCAGGTGGAAAAGAAAAAAACTTTTTTTTTTCTTGGATTATGACACGTTAACCGCCATTTCAACATTTTGTCATTCTGTAAATTCCACATCAGAAAATAAAAGCTCACCAATATTTTACTTTGAATGAAAGAAAAAAAAGAAGAAGTTATTACAGTATATATAGAAGTTGTGTAGATGAATTTGGAAATTTTTCGAAGTTCTTACTCCTATAATTGATAAAGTTGAGTGAGTATACCTAAAACCCATCGTCCCTCCTTTGTTTTTATCAATTTGGTCTAGTGACACCAATTTGGCAGGAAAATAGAATACGTGGTTAATTGGATAGAACAATTGTCGGGCTCAATTAGCTTTTGAGTGATTTCATTTTCTAAAGTGGATGAAACTAATTAATTATGTTTCCCGTTTGGCCTTGTCGTATCTTGCTCAATGAATCGAGTTTTCATTCAGTAATGCTACTGGAACACTAAAAAAGTGGAGTACTAATTAAAGGTCAAGAAGCTTTTAGTTAGCCACTTGACCTATTTGAGTCCCAATCATGGTCTTACCTTTCCATTATTTTCTTTTGCAACCACTTTAATTAAGATTTTTTGTTTCTTTTAATCCTAAAATTATATAGTTACTTACTTAGTCCCAACGGATGATAATGATTGATGTGTCGTGTTTAATAATGTTTTATTTAATCTACTTTGGTTTACTTAGCCTCAACGGATGATAATGATTGATGGTTTGTGTTTCATGATGTTTTATTCATCTTTTATTTCCTCCATATCTGCTTTTCTTTTAAAAGTTGATTCCACTAGAATATTTAGCTTGATGATACATGATAGTAGTGACTGCTGACACCAAACTTTGTAAGATTACTCCCAAATTCATCCATGGAAAATAAAAACTCTATATTTTATGTTAATTAGTAATCAAAATAAAGATACTTGTCACTTTTAAGAGGATTTAGTTGGTTCTTATGAGTAAAGCTCCTAGATGGCATCTTAGGGGTGCGAAATTCCATTTTCACCGTGCACTCTCCTTTTTCTTTATTCTCACTCCGATCTTCAAAGAAGTTGGACAAAAACAAAACAAAACAACAATAACAAAAACAAACCAAAAAAAGAAAAAAAGAAAAAAAGAAAAAAAAAAACTAAAGAAAGAGACGAAAAAAAACAACAAAATTCAACTGGTAACTCTAATATTTAATAGTATAATTTTAGCAAAATGACCCCGGTTTTTTCCCATTCGACAAGTGATGCCTCTTAAGGAGAGGTCAAGCAACAAGTGTTGCCTATGCAATACTTTAAGTTATCTGGAGAGAATGCAGGAAGAGATTGAAAAGGCAAGTGCTGCCTAAGGAACATCTTATCTAGGAGAATGTGAGATTCAAGGGCAAGTGTTGTTTAAAAAAGATGGGTCAAAGGCAAGTGCTGCCATTTAGGCAGTACTTACGAAGAAAGGGAAGATGGGGATACATATATCTTTATAAGATTCATGAAGGTATTTTCGTTTGAAATATTAAACTAAGCGGAAGTTATTTTTGCTAAAACATTGTTACGGAGGTCAATTAAGAAAACCACTGCCTATGATGTCATAGTTCTATAATTCACCCAAAAAAAGCCAAATTTTTTTATCGGGTGCCCTTCATAAAGAGTGGTTTTGCAAGTTTTTCCCCATTTAACGATGTTTTAGAAAAATACCCTTATGTAAGCACGGGGCCAAGACTTCAAGGCACAAATTTATAAGTGTTGGCTTTTAGGCAAGAGGTCAAGGGTAAGTGTTGTCTTGCCAACACTTCAAGTTATAAATGGAGGATGAAGGAAGAGATTGGAAGGGGCAAGTATTCCCTTTTGCCAATAACAATACTTACAACCAAGTGCTGTCAAGTGTTGGCAAAAGAGGCAAGTGTTGGCAAATAAAGAGGGGTCAAAGACAAGTCTTGGTCCCGTGCCAAGCGATTGACAGGGGATTTCTGTCCAAAATTTTTTCATTAAACTTAACGAAGGCATTTTTGCAAATTCCTGATAAGTGCGGGTAAAAAGGCAAACAATTTCTTATGGTGTCATATTTCACAAAAAGGCCAACAAAAGATGGGGAAGCAGCGAGCAACCAGCCATATGATATGGATTGAATTGCATTATGACATCATAACCAATGGTTTGCATATTCGCCCTCAATAACACTGGTTCAACATAAATACCTTTCAATATTTTAATGAAATATTTTCCTGACGGAAATACCCCTTACAACTTATAAAAAATCCTGCACTATCCTCCCCTTAATTTTCTCCATTCAAACGGTCTCTAACCCTAAAAACCAGCAATTTTTATAGATTTCTCCATTGAAACGAAGATTCAATGTTAGATTCTTCAAACGCCTATTGAGTTTTACTAAAATTTTACATTAAATTCTATATAATTTTGTTTGCAATATTTTGTCTTACATTCATTTGGATTAAATTGTAGAAAATCTTTTGAAGTCTCTATAAGTCTTGAGGCTATGGCCAAGACTTTAAGCTCGGTGCAATGGGCAATTTGCAAAGAAAGTCTTTGCAAGTCTTGACTATAGTCAAAACTTTAAGCTCTAATGCAATAGGCAACTTGCAGAGAAAATATCAGCAAGTCTTGGCTATAGCTACGACTTTAAGTTGTGGTGCAATGAGCAACTTGCAGAGAAAGTCTTTGCAAGTTTTGGCTAAGCTCTAGTACAATGGGCAACTTACAGAGAAAGTCTCTGCAAGTCTTGATTATAGCCAAGACTTTGAGCTCTGGTTCAACAACAAGAGCAAGAGTTTACCCAGAAATCACTTCCTATAACCCTAAAGTTGCAGAACACAAGGAGGAAAGAAGGAAACGAAGGAGGAAAGAAAAAAGAAAACAACGCACAATGTGACATAGGTTAGGCAGGGGCAAAATAATCTTTTTACAAATCAAATAATGACGTGGAGGGTATTTTGTTAAAACATTAAAAAAAATTGAGACAAATCTCCACAACCAGTCATTAAGGACGGCACCGAGTGAAATTTTTTGTATGATATGGACTCAATCACACTAGGCAGCTTTATTTAGATAAGAACATTTGTACCTAGTCTCGAGAGATTGAACACATAAAAAAAGAACTTTTACATTTAACAAAATTGTAATCATAAAATATCCTCGCTCGATACGTATAAAGCAGAAATCATGACAATATGACAACAGTTATTCATATGGTGAGCCAAAAATCTACGTTCATATTTTAAATAATTGAGGCCAAATCGGCTTCATTTTACACATGCGTAAGAATACAAGACAAACAACTTCATGTGCTACTAGTTAGTATTCACGGTAATTCGGCCGCACTTATTCATATCGTGAGCCAAACACTATATTCATTTTGCAAATAAATGATTCCAGATCGTTCATGTTATAAATAATTAAAGCCAAATCATCGATCATTTTTCATAAATTCAAGTTATAAACACCAAAGTTCTAGTAGAGGTAATTATTTGCAAATTAAATATCCAAGAGATCACTTGATATTCACGTGAATGGAAAAAACACTTAACTCCTCATCCTTTTATACACAATCATATAATCGCAGATTTTACACCAAATTCACCTAAGCCATAGAACTCTACATATATCGCCTTTTTAGGGCCCATGAAGGAGTTTCATGGTGGAGCCAGGATACTTTTCACGAGGAACTCTTATACGCCTTTCGCGGTGGCAATACGATGGCGAGAAACAATAATTTCTCGACGCCAAGGACACGGAGCTGAATGTACTTACTAGGTTTAGTTAAGAGGTCGCTATGTTGAGAGAATCGGTGACATCGATGGTGACGTACGTGGAACTGAGATTTGGCGGCGGGTGAAACAGTGATAAGAGATGTGGTGGTCCAAAGGTTTGTGTCCTGATGGACGTTAAATGATGTGACGAAGAGACGGCAGCGAAGATGGTGGTGTATGGGTTGCTTAAGAAGGAGGGTCATGGGAAGGGATTGGATGCGGCAACATGCATAGGAGCTAAGGAAGCAAGGTTTTGCTCAAATTTTCAACATCATGAAAAATGTGCTCAAAATTTCAATATTAGATGCAAATGTGGTCATACAAAAAATGATCACAATGTAGTTACCAGTCATCCCAAACCCATCACAATATTGTACCGACAATCTTGATCATGGGATATATTGATAAATATTTTTTTTTGGTGTTAATCGTGCATAATTATTATTTACAAATTAATTGATGACTTCCACTAGATTACTAACCCTAATCGGCGATATTGCGACAATATTTCCAAAGATCAGCATTCTTTAATGAAATCAGTCTTTTTTAGCTATAAAATTTTACTTTTTTTAAAGCTAAACTTTAAAATCTAGAATAAAAACCTTTAAGTTTTAATTCAAAACTGTTTTTTTCTATCTTGAAAATCAATATGTTTAACTAGAATCTCAGTTTATATATTGGATTTTGAACTCGAGCATAAATATTATGAATTTAGTTCAAACTCATGTCTTTTCCATGAAATTCAAATTAAAGATACCATTTCAGCTCAAAACTCAATTTTTTTCCTTGAAATTCAACATTTATAACTACATATCTCAGTATTTTATAATGAGTTTGGAATGGGTATTCTCTGTTTACCTTCCGCATTTAAAAACTATAGCTATTGATGTAAAACAATGTAAATGCTGGATATAACTTAATCGCCGCTCTTAAAAGTGGCTATGGGATGCAAATTATTTCTTAACTATAGGCATGCTGTCACAATTTTAGCTACCATAACAAAACTATACATTTTTATCCTTCATCACTGAAAATTCCTGGTGATTGGCAGGTTCTATAACTAGTAAGATCTAGCGATCACCACGAACCTATTTTGACGGAGATAAAAAATATATGATTTTTTTTACAAGATCCAAAATTGTGTCGGAGCGCTAGCAGTGTCCTATTTCTATATATCTCCCACATTTCTGATAATTTCCTCAATTGTATTCGGTGCAATTAGAATTAATTGAGTTGGTGAGTATTATTGGTTCTAGTAAGGTCAGTAAGTTCTCGAATGTCTGCTCACTTATTCAACTTGTTACAGTTCATTTCCCTTTCTTTATTTCTGTGGCCTCTTCATATTCGTCCAGTTCCTCAATTTCAGGTCAGCATTTTGTTGATGGAAAATTTGCAATACAACATTTGGGTTACACTCATGTTATTTTAACAAGGATTATGAATTTTGTAATTATTCGTTATACAACTGCAGTAGTCCAAATTGGACATCCTATCGTGGTATATTTACGTGCTATTACTTTAACATGGAAAAAAAAGCACGAAACGTACGTTCTAAGAGCCAAACTATCAAGCTAAAAACAATACACATAAGAATTATTCACTTGGTTATGGTGTAATATTCAACTTAAGGACAAATGAACTAGTACTTATTAATTACGGTTTTTTCAAATACCAGCTGAGAAGAGATCTAAACCAGCCATCGGCAATTTTTTAACACATTACTATTATTCATAGTTTTGAACATAACAATCCTAGAATATTGAATAAAAAATGTCTTGGTAATTGCTTGACTAATCAAAAATATGAAATTTAATGTCTTAATCTCATTTATCCACATCATTACCTGCTAAGTTAGACCTTAGTGCTAATGACTTGTTCACTGTGTGGAAAAACATATACTACTAATTCTCGTTCTTGACATCCTCGTGTTGTAGTAATTTAAACAACTCCAGGTTATACCAAATTTAGCAAGACAGCGCTTCGATCAATCGATAGAGAGAGAGAGAGAGAGGGCTTCGCGATTGAGAATAAAGAACAAATTATCTTTCCACTTTTATTAATTACAATGAGAAGAACGTATATGTAGGAGAGGGAGAACTGGGAAGAGGTATTAATATTTAGAAGAGATTGCTAGGGGCATGGTGAAAATTTGGACAGCACTCTTCACGGCTTCAACATCGATATCTACCAATTTTCCAGTCTTTGATGAAATAGTTGCACATTTCTTTTCTTCTGCATTGGGAACAAAGCTTCTGGCTTTATCCTCAGAACAGAATAGCCCAATACTGCACACCCAAAACAAAAACAAATATTATACATGCTTGTGAACCCCAAAATATAGATTCAACAGTAGTAGTAAAATAAAAGACTAGACAGCAAAAGATGAAAAAATTTGCCCAACCTCAAGTTCCAGTTTCACTCAGTTACAGCTTGTAATAAAAGAAGTTACCTTGGCTTTCCACGCGCATGAGCAAGTTGTATGGCAGCTGTGTTTGTAGCTATCACTCCAGCAGAATCATCAACAAGAGCAGCAAGCTAAGACACAGAAAGTTTGGAATACAATTAGTTTCTATTGCTCATATCTCTATTTCCTTCTAAAGTTTATTATATTTCTAGTTAAAGTTGTCACAAGACATGCAACGGAAGCAGACTATTTCATTTGACTAGACTCTCGGCTAGACCATGAAGTACATTGTGACCATTATATTTCTGGTTCCACCAATTTCTCAGTTTATAGTTCTTGAACTAAACACGGGTGCATTAGTCATTGATATCAAGACTGGATGAGGAAACAAACCTGTCCAGGTGTGGTTATGAACACTATACTAGCATCATAGCCAACTGCATCTTCCACATTTTCTCTTTCTTTTTCATGCGGTATGACAAACACTGGCTTGATTCCCCTGATCAAATGATTAGTTTATGATCCATTAGCATATGATAAAAAAGTTTACATAATTAATTTGAGAAACTCAAAAGATAACCATTCCATTGAAGTCTTGGCACACGATTTATGCACATAAATGCTACAAAGGTATAAGATGAAAAACAATTAACCAGTCCATGAAAAAGCGCATAAGCTAGAGATGTGTTTTTGATCTTTTTGCAGTTTCAAATTATGCACAACAGCTTAAGTTTTTAAGCATGAAGTAAAATATCATGCTGTCAGGTCCTAAGGTAAAACACTGACATCATACCTAATCTCCTCTGCTATGGCAGCCCATATCTCAACTGGAAGCAAGCTATCAGCATCGCCCCTCGACTGCATATTTGCTTTTGAATCTGATTTTATCCCATGAATCACAATATATTTTCCTTTCTGTACACCAGCATTCTTATATTTTGTCTCTACAACCTCCCTAATCCTTCTTGAGATTGAAACTTTAAGAGGGGGTAGAGGTTGTCGTGGTACTTTACGAGCTGGTCTGCCCAACCAATCAACCATCTGGCGGTACCTATTTTAAGAAAAGTGTGTCTGTAAACATGTGATAAGTAAAACTTTCACAAACTAAATTGTTTAACTTCTAACTCCTTATCTTGAAATGATTTCTCAGTTGTGCCAAAAAAAATAAAATCTCTGTTAAAACATCTACTTACATATGGTATCCGCCCTCGGAAAGATTCATGCTCTCTGCTGTAAAACATTCAGACAGAAACAATCCTGCTCCTGCAGCATTCACATTTGGGTAAATGTAGCTAACTCTTTCACGGGCAGTTGACATAAACAAAAATACTGCATGTCCAATCCCTGCCAATTTGGTTGATAAGATCATATCATAGTACCTACTCTGCAATAAATCATGCATTAGAGAAAATAACTGCCAAAGAAATAATTGTGAATTCTCTGTTTATAAGAAAGGACTTTTGAAGCTCAAATATGGACTTATCTGCAAACCTATAGTAAAAATTATACTATCAAAATTTCACCACACTATAGACGTTTTGAGCACTCAATGTAGAGCGTAGCTCTTGCATTTCCAGGCAACTCGTAAAAGTAGAAAAGTCAGTTTAAAGTAGATTATCATAGGTGCAGTTAAACTAGGACCAGCATGGTCACTTAGCAACATAATCGATAGATGAGTTTAAGTTCTAACCAATATATTTCCACAATTAGCTCAATTATAAAAAACATAAAAAATCAGACTTTGAATGGCGGCAAACCTTAAGAATTCCAACCATATCTGTATACTCCGCAGGTTCAGGAAAGTCATCATCCAAATCATAAGCATTAGCCCACCTCACATTTTTATTCAGCTCAAAAGTCTGTTTTCCCCTAGGAGTTGCAATAATGTCCACTTGAACACCAGGGTACCTATCTTTAATCATCTGAATAGTTGGAAAGAATAGCAAATTCTCATAAACACCACCATCAATCACACAACAACATCTCCTAACATCACCTCTAATTTTCAATCCCAATGAAGCAATTTCCACAGAGTATCCCATTGGAAATTTAAGGAATCCATAAGGGTTATCAGGATTATCAGGTGGCCTTGGATCTTCATCTTGTTTACCATCAGCAAATAGTGAACCATATTCCATTTCAGGGTCATCACCATAGTCAAAAGGGTCAATCCATGAATTTTTCTTTTTTGCATTAGCGCGAATTATGGCTGATTTTAATGGATTGTTAATCAAGAAAGGTACATTTGTGACATGGGATATTGGAAATGAAGGTGGAGTAGTTAGGAAATGAGAAATGGACTTAGGTAGTAGACTAGTAGTAGCCATTTTGAGTGTATCATAAAATTCTGCCACTTTTTATGGGATATGAAGTGATTTTGTTAAACAGTTAACTGAAAAAACTATAGGAAAAAGACAACGTTGGATTTGAATGTGTGAAGGGTGTTGGATAAGTAGGTCCCAGTGTTTCCGCTTTGTTCTTGCCTTGTCTAATACTTCTGGTAGTAAATAAATACAAGTGCTAGCAAATTTATAGTACTATTTTTGTAGTAGCTTAGGGAGAATCAGCTATAGTTTTCCTATAAAAGATTGCTTAAGCTACAATCAAGGAAAAAATGAGCATGAAAAGGAAAAAACTCCACTAATAAATTGTCTACTAAGTCAAAAAAGTGATGATATCAAAAAGAAAAAAGATTACATAGAGGGGGAGAGACAGAGATCTTAAAAGGGAAAAAGTAAGTCTTAGGCCTTCTTTTATTAACTACTATCTGACCTTTTGACTTTAAAGTAGCCTCTTTTATGAATCAAAGGCTCAAACTCCTCTTCTTCTTTTTTTATTATGAAGAAGTTGATGAGAATTGTACTCAAACAGAATACTTCACTCATTTATAAGTTCCCATCTCCAGCCCCTAGCTTGGGTCTATAGTAAGAACGCAAAATATGATGTAAATTATTTCAAAGTTTTGTATTTAAGGTAATTTTATACTGTGTATTGGAACTCGGGAGTCTCATAATTTCTCGTATTATAAAAAAGTTACTTAACATTTATGTTGAAAGTTACAACAAAAAGTAATATTTAGAAACTTCATTAATTTTGTGTTCATTATGTGACCAAAAAAATCATTTTCCCCTTGAATGGTTATTACTACAACACCGACTTTTGTTAAAAAACAAAGGAAATTGAGAAATTAATCAAAAGGCGAAAAGAAAAAGAAAAAAAAAAAGGAAAAAAGTGTACAAATTGTATATTACGTGGCGAAAGATTAGTGGTTGCTATTGATGATGATGAGGCTGAAATGGAAATGAAGAAAGAGCCGTAGTGTAGTATCATCTCTCTCTTTTTCTAGAAACATCCTTAAACAAGTCGCCGTTGGTTTCGTAGATCCGACAGTCACCATTTTTTCATTAAAACCCCTCTTACCCCCCCCCCCCCCACACCCTCCCCCAATCTACTTCTTCAGCTCGTCTATTGTACTAGGGTTTTTTTTTCTCTACCTCCCAATCCACACAATTACAATGCACCTTCAACCCTAGCATAATTGAAATTCAATTTTTGCTTCAATGTCAGGAGGTCCACGTGTCAAATCGATGAACAATGTTGATTCTGAAGTCAGACCAGTACTCGGCCCGGCAGGTAACAAGACCAGATCCATTGAATTACGAAAGCCCATTGAAAAGCCCGTTAATAATAAAACTAACAACAATAAGCTAGCTGAAACTGATGAGTCTAAGGGCAAAAAATTTCAAGGAGCTGATCCATTACCACAAGTAAAGTCACCCGTAGCTGGTTCGAAAAAATGTGGAACTGTGCCTTCTATTTTGAGACAAAAACAGGACCATAGGAGTTTATTAATGAGGCCTAATTTGTCACTTAACGCCTCCTGTTCGTCTGATGCTTCTTCCGATTCGTCTCATAGTCGTGCATCTACGGGGAAATTGACTCCTGGACGAAGGAAACAATGTAGCCCTAAAGTAGATAAGTTGGAGAAAGTTGGGAAACCTGTTGGTCTAGTCGAGAGCCCGAGTCCTACACCGGGAGATGCTTTAGTGCTAAAGAAAAGGTGTGCTTGGGTAACACCAAATACTGGTATGTTCACTTCTTTAATGTTGCATTTTGGTGCTGAATTTTTGTAGTTAACTGTGCTTTTAAGAAGGTATATTGTACTGTTAAGTTTGTTAGTTGAAGTGCACACAAGCTGGCTCGATCAGTCACATTTTAGAGTTATATACGGTTAGGTTGTTGGATGCTAGCTCGATTGCTTGTCCATCTAGATTGATTTTCATTGTTGATTGTTGTAGACATACATCTATTATATCCTCACTTGATCTAGTATTACTAGTCCTTCTATGGAATTTGAATATCTTTATGTTATTACTTGGATAACATTAGACATATGTTACGCTAAGCTGATCTTTTATGAGAGCTGAATCCCTAGTTATATCCTAATCCTATTTCCTATAATAGATAAGTTGCATACTGAGGCCTTCTTTTGTAATGGTTGCCCTAAGTTACGGCAATCTGGTTATTAATTGATAGTTAATTACTATATCTGCATTCCTCAAATTAATGTGTGCAAATATACTCACATTTGACAGTTGTAGACTTTTCCAACTCTCCTTTTCCGACTTCCCTCTTTCTCTTGAGCCTTCAGTGTTGGTTGGAAGGGAAACACTAACAAAAGGGATTTGGGTGGGTGGGGGGGGGGGGGGGGGGGGGCGAGAGAGAGAGGGAAGAGATCCGCTTGATCTAATATGGGACGAAGGTGAAACCAACTCTAAACTAGCATACACCTGTTAAGGAAATCACTTGAGTTTCATGTTTTCCTTCTCCTTCGTCAACTGGAAAGTTATCAATACATATTCCTCATGGCATTTCTCAAGATGTCACATATTCCTATTCCTAATGGACTGTTCAAGTTGTAAGCCTGACTTCCTTAGGCATTAGAAGAGGATCGTCTTGTAAAGGTTGAGCAGTCTTGTAGCCAGGATTTCTAGGCTTGCTTGCTTCTTTAAGTGCCCCCACTGTGCTCATTCTGTGGAGTCTTATGAAACTGACCACTGCCTAGTGGTGTGTTGGTAGGTCTGGTGTTGGTTGGAGGACATGTATGAACACATGCTGGTTTGCTGAGATTCTATGTAGATGTTCGAGGAGATTGCACCTCTTTTGTGAATGAATTCGAGGGGAAGTGTCAATTATTGGGAAAGACTTTCAACTAGTTTGTGAACTAGCATTGAAATAGATCCATGCAGTATGAGCTCTTCTTTTTGGCCGTTTGGTTTTAGGTCTCATTATCTCTGCCTTCTATGGACTATTTCTACGAAAATTTGCTTAGATTGCCAATCTCAACTCTGATTAAAAGGAATAAGGCTGCACCAGGTTGATGGTCCGTGTAAAACACGTCATTTTAATTGTTCCAAAATTGCATGTCAGTAGAAAAGTAAAGAACCTCATGTGTTAAGAAATCTGAATTATTAACGCAAATGAGAACGGTGCAAGTGGAGCGAAATAGATATTGACAATTCATATAGCTGTCACCAACTAACTTGGGATGAAAGGTATTCTCATAGTTGTTGAAGTTACTTTTGCCGTTGAATTTATTTGTAATTTTGCTATTGCAATACCTTGGTAAAAGGGGCATGTCAAGGATCATTTTCTTGGGAGATATCAACACATGAGATGACTTATCAAAAAAGGAAAGGAAAAAAAAAAAACTTGTAACACTCTTTCCCAAAAAAAAAAAAAAAAAAGACATGAGGTGATGAGGACGCGGTGAAATTATGTTGTTGGTGTGTTACTTATTCCTCTTATTTAACCTGTTAATATGTGTATCTTGTGTTTAGGATGCTTAAATGTTTGTAGACATGGTTGTATAATGCTAAACACAATTGTAGCATCTCATATAACAGTCTGTGCCCTTCTTTACCCTCTCTGTCTCTTGTCAAAATAGATATGAAACCAAAAATGGTTGGAGGACTGATGAAGTCAAGTCCTTGAGTTCTAGAGATTATTTCAAAGTGTTATTAGAAGCTCTCCCTGCTGTATCTTTGTCTTCTGATTTGGCACTTCTCTAGTGGTTCTAGAGTCTACAGTATGAAATGTAATACGCGTAATTTCTGTACCTTTGTCTCCTAATGATGAGATTTTTGGGTTTAAGATGGAAGAACTATGATAGTGTCCGGAAAAAAAATTGAGAAAAAGAAGGAAGAACCATCTCAGAAACAGGGAATTTAAATCCACTATCAACTGTGAACTGATGAGGGGAAAAATTATGTAGGATTATTTTTCCTTTATCTATTAAGAGGATTATCTTTTCCTTTTTGGGGTGTGAAGAAAAACAAATAAGATTTAGAATGGCCAAAGTGTTAGGTGCTATACCTCTTGATGAATAAATACATAGTGCGTGCAAAACTAGAAGTTTGTCTACATCTCTATTCCACTTTGTCAAATGTGTATAATTCTGTGGCATCTTGCTCTCTAGTTGGGATTTACTTTATCTAATCATATATCATTGAAACATCTTGCGGTCATTTTTTTTATGACTCTTATCCTGGTAGTAATTTCCATGTATGCGTAAAGTGTAATATGTATAAAATCTTTATTTTTGTAGAACGCCTAATTTTACCCTAAAAGACAAATTATTTATATTCACGGGTTGAACAGAACGGAAAGGATAGAAGAGACTGTATTGCTACTCATAGTTAGTCTGGGACTGGGGTTAGTCCATTATTTTTAATGGATTCTGCTATTAATACAGCTTTGATATTTTCCATATTTGTTCACATCATCCCTTTTGCAGGATTTACTGTTCTAATGTAGATGTTACAGTTTTTGTAAGTTCTCTCAGCTAATTGTTTTCTGTTTTGCCAAAGATCCATTCTATGCTGCTTTTCATGACGAAGAATGGGGAGTTCCAGCCCATGATGACAGGTGCGTACTCCCAGTTTGTATTTTTGTATTCTTTTGTGTCTTGCAATGACAGGGCAATTTCTTGTGATGGTCTTCTCAGTATGGGTTACTGCTATTTGCAGGAAACTTTTTGAACTTCTCAGTCTATGCACTGCATTAGCTGAACTCTCGTGGCCAGCAATTCTCAGTAAAAGACATATGTTTAGGTACATTAAGCTCTACACCAGTGCTTTGAAGCACCAGAACATGGGTTATATTTCATATCGGGTTGCCTTACAAAAGCTGGTTTGTTGTGCAGAGAAGTTTTTCAAAATTTCGACCCAGTTGCAGTCTCAAAACTAAATGAGAAGAAGATAGCACCACCAGGAAGTCCTGCTAGCACTCTTTTATCAGAGGTAAAGCTGCGGGCAATTATTGAAAATGCACGCCAAACCTGTAAGGTACGTGCTAATTTTCTCTCTTTTAGTTTTCCTGTTTTGAATAAGAGAAGCTTCCTTGTAAAGATGGGAGCATTGTATTGGTTAGGATATAAACTTCAGAAATTTACTAGTGCCCAGGCTCTTGGAACTTCATTTTCTTCATAAAACAAAAGGTCGGTTCTTGATATATCACCAAGATAGCTGTCAACTTTCCAAAAATAAAAAGGAGCCTCTTGGACCTTCATTAGGAATAAAAGAAGACTGCAATGGGAAACTGCTTCTTAGCCACAAACTGTTTAGAGCTCAATGTTATTGAGTTGATAGGTTATCATTTATTGTATCAGCTGTCTTGACCAGAAAGTCATACTGTTGTTAATTCTGTCTCCCAGGATACTGATGGTTTCTGTACCTAGTGCAAAATTTCCAAAATAGTTGGCAGCTGCATGTGGTATGCTGTTAAAGTCAGAAACTACAGATATGATGTGATTATGCAATATAAGGCGTTAGCTGTGCTTTTAATAGGTGTGGTCTTTTAGAAGCTGAGTGTATTAATTAACAAAAGAGTTTCTGGAAGGAGAAAGAAAAACGAGAATTTAATTAAAATACACCGTACCAAATAAAAAATATTTAGGGTTCCAGAGTATTAGGGTCAAATCATGAATTTTTTTGTTTGTGTAAAATTGGATAGTGATGTTTTTAGTTCTTTTGAAACAAGATTTACACATGTAGAGGGTAGAGACTATGCAAAAGTAAATTTCTGTTGAGTTATAGTAATAAATTTAGAAGTATTATAAAAAGTCGAAAAAAAATCCTGATTGCCTGCTCAATAGTACTAGTGTTACTTCGCGGGTTGTTACTGAAAATGATCTTTAATGTCATCTCCTTGTTATCCTTTCAGATAATCGATGAACTTGGATCTTTCGACAAATACATATGGGGTTTTGTGAATAACAAACCTATAATTAGTCAGTTCCGATATGCACGGCAGGTGCCAATGAAGACATCAAAAGCTGAAGGGATAAGTAAAGACCTAGTTAAAAGAGGATTCAGAGGAGTTGGACCTACTGTTGTGTACTCGTTCATGCAAGTAGCTGGAATTACAAATGACCACCTCATCAGCTGCTTCAGATTTCATGATTGTGTAGCTGCAAGTGATGAAAAAGGCAAAGATGATGGCCTAGCCAAGACAGAAGTGACACAACTCAAGGATGAGACTGAAATAGGTCTTATAAGTGCTATTGATGACTTCAACTTATCCACGTAGTGATGAGTTGTGTCACATTAGGTCTGTGTAGTTAATACTATTAGTAGATTCGGTGGCTTTGCGCCCTTGCTTGCGATACAGTTGAAAGGGGTGGCAAGTGCTGCTTGTGTACAAATGACTTGTGCTATGAATATTTTGCCTTTTCTGTGTACATCTCAGGCTAAAATCTATCTGCAGCTACTAGGAGTGGCAGTGGAGCGGTGCAGGCGGGTTTTAAGCTACTGGGGGGCGGGTTTAAGCGACTGGAGGTAAACTGAATGAAAAGATGGTATTACTTGGAAAAAGTTAAATGAAAACAATTTTACAAAAATGTGTGAGATGGTGTGTGTGTGTGTGTGTAGAGAAAATATAAGGAAGAATGAACATGTTTAAGTTGCGGCCTATCGTTTGCATGCAAATCAAGCTTCCCAGGTGAAGAAAATACATTTTTTAAAAGAAAAATCAAGTTACATGGATTACTAAAGACTGGCTTAGAGACTGGTGGTTGGTAAATGCCTTTCCTCCCTTATGAATCAGATTAGAATATGCTGTTTTAATTTATTACTCACCGCGACCCTTAATCATGATTCATGAGGATCCATAGCTAATTATCATCTCAACACCCTTTCTTAACTCACTTATCCCTCCCTTCTCTGAACTTTCAGTTTCACGTGTGGTCTTTTCTTCTCATTGAATTCAATCGTCGCCTGAAGTTTTTGACTTTTGTCGAGATGACCAGAAAACGACAAAGACAAATTGAAGTTGGGTTTAGATGTCATTTTCCAATGGTAGTATAACAATATAGTGTCGACACAATCCAATTATTTAACAGCCAATGTAACCAAGCATGATCTTAGATAACGTAAAAAAAGAATGATAACATTGTAAAGTCACAAATATAGAATAAGTGTAAGTAAAAGTTTGATTCATACATCTGCATTACAACTGAACATTGACAAGTAATATCCAACAAAATACCAAGATCATAACAATAATCATTTTTGTCTGCAGTTGTGGTTATTTTCCAATAGCTAGCGTTGATTTTTTGTCAAAATAGCCACAACTATAGTAATTATCGATATATTACAACTTGGAAATAATACTCTGCAAAAAGCAATGAACAGATCTAATTTTGAATCTTATCTCAGTATATTGCAGAAATCACTGAATTCAACTACGAATCTAATCAAGGCTTCCGAAGTCTCGATTTTGCGAGACTAAAAAGCAAATTGAGACCTATCCAATTTAGGCTGCCATGGAAAATTAGCCCATCAAGATCCCATTCCCACGTGTTCCCAACATTTCTCGCAACTTTTCCACTGTAAAGACAATAACAGTATTTACATTTTAAACAACTTCTAGTGGGGGTTGTCTTTTCTGGACCCTTTCAATGAGTCAACTTGAGAAAAATTGAACAAGTATCCACCTATCATCAATAATAATGATATGTTTAATTTCTACGTGGACATGACTACACACATCATTGTTTAGCCGTGTGATTATTATCTTGTAGTAAGAATTTTCCCGAAATGGCGGCAGCTAAGGCTGCTTGAAAACTTGGATCTTTAGTCAATGAAGAAGCCATTTGTTCTATGAACAACTGTTGAAACTCTGGTCTATTTTGATGATTCTCACTTCCTCCAGCTGATGATAATTTGCTGCGCTTATGATTTGTACTAGTACATGTACTGCTATTCACCTTCTTTTCTTCTGTTTTGGTTTCTGTAAGACTATTAAGAGTAGTGGAACATGGCACTGAAGTAGTAGTACCACCAAGTGTGTTCTTCATGTTTAAACGGCTAGAAGGAGTAGTAGTAGTATCCATTTTAGAAGGATGTGGATGGTTGTGTTCTCCTTCATATGTCGCTACTAGAATAGATTGATCATCAACACTTCTTTGCACCTGTCAATACACCACATAGGTAATTGTTAGAAGAAGATTAGAGTTGGACTTAGACGAATCTATAGTTAGTGGACTCAAAATAGCTGTAATGTAATTTTTGTTTTTCCATATGTATACGTAAGTCGAATTCGAAAATAATGGGAAATCATAGATTGTCTTAAATCCGCTTATACGATTGGACCACCAACTTTTTGCAATTCATATAATATCTGGGTGATATGTAAGCTTCTATATATACACTTGTACAAATTAAGAAACTTCAAGGAAGGTTTTAATTTGGTGAGCTAATTAATTAGTTACTCCTACTTGTCTAGTTATTTCCCAGCCGAAAAAGACGGGATATTTCTTAGCATCTTCTAAGTTCTAGAAGGGCAACTCTAACTCTAATGTAACTCAGTTATATTTAAGTTACATTACGAGAGAATTAAAAAACAGTCATGTACATACAAAAAATTACTGAGATCACTTGTGAGCTAGATTTTTTGGGTTTGAGTTGAACTCAACGTCCACTTTCTTAATAAACTCGGAATTCGTTCATTAAGAATGCATAAATTGTAGAGGCTATGAAGTTCTTATGTACCTTCTTTTTGACGGGGCAGCTAGGAGCAAAAGAACACTTGAAGTAAGCTCTTGGAGAGGGATTATCTCTTGTAACTTTCTGACCATATTTCCTCCATTGATATCCATCCTTCACAATCTGAAAAACATAAACATCACTTTATCTCATTAGCAATTGAAAACAACTGAAATAAATAAACATATGATCAATAATTTTCAATACTTACAAGAGTAGTATCAGATGCTTCAGTTTTCACATAAACCCTAGAAGTCTTAGTTTTAATATGTTCTTCTCTTGGTTTCTTTAAAGAAGAGTCTTCATCACTTGAACTGCTCTCTGATTGTTGTTGACCTTGAACAGATTTCACGATTTCATTGTTATTGTTAGGTACTGAGGTACTTTCAGCTTTTCTTTTCCTTGATGATCCAGCACTATCATCAGCTCCACTATTATTTTGCTTGCTCAAACACTCCATTAGTTGATTTCTCAATGTATTGTAATTTTGGCACATGACTGTAAGCATCTCTGTCAGCTTCTTGTTTTCAGCACTTACTCGATTTAGTTCCTCTAATAAATCACCTGCCTGGATCAGACAACACAAACAAAAGTAACAAAATTTCAGTAAACCCTATCGACCATATTCACATTTACTCTAACGGAAAAAGTTGTGTTAAAGATATATCTATTTATAAAAGTTCAGTTTTTCTATTTACACGTGTTTGACTTATAAAAAAGAATCAGATTGCACTTGACATTAGTAAATAATTTGTAGCAACAAAGAGAAGGAATTCACAAACCTCATCCTTGACTGATGGCATGTCTCTTCCAAGCCCAATAAAATTACTCGGAACTTCTTGTTTCTGAAAGCAAAAGAAAGTTGATTAATAAACTCAATTAAACCAAGGAATTAATCTCAGCATATATACTTTGGCAAATTTTGATGCATGATAAATATTGTAAATTAAATGAGTCTGCACATACCGGTACTTCATCAAGAAGTCGAAGAGGTCTACAATTCAGATCCAAGGAAGTATCGACTAAACTTGTGAATTCCATTGCTTTTTTTTTTTTTTCCTGTGATTTATCAAGTAAAATGATGATGATATCCTCTTTGGTACAACTGATATTCACTTAATGAATTTAGAAGAGTTAAATACTGCACTTGTGAAGAAGTCTAGCAGACCAAGTTGTAGGAAGGTAAGGAGAAAGTCAAGAGAAAAATACAATAAAATTATTATGCAATTTGAGAGTTGGAAGGATACTTGGCCTTGTTCACAGCTTATTTATAGTTGTGAAAATGTTTAATAACAGTAAGAACTGATGGTGGTATATTCAATTAAAGAAATATTAAAGTAAGTGACTTGCTTTTCTTGTCGGCCTATATATCATATGTTGAATTTCTTTCTTTCTATTAGTCAAAGTCAAGCCTACCTCAAGGAAATGAGAAAGAAACATATTGAATAAGACAAAACAGAAGAAAAGAAGTTCTTTTTTTTTTCTTAAAAAAAAAAAACAGTGACTTAATTCATCATTATTGTTTCAGTCAGCCATATGGGCAAGAGGATGGAGGATGGGATAATAGTCTTCATAAAAAATGCCAAAATATACTGGATAATAAATAGGTATAATTTTGATTCAATCTTCCTATCTAATTTTGTCACGTCAGCCGGCTAACTTGTATACGATTAAATACCATAGTATTGTACTCTCTTCGTTCCACAATGGATAGTATGTTTCGGATATTGAGAGTCAAACAAATTTATCTTTGGCCGTAATAGTGGCGAACGCAGGATTTTTTACAAGCAGTGTCACTTCTAAAAAAAAATTGAAAGTCGAGGGTTCAATCCCTACTTTAAATAATAAATGTTTGAAAATTTTGATAAAAAAAGCTAAAGCTACAAGCGGGATTTGAACTCTCACAGTTCTAGACTTTCTAAAGGTGTTTAACCACTAGACGGTGAGCCATGGTGTTTCAAGCAGTGTCATTTTCTTTATTTGTACTAACTATTATGATTTTTTTATATATTTATATACATATACATAGTAAAAAATTTCGGCGAAGCGGTGTCCCGTGACACCCCTTGGCATAAGGTGCCTACGCCCCTGGGCCGTAATATTTTCATATGTCTTTTAAATATTTTGAATTATTAATTATTGTGACTTATAGTACTTTTTATGTAGTTTTCAAATATATAAATATCGTTCGAAAAAACTTAAATATTAGATATTCAAATTCACAGTCAAAATGAACTCGTTTGATTCCAATCCGAAATATGTAATCCATTTTGGGAGTAGTGTTTATAGCTGTTTCTGGGGATATTATGGGCTTTACTTTCCTTTCACGGTTCCAAGCATTTTCCACGTTATCGACATAATTAATTATATCACCCTCCCCTCTGGCAAGGTCTGAACATTCAGACTTTTCATCTTTTATTAATGGAATTACATCTTAAATACACTAACCTACCGATTTATCTGTACGATACGTGTTTATGTGTGAGTGTTTGATGACAATGAGGGGCGGAGATTATTTTAGTTTTCTGTATGAACGGAGTAAATATTTTACCACTTCTTCAGAATAAACAAAGATGAATATTTTAATAAATTCTCGATACAATTAAACATATTTGACAAAAATTGATTCAAATCCTTTTATACCGGGAAGAAAATGAAAATCTTCTCGATTTGAAAATTGAAAGTTAGACGAATTATTTGTTTCATTTTGACCATTAGTTGATCGTATTCGCGCTCATCAAACTATTATGTCAATCAACAAAACATTAGACTTATGGGTCTATTGGAGAAAATGAAAATTTTAAATGCACTTAATTTTCTAGATAAACAAAATTCAAAATACATGTATAGCACTGTATGATAGACTATCATTCACTAAGAATTATATATTGGGCGTGAAGGAAAGCATGTACAGGATCTATGAAATAGATATGCTTTAAATATAAATTTGAGAACTTATTCTCTTTATCATGTTATTTCCATCATGTGTTCAAACATCTTTGCTAAATATTTTTCTCTAGCCGAGGATCTATCAGAAATAAGCTCTCCACCTTGGTAGGATAAGATCGGGTACATCCCACCCTCTCCAAACTATTTATGGAATATCACTGAGTATATTGTTGTTGAAAACTTACTTGTCATTTCCTTGTAGCGGAAGCAGTAGATCTTGAACCGCGGCTGAAATACTTCATTGGTTCAACCTCAAATACCATATTATAAACTCATATCATAATTATTTTTTTAAAAAAAAATTACACCCTATAACTACCCTAATAGCTTAATTACAAAACATAACGATGCTTTTTGAATATTTACAATACATAACGATACTTTTCCCTAATTATCCCACATAACAATTTTATCATTTCCCCTCTCCCAAACATTAAACCCTAATTTCCTCTCTTCTCTCTCCTTCTCTCCCTCCTCCACCATCCCCCACCCATCGCCGAATCTCCCCCTTCCCCTCTTCCACCATCCCCCACCCATCGCCGCCCCTCCCCCTTCCCCTCTCTCGCTGTTCCTCGTCGGATCTGCTGCCACCGCCATGCAGCGGCGCTGCTGCACTGTGGTGGCAAGCAGCCCCGATACGTGTGTTTTTGGTGTTTTTCCGATGAGTTTTTCCCGATCTGCTCCCTTTCTTCATCTTTTTTTTTTATTTTTTCCTTTTTGTATGTGTGTGTGTGTGTATATATATATATATATATATATATGTATGTTTATGTATATATTTATATTTTGTATATAAATTCGTATTTATCTTTGTATATTTTTGTATTTTGTATATAAATGTCTATATTCACCCCATTTTGTATGTGTATGTGTTTGTATATATGTGTATGTTGTTGTATGTTTGTGTAGAATGGATAGTTATTTGTATTTGTGTTTTTTGTATTTTTGTGTATGTGCAGTGTATATCTTTTGTATGTTTGTGTATATTTGGTTGTATATAGTTTCAAAACAGTAAATTTTTAAAGTTTTGGAATGTATATATTTGTATTTTTGAATGTTAAATCTTGTAGATCCAAAAAAAAAAAAAAAAAAATTCCGGTGGTCAGCGGTGGCTGGCCGGCACTGGTGAGTGGTGGCAACACATCCAGGCAGTGTTGGGTGGGTGTTGGGTGAGAGAAAGTAAGGAAGAAGGAGATGAAACCATAAATGGTAGGTTTTGTTGAAATTTGTATATGGAATGTGAAAAAACTATTGTTATATTATGTAAAGTTATAAAGTATTGTTATTTTTTGTAAATATGGCGTTACGGTTGTATATTTGTGTAAATCTCCCTATTTTTAATCATAGTTGTTTGAGAAAGAGAAAGCGTGGAGAAAAACAAAGTTTTGTATTTGTTTTATGTAAGTTTCATTTTAGGATTACAGTAAATCCTTAATTAATTAGTTTACCCTAATGAACTTTTAAGTGCAACCTTTATGGATTTATCCTAATAAACTTCTAAGAGCATCCTTGTAGATAGTGGCGTAGTTAGTAAGGGCCAAGGGCGGTCACTTGAACATTCTTGACTGAAAAATTATATCGTGTATATTAGTTAAATATTACTTTTTACGTACATATATTGAATGTTGAATACCTTTGATATAATTGAGATAGGGTATATATATATATTGAATCTTGAACACTCTTTAATAAATTTCTAGATATACCGTTGCTTGTAGATAGACTCTTATTTACATTCAGGGAGAAAAGAACACCAGAAAGACTGTCTTACATTGAGTAGGAATAAGGCAACATCCCTCTAAGTCTAGGAGATTTTGGAGGCATTACCCCCATCACATTGGAGGTGACGGTCCAGTCTTTTGCTCTCCTCTCTTTCTCTTTCGTATCTAGTTCTATAGCTTAACCTTGAACTTTACGATGTAAGGGATTGACCCGCAAAAATAAGCTTTGTGACCGATTTCTTTGAGTCAGCTAACATAATAATAATAAAAGGAAAAGCAAGGTGTGGCGGTAAGTCGAAATTTTTCGGTCCCCAACATTTGGGTAAGTGAAAGTGCAATCCGCCTGGTGCAAGTGGTTTTTTTTTTTTTTTTTTCATGATATACCAATCAGAATGGAGGATTCCCCAGAGATCTCAGATGAGGGAATTCTGGGAGAGCCGCCAATTCCAACTACCGTCCATCTACGATCCATATTACTACTCGACCAACTGCGCATCCTACCTCCAATATGTTGTCAATGCACTTCATACGAATTTTTCCAAAATAAGATTGAAAATTGAGTATAACATACTTCGTTGATTGGTCTTATTCTTATGGATCACTTCTTTGTACTTTTCTTTTTTTAAAATAAATTGTAAGCCTTCATCAAAACAAAGAAATTCCAATTGAACATCATTAATTAGTAGGTGAGTATGTATTTTGCAAGGTAGCTGTCAATTGATTTGCTTCTTGGTTTACATGGTCAATAAGTTGCTCAACAAGGACATGCAATGTGAAGTGTATTTCCATAAGATGTAAAACTACCTTCGATATCAATAATCAGCATGTGTATTAGAATTTAGATGTATTAATTAGTAGTAAGTAATTTTTCTTTTAGAAGCTAAAGCGTTAGAAAATACAGTAACAAATAAATCAATGGATTATTTGATTTCTACGGTATGCAGAGAAACATGAAGAAATTGAAAATGTAAAATGAGATCAGATGCAATGAACGGTAAACAGCGTGTCAAAGTTTGGTTCCAACAACGTAACCTTATGGAAATAAACTTAGAGAAACAAAGATATTTGCAAATTACCTCTATTAACTATGTGGTTGGTTAGTAATAGATAAATTAAAGTACATTCAATTAGTGTTATGCTTAAACAAATTCACTGTTTGGCGTGTTCCATGAGTTATTCAGCTCTAGACTTTGGATTTGTGCCAGATTAAGGAGCTTAATTATTTTTTTCAACTCAAAAATTGACTTGACATTGACGTGGCTTCCATTTGTGTCACATTTGTTTTGTTTTCATTCATTTTGGTTTTCCATCTTGCTTACTTTCTAACAAAGATTATTACAATGACTATTTTCAGAACCTGTGGGATTTGTCCCGTAACCTCTAAAGTGATTTTAACCGTATTTTATTTTTCTCTTCCTCTTTTCCTTATCTTTAATTTGAACAACATCAATGCAGTTGGCATAGACGAAGAAAATCATCATGTCATGGAAAATACAAATTTCGACCATGAATTTTATATATATATATATAGAACCTCACATTTCCCTTTCTATATCTTATAGGATAAATTAAGAAGGGGACATCGATCTTATCTCATACATAAATTCATAATATACCACATGATCTGATGCTCTTTATAAATTGAAATAAATACCAACACGAAATTTGTTCAGCAAGTTACTTCAATCGTGTTATTTTCTGAACTAGTACGTCTCACAATAATATTTTAAGATTATAGGAAATTAACGACCTAAAAATTTTCTAGTTTGACTTCTTGTATATACTCTATCCGTTTCGGTTTATATGACAAAGTTTGAACAAACATGATGTTTAAAAGAATGAAGACTTTTAGAACTTTTGATCCAACATAATAAGCCATAAATATTTGTAAAGCCATAAATTATTTTAATAAGGGTAAAGTAGGAATTTTGAAGTTAAATTATTTCCAAATTTAGAAAGCTACTAGTCTTTTTGAAACAGATCAATAATGAAATGTTGCCACATAAATTGAATCGGAAAGAATATTTATATTTATGACTCTCTAGCGGAGAAAAAATTAATGGTCAAGTGGAGACGTATTAAAAACGTATTAGAAGTGTTGGATTTAAAGCATGTAAGACTAAGCTTCTTTAACACTGCTTATTTTGAAAAGTTTTTTTTAAAAAAAAAAAAAAATATTTTTCGTAAAGTACTTTTGAAGAATAGAACGGTAGAAGTTTGTATTTGTCCAACTAATTTGAGAAGCACTTTAGTTAGTAGTTGAGTAACAATTTATGTTTGACCAAACTTTTAAAAAAATCTTTAATTTTGAGTATTACATTATGAGTAAGGACGGGAAGAAAAAGAATATAATACTATTTATAGCTTAATCAATAGTTCAATAGGAAATTTGGTGTATAAAAATATTTTTGATAAAGATTTTTTTTGTAATAAAAACATTTTTAAAAAAACTTATACTTCTAGTTTTAAGGAGAGCTACTTTTTCTAGTTTCATTTTCACAGTAGAAAAAAAGTTTTTTCTGCCATTAAAAATTATTTATTTTCCTCCTAGAAGCTAAGCCTAACATCCTAAAATTTTAAAATAAGTACTTTTAGCTCCTCAGAAGCTTGGCGGCTGTTACTCCTCTCATAGTTGCATGCTCAACGAGTACTGATTATTAAGGTTTATTTTAAAATATTTGATTTTCTAAAATAAGAAATTTCTACGCTACTTGAATTCAAATTAGTCGTATCAAGACGATCACTATGTATCAAAAGTAAATGATAAAATTCAAATTGAGGGCTTGGTATTAATTAATGCGTCATAGTCTGAGGTCATATACAAATGACGGTGAAATAAAAAAGTGAGAAATTAAGTAAAGCTTGGTCCAGGCGAAGACTTTATATATTGGTTTAGCATGGACCAGGAACAGAACCCCGTTGTCCCATGACTAGCTAGTTGGTGAGCGTTCATTGAACCTCATCCCTATGGTTTCATATAAGACGTACTTTGGTTACGTACATGGAATTATTCTACGTGTGTCCACATTAGATTCAACATTCATGAACTGGTTTAACAAATTATTATGTCGTCCACATCCATTTTTCAGTGGAAGAAAGTAGCAATAGCAGTACAAGACTTTGTAAATATTTCAACAGCTGAAAGGTGGAATAATAATAATAATAATAATAATAAGAGAAAAGAAAAACAAATACTGTTGTGTTGTATGCATAAGAATTAGATTCAAATTCAATTCAACCAAGCGTGCGGTCTTTTGCTTATACTTCCAAAACATAGGTCTCAGACTATTATTACTATACTATATTAGATTCGCCTTTAATCTTAGAATGGGTTGTTGAATTACGACTTCAATTTTCACCTTTTTTTTTTTTCTTCTTGTCCTATCCTTCTTTTTTAATTTGTTAAGCTGTACTTTCTTGCCCAATGTTTTTCATAATCTGTCGATATCAACTTCATTAATATGTGTCATTTAAGTGGAAGGTTGAAATTTTACCAAATGTTATTCTCCAAAAAAAAAAAAAAAAAAAAAAAAAAAAAAAACTAAAATACATTTGAAAAACCGAACTCTTGTTAATTATTTAGAGTGACACCTCAAAATTCAAATATTGATGCATTTACCATATAGTATTAAAATTAAATTTATCTCATCCTTAGAAAATCTCCTAAACTAACTAATCTTGACTTTATCCTATTTGGAACTGGCCTATAGGATCCACAACCAACTTTCAAAAATTGGGTTAGAAAATCCTGATTATCTTATTAGTTGTACAGTATGTTGGTCAAAATAGTGGCAAAGCATTGTCACTGATGTATGTGTATGGTCTACAAGAATTGAAACCTGGAAATGGGCATGCACCGAAAGCACAACATTGACACGCTTCTCCTTACCCTAATATATATTGAATATAATTATAAAAAATAATTATAATTATAAAAAAAGTCTCGGTCCTGCAGGACCTTCTCAGGGCTCAATTAATTTTAAGGTCACAATCTTCTTCTTCTTCTTCTCCGGCTATATATATCCGAACATTGTACATTACTTTTCCTCTTTTTCTCTTTCATCTCAAAGTGTGATATCCTTTTTCCAAGTTGATAGGGCCGCCATACGTTTATTATTGAGTTAATTCCTAAAATTGTCACTGAACTATTACAAAGTATTTTAAAAAGTCATTTTCCGAAGTTGTACATTAAAGGTCACTGAAAAATGCTGACGTGAAATTTTATTTTGGTTATTATTATTAAAAGTGGACCCAATAATTAATTAATTTTTTTAAAAAAATCAAACTATTTATTTTTTGAGAGACTCATATACTACCTGACCCAAAACGGGTCTTTTTAAGATTACTTGAAGATTGTACTAATTCAAAAGAAGAAAAAGAGAAATCCTGCCAAAATTTAGATTGAATTGTTTTGGAATTTATCTTTTTGTTGATTATGTAAAAAAATTATTTTATCATAGTATGTTACTCTTTTTTGTTGACAATGGCGCTTTCAAGGTTTGGTGGAACATTTAGACAAGCTTTTGTCTGTTAAATAGTATGAGCATTAACCTTTCTTGTAATGTTATGTAAAAGAGAGTTTAGTGTCTCTTTTACAACCTAGCTTGGATCAAAGTATAATGAGTTGAGGCTTGTTGAGCCTTTTTGTTTTAGTCTATTCTTGGCATTTCAGTCTCATTCTCTGAATGTCTACTTGCTATTTGTTGTGCAACCAAAATTTTCTCTCTTCAGAGTTCATTCAATAGGTATAGGACTTCTGGGTGGTTCTCATCTCATTATGAGATTAGCATTCTGTCATGCTAAAACTCTATTGTGGTTGGGAGGATTTAAAAATTTATCTTGCATTTTATCCATAGTATGACTTGAGAACACTTATAACATACATCAATATAATTCGGTTCTTGAATTTGTATATTTTTCAAATAATTTAAAAAGATCTGTTTTAAGTCGGATAGTATGTGAGTCTCTCACAAATTTAAATAAATAATTTGGTGTCTTTTTAAAATAAAAAAATTAAAATATTTACTGTCCACTTTTAATAAAAAGAATTAAAATAAAATTCCACCTCAGCATTTTATGGTGATCTTTAACGCATAACTTGGGAGAATGACATTTTAAGGTACTTTGAATAAATTGAGTGATATTTTTGTCCTAAACCAAAGAAAAGTAATTTTTTAAAATATTTTATAATAATTCAGTGACCATTTTAAGAATTAACTCGTTTATTATTATCGTAACAAAACCAGACAACTTAATGTTTTAGTTTGGTTTTGGAAGAAATGAGAGGAGTTAAAACTTTGAGTTGTTTAGCAGTTGGCATTAAGGGTGGCTAACGGTCCGGTTTTGATCGGACCGGACCGGAATCGGGCCGGAAACCGGCTCGGACCGGTTGAAACCGGACCGTTGGCCACTAACGGGCGCCGGTTCCGGTACCGAACCGGTGCCACGAAACAAAATCGGACGGACCGGTATTTTTTGGACCGGAACCGGCCCGGACCGGATCGGAACCGGCCGGACCGGACCGGTCAGAAAAAAAAAATTTGGATTTTCTAGCCGTTGGGCAACGGCTCTTTTGACCCCCTAGCCGTTGTCCAACGGCCAAAAACGGCCAAATACACCCCTCTACCACCCCATAACCACCCCTAACTATTTTTTTCTATAAATACCCCATTATTTCATCATATTTTTCACACAAATCTTCCAATTCTCTCTAATTCTCTCAAATTTTCTACAATATTGCTATTGTTCTACTTTGGCTATTTGTTAAAAATTTATAATTTGGCTACTTTATCAAGTTCTATTTGGAGTTTCTATCAAAGTTATATTTGGCTACTTGGTGAAGTTTATAAATATCAAGTATTGGGTTAATTGGAGGCGCTACGTGGTTGAAAATATCAATTTGGCTATTTTTGCATTTTTTCGATTATCAAGTATTCAACTAATTAATTGAAGTGGAGGCTCAAGTTTCAACTTCACCTCAATTATACGGTTATATTTGGTTGGTCGTTCCTACTTCTACTCTTTTATTATTTTTTTGTCATATATATTTATTTTATTTGCTATTATTATGTCTCAACGAGGTTCAATTGGAACTAGTAGTGGGGGCGGGCACGTGGTCGTAGGGGAAATAGGGGTAAAAAAATTGCTGGTAGTTCTAGTCAGTTCACCCACATAGATGATTCTCAACATTATCATAATATTAGCGCTGATAATATACTTGATCACGAAATGTTAGAAACACGATATGGGAATCAAAGCGGGGGTAATTTAGAAGAAACACCTGAATTTCAAGCTAGTCCACCCGAAGTTCAGTCAGACTTGCCTCCTGAACCTCCTACTAGAATACCGGCTAAACGTAAGGATAGATCTGATGTGTGGGATTTTGCATCAAAGAATGTTGAAGCGCAGACGGCCTCCTGCGGGCTTTGTGATAAGGTGTGGATTTTTAGAACTGGGGGTAATGAGGGTGGGACGGGTAAACTTAGGCAACACTTACAAAAGAACATCCTAAAGAGTGGGCAACGCGGACGGGTGGTATATATTTAGGGACCGAACATGGGGGAGTAGCGCATGATTCTTCTTCGGGTATCCAAGCAAGAATTAACCATTTAACAGGAGGGCTTCTTACTTATGATAAACAAAAGGATAGGGAAGAAATTGCTAAACTAGTTGCCCTCGAGGGTTTACCTTATAGTTTTCCTTCTTGTACTGGTTTTGTTCGTTATGTTCAGGCTGTATATAATCCCTCTTTTAGAGGTTTTCCAAGAACTACTGTTAAAAATGATATTATTAAATTTAAGAACGAATATCAGGATTATTTGCGATATATGTTTGATAACTTTGACACTAGAGTATGTCTTACTACGGATATGGGTCGTTCTACTAATGGATGTGATTATATTACTGTGACTATTCATTGGATAGATCCTGATTGGGTTTTCAAAAACGTATTATTGCTTATAAAATTGTTGATGAACCACACACGGGAAATTATATTTGTAACAAAGTTTCATCAATTTGTCGTACGTACTGTTTAACTAACAAAGTTTTTAGTATTACGGTAGATAATGCTACAAACAACATAGATGCACTTAGGAGCTTGATACCTATTTTGAACCCTCCTTATCCTGAATTTTTTCATGTTAGGTGTGCATGTCATATTTACAACTTAGTAGTAAGAGATGGTCTTGTCTTGTTTAACGAAATTATTGCAAAGGTGCAGATAGCTATTACTTATATTTTTAGAAATAAAAACCAAGAAAGAAGACGAGAATGGGAAAGAAAATGTGTAGAATTAGGAATGCCAGTTAGGAGAGTCCCAAAGGAAGTTTATACTAGGTGGAACACTTTATATGAGGCATTGAAAGTTGCTTATGAATATAGACTGCCTATTTCTCAAATGTATAATAGGCATTTTATGCAAATCTATCACCTTAAAGATGAGGATTGGCAACTTGTTCAACATCTTCTTCAGTTTTTACATAAATTTTATCAAGCTACTTTAGAATTTTTCGGTCAATATTATCCAACTACTCCTACCATGTTATATTATATAGCTGGAATATCGGAATTATTGAAAATGTATAAACAATATGCAGTTTACTTACCGGCTGTACAGTTAATGATTGAAAAGTTTAGAAAATATTTTTTTCCAATTCCTCCTCTTTTTTACATTGCTTCTGTGTTGCATCCTGCTTTTAAAATTAAGTTAACTGAACGACTTGTTAGAGAAGTATATGCAAATTTAGAAATTACTCCAGAGGAAATTGCTACTAATGGGTATCCAAGTGTAGACGAGGCTGTTGCTAAAGTTTATGCAGATACCGTGGCTGTTTTTGCAAAGTATAGAGCTTGGGCAGATACTGCAGAGCCAACGGAACCAATACTATCCACCGGGCAAAGTTCTTCACAGGCAGGAGCAGGAATGCGCACTTTTGGGGGACTTGACGAAAAGTTGCTTTCAGAACAGGACGAGTACGGAGAGGAATACAGCGAGTTCCAAGTGTATTTAATTCAATATCCAAAGAAACTTAACAACTTTGGAACTGCGAATTTGTTGGATTATTGGAAGAATCAAGAATCGCAATTTCCAATGCTTGCAAAAATGGCCCGGGATATATTAACAATTCAAGCTTCATCAGTTGCATCGGAAAGCGCTTTTAGCCAAGGAAGATTTCAAATTGGAGATCACAGATATTCGTTGAGAGAGGAGGCAATGGAGACAGGAGTTTTATTCAGGGATTGGATCAGAGCAGAGCGAAGAAACTTTGGTCTACCAGAACTTACTAAGGAAAGGGGCAGAGCATATATCGATCAAATTTTGAGCGACGGAACAAGTGAAGGGAGTCAAACCGGCAATGAAGAAGAAGAAGAAGACGAAGAACCAGAAGGAGATGATGAACAAGATCAACAACGGCCAGTTCCAAAAGAAAAGCCTACAACTATCCTCAAGAAACTAGCTTATATGTTTAAAAGAATGTAATTTTCTAAATAAGAATTTTGAATTTACAAGTTTGAAGTTTAGATGTAATTTGCACTACTTATATCTTAAACAATTCAATAAAATTGCTCCAAGTCTTGGAATTCAATCACAACTATTGTCTTCATACTTTTTATTTTTAATTTATAGTTTGCGCAAAAAATACTACAATTAATTACTAGTTTGTAAATTAGTTCAAATATTGAATTTTGAACTTAAAGAATTAATTCAAAATTTGAATATTGAACTTCACAAATTAATTCAAAAGTTTGAAATTTGAATCATCACTTCAACAATTTCATTACTTCAAATTTCAAATTATAAAAAATACTACAAGTTTTTTAATTCTAAGTTTTAACTTTAATATGTACAAGTAAAAACTAAATAATATTTTGTTGTAATATTTTTCAAAGTTTCCACCACTTTAAATATAACTCAATGGAAAAAAAAATTTATTTGGGCCTAACTGCCGGACCGGACCAGACCGGACCGGCAGATTGGGCCAACGGCTCTCTTTCAAATATAGCCGTTGGCCAACGGCCAAAAACGGCTATATTTGCCTATCACCCCCCCCCCCCCTTAAATGCCCCCCATACCCCCCAACCTATTTTTATCTATATATACTATAATATTTCATCATTATATCACACAATTTAGCACTTTCTATCAATTTATCTCTCAAATTACTTTCAAAGGCTATTTTCTAAATTTCTTCCAAAATCCAAATAATTATAATGGCTGAAAATCAAGCTCCCGCTGCTCCCCGTCCTAGTCCTACTGAACGAAGACGTCGTTCTATAGTGTGGGAACTTATTATGAAAGATACTGAAACTCAGAAAGCTAAATGTATACTCTGTAACAAAGAGTGGCAATTTTACAGTGGACCCAACAATGGAGGGACGGGAAAGTTTAGGCAACACTTAAAAAAAAAACACAGAACCGAATGGGATAGAATAAAAGGTTTTATTCCGCGTGATTGAAAATTTGAGGAGATGGCTAAGGGAATATCTATTTCAATTATGTATTTTCGAATTTCTAGTTTATTTAGTATCTTTGTAATTTTTCGATTTCTACTTTGTTTTGTCATTTCAATTATTTATTTCTCATTCAATAAACGTTTGTTTTGTTTCATAAACTTTACATTAATAAAGTAACAAATTAGAAGACGTCGTTCAATTATTTATTGATCATTCAATAAACTTTACATTAATAAATTTTAAAATATAATTTACATAATTATTTTATTTCATTAAAAAATATAATTTACATAATTATCACAAATGATGTTTAAATAAATTGTTAAGTTTTTCAAATTTTAATTTTATTTGTCTAAAAAGAAAATAAAAAAAAATTAAAAAAAAACCGTTTACCGGCCGGACCGGACCGGAACCGACCGGCCTAACGGTCGCCGGAACCGGTTCCGATCCGGCACCAATGGTTGAAACCGGCACGGACCGGACCGGTAGACCGGACTACGCCGGTTTTGAAATTTTTTTGGACCGGACCGGACCACTGGCCACCCTTAGTTGGCATACGTGAGGAAACATGTGGTGCCAAAAAGAGTCACAAGTGAGTTTTTCTATCGTCCAACAAAAAGAAAATACAAAAGTAACTACTCCGTACTACATTATCTCAGTAAATAGGTTTGCTTTGATTAAAAGTCACAAAACAGTTTTAAATTTTCTTATACTAAAATTGTAATCATTTTTTTTATAGTGTAGCTTCTTGACCTATTTCTCAATATGAATAAAAATAAATATTTTGACCCACGTACCTTATGAAGCGCAACAATTAGATATTTTAACTCTTGTACTCATAAATAAAATATTTTGATGAGAATATTATAATTAAAGAGTTCTTTTAGGAAAAAGGCATATGTTTTCGCATATACTGTATTTCTCAAAAATATATCAGGTTTTACAATTAAATTTCTATTCAGTTGGGCAAAAGGCGACCGTTTATATCTCAATTCGATCCGATTGATAAGCAATTTTACGTTCGTATAATTCGTATAAAGTTCGCAAAGCAGTTGTACTTTAGCGGCTTAATTCGAAGACAGGCAGTGTATCGATGTCGAGGACAAATTCGATGTCGGAGGTAGCCTAAACGATATCGGGTCCAAACAGATAGTTCGAAGACAAATATAAACAAACTGATTCGAAGTAAATAGCAAGTAGATAAATTACGATGAGATGATTCTGTTCCAACTAAATGTACGGTTTTGGTTAATTATGGTAATGACTACAGACTTAGTGAAAATGATAAATACGATGACAAGCAAACGCAACGTGATAATGAACGAATGTAATATGATACATTCGATCGAATAAAGTTTCAAGGTAGATGATAGCAATGTATCCGAGGTAACTAAATAATAAACAAATCAAAGAACTAACTGATGTGATCGGGATGGTGATAACAAGTTTATAAGATAAAATAACGAGAACTAATGAATTGAATGGTGAGCAAGCAAGTATCCACTAAATCAAGCAAGCGACAGAAATAATTGAAGCAGTAAAAGCTTATTGTATTGAAGAGCCGCAAGTTGATGCTTCAAAATGAAAGAGATGATCCTCCTTCCACGTTTGAGCCAAACCACGGCTGAATTTAGTGCAAGGACTGTGCTAATGGCGACAATAATTCTATGTATATTGAAAGAGCAAAGCAAAAGTAATTGGATGGCTGAATAAAGATTTTGGAATAGTGCTGCTTCTTGATGTGTCAATGATCGTGTCCTCAAATCAGAGCGAAAAGACCTATTTATAGTTTGAAAAATGATGAAGAGTTTCAACCCTAGAAGAATTTCACACTCTCACGTTTCTCTTCCAATAGTTGCACGCTTCAACCCACTTCCTCTGAATCCGCTAGATTTGTTCCGATAATTTTGGGATAAGGACAACTGCATTATCCATTGGAAAGCTATCTTCGAAAATATCCGATCGCGATGAGCACATAATCGATCATGGAAGTGAATGAAACCATTTCTTTCCCGATCACAACGACACCGAGGTCAATTAATATCTCCTCATGAAACCAAAACCGATGACTGTGATCGAACAGAAATCGACCCGTACATATACTAATTAATTAGAAAAATAGATATCCTATTTACAGGGAGCTACTAATTTTCTAAATATAACGAAGAAATAACTAATTAAGTAAGAAATTGTACTAAATTTCCAAAACTGTGATCGATTGACTAGATGGAAAAGTAGGCTAGTCTTGAATAGAATCACAGATTTCTCCGAGCACACATTCAACTGTAGGGTCCATGATTCGCTAGAATTATAGAGAAAATTCCGAATTTCGGATATTGCCCCACCCAAGCACTTACATTTGCCACCAAACAACCTACTAATTAGCATTATTACCTTTTCGATAAAGGATCATCTAGACAAGTGCATTTTTGCTAAAAACTGTATTGGGTAAAAATCAACTTGCAAACGTGGCACCTCGGCGCGTGGCACAAAGTCGACCGAATATGTATTTACAAATCATGGACCAAAGTGAACGACATGGTCACCGAAGTCAACAATTGAGGAACAAGATTAATGCGTTTAACTCGGTTGTACGCCACCTCGATCGCCCTGCGAGGTTATGTCCCCGAGGTCAACAGTTCAAGCCTCGGCAAATTGGCTCGTTTACAGCGGAGAGCTTTCCTCTTATTTCGGCCCACTAACTCCATTATCAAGGAGGTTAAGACGTGGACAGCTTAGTGGGAGACGTGGGAATCATGGTTTTTACTCTTTGTATTCACCAGTCTATAAATAGCCCTTTACTTTACGATGTAATCATTGAGAAATATATGCAGAAACTGCCAAAAAATTGAACTCGCCATTATATATTGAAATTACGTTTATTTAATCGCAATTTCGTCTATTCTTGTTATTTCGACCTTGATACTTAGATTTGCTTGTATTCACGATCCAAATTCGATTTGTAATATTAAATCAGTTTAGGCCAAAACAAAAACTACTCCTATTATTATGAATACTTATGCAGAAAATATTAAATATACTAGCTAAGTATGACATCTTCTTTTCTTAATTTTTGTATGTTAGCAAGCTGCATGACTCTATATATATAAAAAAAAAAAAAAATTGCTTGTTTCTTTTAGCTTATCGTCTCTTTTTTTTCAGCTCACGTTGCGCTTTTACCGTTACGTTGATGATCCCTTAAAGAGATTAAATGAGCATGAACTTACATGACTTACCTTTGTGTAGGGATTTGCAAAGGGTCTATTCCTAATTTGTAGTAAACAATATGCATGATAGCCGACGGGTCTGGGAAAAGCCACTTGAAGTGAAAGGTTGGTTGTGATGCCATGCATGATATCATACGTCTTAATCCCAATTTGGTCTTCAAAGTTCAAATGAAAAAATCAACGCCGTCTTGTGTTTTTATTTTTCCTCAAAAGTCATCCACTTTCATAATGCAACATTTTACAGTCGATATTTTTTTTAGCGTGCAAGATCTTGGGTTTTATTTGGAACAACATTTTTGTTTGGATTTGTCTTAAGCAATTTTGCATGCAAACATACATAAATCTCAACCTCATAACTTTGGTAGGAACCTGAGCAGAAAAAGAAAGGCAATTTAAAGACAGCTTTACATATATAGATACTGATAGGTAATTAATATAATTTTGTCTTTTTGGTTGCGTAAGAACTGTTAAAATCCAATGAATACACGTGAATGTCCTAATGCAGGTGAAGGATAAAAACTTACACCCGTTCAATAAACAAATGACACATATCACTTTATTTAACTGCAACTATTAGTAATTAACCATAGTTAACTAGCATATTTTTTTATACATGATCTTAATAAATATAAAAAACAAAGTTAAATAGTCATTCTAATCTTTTCATCACTGAGTCTGCCGATAAAGTGATCAATTTAGTACTAATTTCTCTGTACTTTGTGTTTTGCTAATCACATCCCAAAGTCCATCACAGGCCATAACCAAGTTGAACTTTTTTTTCTTCACATAGTTTCATCACGAACAATCCATTTGCAGTATAAACATATTAACCATAACAAAAAAGGCTTGCCTGCATACCCCTATTACAACATTTCAGAATAGGATTTTATCTATGGTTTTGTCCACATCTTAAAGGTTTTTTACATATATTATGAAATAACAAATTGAATAGCACTTGCAAAGATTTTCTACGAAAATTTTATTAGATTACAAATGCAATGAAGAACATTCTACAAATGTGTATAAATGCTACTACTATTATCTAAAACAAATGAACAAAGTTCACTAGCTTCTCCGTATCAAGTATATCAAAATACATATATCAAATCACTCTATACACAGTATTCGAATTTCTATACGAATGGCTACCGCTAGCTTGCCGAAACTATATGCAGCGGTGCATTTGCAGCAGTACTATAACACTTTAATTGTATTTTGATCCCCATTTTCACGTACTTTAAGATGATTGCTACACATAAAAAATAATTAGAATAATAACTTTTTTCTAATTTGCTAAATATAATTGCACTGTTGTTAAAAAAGAATTAGAGTAACAACGTGTTTGCTTAAGTATCATTGTTGTATTCTGGACTCTCGATATGTAGTTGCAAAATTAAGCTTGCTAATTGATTTGCAATGGGGAAAAGTAAAAGTCCGAAGAAATACAAGGTAGAGCTTTGGCTGGAACATTAGAAGAAGAACCATGAAATAAAAGAAAGGGACAGCAACCCTAAAACTATTAATGTTAGGTTATTGACTTTATTTTCTTTCTTTAATTATATTTTCTTTAATTTTCAAAAAAAAAAAATGAATAAACCTTAGTTCATATTCCATGGTTAGCTTAACTATATTGGGTGTAAACACCCGATGCTGGTAAGTTTTTACCCAGGTGAAGGGGGTTTAGGAATTCATTGATGTCACGAATTTAAATTGTAGGAGTGATATTCTGAAGTATTGTTTTGATTCCTTAGCTTGTATATATTTCTTGCTCGTATCTTGCATATGCATGTGGTTGTCACAAAAATTAATGCATGTATGAATTAAGATACCAATAAATCTGGGTTAAGGTAGTTTAATGAGGTGAGTAAAGTGTGTGTATATATATATATATAATAATAATAATAATACTTATTTTACTATCATCTATTGTTCCACACTAAATTAAATTTGAAAATGAGATTAGAACTTTATCTAAAGTGAACAAAATTTATAAGAACAACGCAATCAATCTGTAAAAATCTTACAAAATAAACTTATCACTTCATGAGAACTAGATTTAAAGGAGATTGAAATCGAGAATTGCCAAATATACTTCAATATTAAAGCATAGTAGTTTCACTTTGATTATAATAATCATAGTGATACAGTTGATTGGACCTTGAAGTTATTTATTCCACCCTAAGGCCCAAGCCTAAAGTTAAAAATTTAAAGCATTTTTAAATTAAAGCTTTATTAGAAATATATAGATATATATTTTTTATGAATATAATTTATTAGGTTCGATGTATGCAGCATTTTTTTGATTTATTTTTGTAAAATAAAAAATATAATCTAAATTTCGGTATGATTTTACTTTAAATCGAAACGTACGATTTAAAGACAAAAACCTCATATTCGATTCGATACGGTACGATCGATTCAGTTTGGTTATGGTTGATTCTTAAATAATCATTGACACCTCTACTCTGCAAATGCTTTCTCAGTTCTTACCCTTTAAGTTCGCATTCAAGTCCACATGCAAACTTAAAATAATATGTTACATGTGTGAGATATGTAATTATACTACTAAGACCAACCTTTTGTAAGTATGTTCTTGCTCTAGTATAAAGCCAAAATAAACTTAATACATTTGGCGTTGTTGGGTGATTAGAGCTATTTGTTGAAATTCACTAGTAAATATACATTTAAGCTCATGTTTAAACTCCTAAGTCATATTAAACGTGATGTCAGATTGAACTATATATAAAATACCCCAACTCACATATATAGATCAAAGAGATTTTCAAAAATATTGAACTACCACTTCATTCATGTTATCAATATTTTGAGTTGAACTCTCAAATTTTTCTACTATTTTGACATTGGGATATTGGTGGATCTCCCCAATCTTCTAAAATCCATGTCGCACGACAAAATATGCGTCTCATTTTCTATGTCTAGGAATTGTCTCCTTTTTTCTTAATTAAAAACATTTAGCCATCGAAATTTTTTCCAAGCTGTTGTAGCTAGTGATATTCTTTTCCTTCATACATTGAATTGCTTATTAAGTTATTATAACGTGCGAAATGTGGCATATGGAAAACAAATGAATAATAGAGCCGAAATCGGAACAGTAACGCACAGTTTGTTGGCTGTTCAAAAAATTGACATAAAGACACGAAATATACACTGAAGAGTTGACGAAAGGAAGAAAGCAACCCTTCCAATTTTTTGTCACCGTGGAAGCACGTCGGTATGTCCACGTTCTCACTTCATCTATAGTCTACTAGACTAAGTCAATTACTACAAGTGAACATATATAAAATAATCTTTCATTTTAGACACATGGAAAAATAGGTCTTTTAATTTAGCTATAGACTTCTATAAAGAATATCTATACACCTCACCTCCTCTTTTTAAAGAATCTTGATTTAGAGTTAGTACCAATCTAGACAAAATAATAGGATACATGTGTTTTGGTAGCACGTTTTATAAGTGAAGGAGTTCTTAGGACATTTCTTCTGTTTGTCAAGCTATAAGATAAAAAATGATGTTGGTGGGGAAAAAGTACTTGACATGCCTGGTTGAGAAAGCTTATTAAAGCACATTTTAGTGTTTGTATGTAGCTCACTTTTGAGGATTTAGTGGTCTAGTTAGTGAAGTAGCTTGTCTCTATGTTCCCCTTTATATTATTGTAGCCTAGATTAAAGAAGAAGGTTAATGGATTCAACTTCCATGATAAAATTAAGTGCTTAATTGTATGTATTGTGTTAATTGCTAGTATCGTCATCAGATTAGTAGATGCACGGGCAAAGGCAATAAAATAGAGGTTATTTGCGTGGATCCCATGATATTTTACCCGCACTTGACATTTTTGTAATAAAAAGATGTAGAACAAAATACAAGAAAAGATACGGTCCAAAAAGAAAGGTCAATAGACTCAATACCCCCACGTGATTTGGAATTTTTGTTGACCACTTAACTTAATCAGCGTTCTGTGGGTAGCACGTTGTCAATTTCGATGATCATAAACTATGATTTACAAATGCACTATTTGTTTAATGTCTTTCCAAAAATAAATTGCACAATGTTTCTAAATAAGATTTCCTCCTTTCACTCACAAAAGACTCGCGAATTTTCAAATTACAACTATCCAAATACTCTCTTTTTGTACAAAGTTAGTGTTTTTATTTCCAAAAGTTATTCAAGCAATTAAAAAGTTTGCATGACAATTAATCCTTCATAAACTGAACTCTCTTCTCTCTAACTCCAAATTGTGATTAGAACGAGAGGAAGAGCGTGATATAATTCTATCTACATAATTTATCTGACGCCTGACTACATGAGATTATGTAGGGATTTTCACGAAAAGTCGTCCAAAAATAGTCATGAAGTATAAATTATATTATTATATATACTTGTTATACACTTATTATATTACACAAAATACACGTAAAGTAAATTAAATGATCAAAATTTATTTTAGACGACCTAGCCACTGCTTGAAAATGTAAAAATCCCTTTGATATATATTGTGCAAATAGAAGTTTCCTCAATGAGATCTTTACCATTAAAGACCTTTTTCAAGATTGGGAAAAAAGTCGGACTCATATATTCATGTGGACTATGGAGTACTCCTGGTATGGCCATTTATGATTCCTTATGATCTTTTTCATCTTTTAGAAGTCATACTAACAAAAATTAAGAATGAAACTGATGTGCTGGGTCATTTGTTGTAAAAACCACTTAAGTTAGGGGTGATTTACAGATACAAGACATATTAGATGCTGGTTTGAACTATTGATCCCGCTTAACAAAGTCTTTAGAAAATGATACCGTGGGTATAAATTTTACTTAGTTTTAATGACATTTTTTGCCCATTATGCATAATTAATTAATTGGAACCCTTCCCAATAAACAACAATTTAGCTATTTTCACTGTCTGTAACATTTGAAACGTCAAACTACAACTTATGACCTATGGTAATAAAAGCTCTTTTTTTTTTAAGCTGAGCTAAAAGTTCAAACCACCCCTTATTGTTTTCCTTTTTTTGCATTTTTTATAGTGATTACTACATGGAAGCTCAAAGAGAAGATAGAAAAGGCCAAGGAAGATCAAAGGCAAATCTTGGCCTTTTGCCAACACTTTCGATCAAGTGCAGGAAAGCGTTGTCTTTTGCCAACACATGAAGGGACAAGTGTTGAAAAATATAGATGGGTTAATGGTGAGTCTTGGCCCCGTCCAAGAGTTTGACAATGGTGCTTTCGTCCAGACTTAACGGAGGTATTTTTTTAACCACGGGCAAAAAAGGCGCACACATACTAAAGTGCACGATAGCCTCTTTTACCAGCAATCTTTAGTTTAAGGCCTTTTTTTTATTAGTTTTACATGAGAGGCTACTTTTTGGAACTTCAATCCTTGTGGGTTGAAGTTCAAACTTTTTGGCTGAACTTCATGCCTAAGGGATGAAGTTCAACTTCAGCCCATCAGGGCTGAACTTTTTGGCATAGCATGCGTAAACTTCAACACTTGTAGGCTAAAGTTGAATTTCAACCCTTGTTGTATGAAGTTCAGCCCACAAGGATTGAAGTTCCAAAAAGTGGCCTTTAATACAAAACTAATAAAAAAAATAGCTTCAAACCAAAAATCATTAGAAAAAATGGCTTTTGTGCAAGTTTTTACATTATGGTGTCATATTTATGCAAATCAACCCTTTGAGCTAACCCCTAGAAAGTTTCTGGATTTAGTTTAAAGTCATAGGAAATTTTCTGGGACCGTAAAATATAAAGCCCTAGAAAAATTTTATGAAAGAAAAATTTCCTAGATATTAGTTCAAAAATTTTAGAAATTTAATAAGGTTTGCTGCTATTATTCAAAAAAAAAAAAGGCTACTTTTTGGTAAATAAATTTTACTTTTTGGTAAATAATTTTTTACTGTTGGCTACTTCTCTTTCAACTACTTCAACTGGCTATTTGTCAAAATATCACCAAAACTTACCCACTAAAAAACAATTTGGGACACTTACAAAAATACCCACAAAATCTAAAATAATTACAGCCACTACCCACTACTTTCAAATATTACCTGACCTACCCACTAAATTATTTACCCACTCTACTCACCCAGACTTGTATACCATAATTTATGCAGTATACCATAAAGGTATATACCTATAAGGCATAACAAATGTATACAGTAATAAATGTCCCTCCAGACTTGTATACCATAATTTATGCAGTATACTTTAAAGGTATACACCTATAAGGCATAACAAAGGTATACAATAATAAATGGGTAGGTTGGGTAAATACTTTTAGTTTTATGGGTAGTATAATTTGTAATGGGTGTGGCTTGTAAATACTTTAAATTTTATGGGTATAGAGGGTAAAAATCCCAAACAATTTCGACACTATCATTTAACCAGATTCAACCCACATTAAAACGGGTGATTTACATATGAGGGCATTTCTCGTACCTCGTCAAAAGTTTGGCCTCCATAAGTAAAGTTTTACGAATTGCACTCGTAAGAAAAGCTTCTAATGATCGCCATACCTTACTATTAGCAGGACAGATGATCACCAGAAGTTTCCCCCCATAACATTTGGTAATCGCCGGAAATTTTTCTTGGTGGAGGCAAAAGATATGAGGTTTTAATTATTGGAGAAAAACTCATTTTATTACTCTCTTCTAAAAAAATCAGCCATCTCTCTCTCTCTCTCTCTCTCTCTCTCTCTCTCTCTCTCTTTTTCCTATCCTTCATTCCCCTTTTGTTTCAAAAATACTATGCCAATGAACTTATTATTGTCGTGAAGTTCGGGCATGGATATTCTTTTCATAGTGGCTACAGTAATGCAGCTCCATGATGAAGTTAAGAATGTTCATGCCGACTTGACGATATTATTAAGATAACTATTGTCTTAAATGGATTTTTCACCGGAGTCTGTGGTGGTGACTGGTGAGGTATATTCTGTTTTCAGGAAATGTGCATTGCTATTATATGTTAAGAAACCATGCCTAAATTGAACTCACTCTTCTGTTCGTTCAAATGACCAATAAAGGTAGTCCTGGAGAACACTATTTATGTGCTTAAGCTAGCTTTGTATGGAAGTCTGGACTTAACTTATATATTAGTATTCTAATGTTACCGACTTACTTAAGAGTAGTTACCGAATATAACAAAATTTTCTACTTTAATATAGGATTTTGATTTGAGCATAACATAAAATCATCAATCATGTATGTGATATAGTATATGTTTGGTTTTGCTTTGGCGTCACCTTATAGATAAACCTGGGTTGATTAGAATAATGCTGCATACTTTATTTCAAGTTAAGATGTCATGCCTTTAAGAATATATGAAGCTTAAGTTGAGTTAACGCGCGACATCGTGTTCATCGGCCTTTAAGAATAGATATTATGCTTGTTTCTCTACTAATTCTATGTTTTGCATGAATACACTGGACCCAACGCTATTACCCCATGGATAGGTTTTCCTATGTACAACTACAACCGATTGTAAGGCTTAGGCCATCTTTGTGATTTCCTTTTAAGTTTTCGGTCCATTTAATGCTCATGTATTTATTTCCGTCGTTGTTCATCTTACTTTTAAAGTTTACTAGAGTATTTCTTAGTCTGTTAGTTCTCACTAATTAGGCAAGTAATAATAAGTTCAGTCAAACGCTTCTCGGATCTGTTATGAGTCTTATGACTGAGCATTTTCAAATTATAGGGAAAAAAATCAGTTCAAATTTTATGATCAAATGAGCTAATGCGCTTAAAACGTTAAAATCAGCAAGTTGTGCACAACGATATTTACTCATTTTTAAAAGTGTTAATAAAGGTTAGTTTTAAACAAATAGTATAGGTAAGAACTCTATCTTTAGCCGAGAGTTTACTTGAAACAATCTCTTTACTTCACATATGGTAGAAGTAATGTCTGCATATACCCCACCCTCCCCAAATTCTACTCGTGGGTTACAGGTATATTATTTGGTGTTATGTTAGGATTTTTCTTTTCATCATTGCCAATTTGCCATATCTTAAAATGAAGTGGTTAGTGCCCTTCATACATTATTAGCTATTTTTACCACAACGGCACAACCTATAACTCTTCAGAAGTACCTAGATTTCTACATATACTTCACTATTTATTTCGCTATTTTAAAACCGCGAACCTGTTCCTTTAATCAGATTATTATACTCTATGATTAGTTCCTTTACTTTAACGTCAAGTATTACAAAATATCGTATGCATTTGGAATCGATTTTGTTTACAGACAGATAAATGTCTCCTTGCAATTGGAACAAGATACACCCATGAGTTTCAAATATAGCCGGCACTTGTTTGTTTTTTTTCAATCTTCTACATGATAGACTCATTAGTTTATAATTACTAAATGACAATAATTGAAATGCTTTGGTCTAAAATGCTTATATCACATTTGTCGCACTATATTGAGCGTACATTTCAATAATAACGTATTTGGTATAGATATTTTCTGTGCGTATTACCAAAACCATGTACTCCAATCAGAAGAGGACAGTCCACAGCTTTTCCCACTCCCTTATTCTAATTCCCCTGCATTTTGTGTTGCTTATTGTTGAATCTTCTGATAATAACTTCAAACATTTTTTCATGGAAGACCCAATAACTGATATATCAAAACAAGAAACCAACCATCTGAATAATGGAGTCCGAAACATTTTTGGCAAGTATGAGATGGGGAGGCTATTAGGCCAAGGGACATTTGCTAAGGTTTATTATGGCAGAAACCTCAAAACTTCTGAAAGTGTCGCTATTAAAGTAATCAACAAGGACATGGTAAAGAAACAAGGCATGATGGAGCAAATCCAGCGTGAGATTTCTGTTATGCGTTTAGTACGACATCCCAATATTGTTGAACTCAAAGAAGTTATGGCTACTAAACGAAAGATATTTTTTGTCATGGAGTATGTCAAAGGTGGTGAACTTTTCGCTAAGGTTGTTAAAGGTAGAATTAAAGAAGGTGTCGCTAGAAAATATTTTCAGCAGTTAATTAGTGCTGTGGATTTTTGTCATAGTCGTGGTGTATTTCATCGCGATTTAAAACCTGAAAATTTGCTTGTTGATGAGAATGAAAATTTGAAAGTTTCGGATTTTGGATTATCAGCTTTACGTGAACAATTGGGAAATGATAGTTTGCTTCACACACGTTGTGGAACTCCAGCTTATGTTGCCCCTGAAGTACTTAGGAAAAAAGGGTATGATGGATCAAAAGCTGATATTTGGTCTTGTGGGGTGATTTTGTATGTTTTATTAGCAGGGTATCTTCCATTTCAGCATGAGAATTTGACTATAATGTATAGGAAAATTTTCAAAGCAGAGTATGAATTTCCACCATGGTTCTCAATTGAAACTAAGAGATTGATTTCAAAAATACTAGTGGCTGATCCAGAGAAAAGAATAACAATTCCAGCTATAATGAGAGTCCCTTGGTTTCTTAAAAATTTTACTAGTCCAATTGCCTTTTCAATTGAAGAAAATAGTGATCAGAAACAAGAAATAACAGAGCTAAAGTTGGGAACTAGATCAAAGTCATCATCGCCGCGCTTTTACAATGCATTTGAATTCATATCAGCAATGTCTTCGGGTTTTGATTTGTCAAATCTTTTCGAGAGTAAGAGGAAATCAGGCTCAGTTTTCACGTCTAAATGTTCAGCATCGACCATCATGTCAAAGCTGGAATTCTTAGCTAAGAAACTGAACTTTCGAATTATTTTTTCCAAGGATTATAAAATGAAGATGCAATCAACTTTTGAGGGGCGAAAAGGAAAGTTATTGGTAAACACGGAGATTTTCGAGGTTGCTCCTGAACTAGCCATTGTTGAATTTTCAAAATCATCAGGCGATACCTTGGAGTATAGGAAATTTTGCGAGGAAGATGTGAGACCTGCCCTCAAAGACATTGTTTGGATATGGCAAGGTGAGAGTAATTGTCAAGATTAATTGTAATGTTATGCCGTGTATATTATATGTCCATGTTGGAGTTGTATGAACCAAAAGCAAAGTCCCTAATCATGCCAATATATAATGTCCCAGTTTTTAGCCAATATTGGATGAGTATGATTGAGACATTTTTTTTTTGTTTGCACATATCAGTGTAAATCCATAGAGCCTACTCCTTTTTATTTGGGATTGAGGTGCTTGTTGTATTGTACATACTGCATTAGCTACTTGGGTGTTATCTCTCACTGCACTATGTGGAAGCAGGAGCTGGTTTTTTTTTTTTAATTGGTTCAATAGTTGAATTGAGGGTTTAGGTACATCTCCAATGCAATCTATATTTTGTAAGTAGTACATAATGGAACCATGGGACCCTGTTGATACTGTTGGTACATTATTTGGGTTTGTTTAAAGTATAACAAAATCATATCTCTGAGAATATGTGGTGTTGAACTGTTGATTGTGGACAAATGACAGTTTAGAAAAAGCTACTCCATCTATGGTAGTGTACCACATCTATGAGTCAACCTCACTTTGTAATGCAGTGTATATTTTAAAGTACTACTCTATTCCTTTTATTTTCTGGCGCTATATACAGCACAAGGACCACATAACGAAACAAATTCTTCTACTATTGGTCCAAAAGGCCATGGCTCTTGGACGATCGCAAGAGGGACTATCTCGGAAGGGAATTTCTTTAGCATAATTACTGAATGCAATTTATATTTAACGTCATCTGCATGCCATATGTTAATTATTTAATTTAAGTTATAAGAATTGCATAAAGAATAACAGGTATCAAATTTGATTCATAATTCACATCTCTGTATCCTTCAGTCGCATGGCTGCTCCGAGAATCTTCTAGTCCCCAATTCATGTTCTTCTGGATTTATTACATCTTTGCTGCTTTCTTCTCCATTTGTCTGGGTGATGATTATGTTCGGTTAACTTGGAAAATAGGTAATGCCTGCGATGCATGCTAGAGATTTGAGTTTGTAGTTTTTTGTAAATACTAGTTTTAGTTATATGATCTAATTTTTAGAAGATTATCATTAAATATTATAAATTGTAAGTAAACATACATAGGAGATTATTTCTAACGAAGTTTTATATAACTCCGATACAAACTTAGTAATAGCTATGCCGACCAAACAGGAAACTGGTGAGCCAACATAATCAAGCGTATTCTTGATTGATTACTAGCTAGAAACTTTGTTAAAGTTAAATGTGACAGATAGAGCAAAAGCATCACTGCAATTATAATCACATCAAAGAATGGCTGTCTTGCCTTGAAATGTTGGTTTAACATCTGCCAACTATTTGGAGAAGACGGTATTTTATGTAACATCACTTTATTATTTGTATGAATTTATAATATGAATTCATTATAGAGTTGAACACAACTACTGAGATACAAGTAAAAAAATAAAATAAAATTCTCAATTAGTCATTATTGGGCTTGAGCCTAATTTCATCCCAAAAACGAGCTCAAAGGAAGGAGTATTGCTCAAACTTTACAAAGGAACAAATTACCCTTTGTCACATTGATGTGTGATTCATTCAACAAGTTTAATATATTTTTTAAGGAGGGTTTGCAACCACAAGCTAGAAAGATGGCTCGCAAGAAAAAGACTCTTTTTGAGCCTGTACAAGCCACGCCCCTCTACTCGAAAACAAGACTTGGTTAAAGGTACAGTAATATTTTTCAGCTGATTTTTTCATTTTTAAAAACCTTTTCTCTAGCTATTAGACTTGTCTTGCTGAAAGCTAAGGTATTATATATATATATAGAGTAACTTTTTAACTTTATTTAAACCCTCTATGCGGTTATTAGAGTAAAGCATGCATGCGTACTGATGGTTCATATCTGTATGTTGTCATAAGTAACTCTTCATAGTAGAATTGATTTGCATTATATTCTTTGAATAAAAAATTAATTAGGGGCACTTCTCCTTTTTCTCAAATTTTATATTGCAAAGGTTCTTGTCTAGTTCCTATACCTCCACAATGTGATTATTTTAGTATGTTGTTAATATCAACTAAGTTGGAGTCACTCCACTAAATCTTTGGTTTTATTTTTTCAAATACTAAAACAAAAGGTAACATTTTGCCATGGTCCCTTAATTTATCGCATATTGTCTAGTTAAACTGAGATTACGCCATCTTCCCCATAGTACATGGCTCTCATTTTCTCAACATACCTTTCAGATGTCACACCATTCACGCTTTATATAAAGTTTAGAAAATTCCCTCATCAATAGTTTTGAAATTTGTTGCAAGTAGCTGAGAATTTGATTCGATCCCTCGTCTAATTATAATCGGCTAACAAATATATCGATTTAAAATTGAATAAAAAAAAACTGAAAATGCCAATCACCTTTGCTTTTGACTGCTAAAGACTGATGTGCTTATCCATTAAGGTTTTAGTATATATCTCTTTCAACACTATTGTTTATCATATTCTTTTCATTATTGATTATTGCTCTTTCAAGTTAATTAAGTATTTTATACTTATATATACCATTTTAGTTTCAAATATATATGTCGTCGTAGCATGTAAATTCTTCTCGCATCTGACAATTTATATATCTAGATGGCATAACTACACCAAAAAGTTTAGCACTTCAAAGAAAAAAATGACTGAGGTATACTAAAACATGTCACAAACCTAAATGTCTAAAGAGAGAGCTCAGCTGTCGAAATTAAATGACACAATTTGAACCTCGAATAAAGGTATGTGTTCATTTCATTTTTCATACTTAATGACTTTTATTGGGCTTCATGATGTTCAACCTGATTTGGGCTTTTATCTTAAAAGGAACATTCTGAGTAAAAGTGGAAAACTCAGGCCCTCTAAGTCAAGCTGATGGGGCCCCTAGAGAAGAAGACGAACCATTGATGGTGGGCTCGGAATCAGTAAGCCAGTCAACTGCTTGGAGAAAATGAACGCTGCAGAAAAACAGGATCCATTCTGAAACAGTACGCTCCACTGGGCCTTTTGTATTAAGCATGGACAAGTTGCCACATAAGACAAAGTGGGTCCCATCTTTTCATCCTTTGATGACGTGGAATCTTGGGTTCTCATGATTTGAAAATGTTGAGATGCTTTGCATGCGTGCTAGGGAAGCAGATGTAGCCAATCCCCACAAATGTTCATCAACTGTTTTTCCACCTTTCGTGGTACACACACAAAATGCTTAATAGGAGTATCTAAATTTACACCTCATACTTATTCTAGCGTAATTCATTCGTTTGACTTTATATATCATAATTTGACTCGCTATAAAAGTTAAGAAATAAAAAAAAACTTTCGAAATTTGTGGTGTAAAATAAAACATAATTATTTATGTGGTTGTAAATTATTTTATTAATAGAAAAATTGTAATTTTTAAAGTTAAATTGTTACCAAATTTAGAATATTGTCATTCCACATAATTGGAATAGAGGGAGTACTAATAGGAATTAATAACTCAAATGGTCATCCAAATTATGGTAATTAGTGAAGAAAGTCACTTATGTATTTTTAGTATCAACAAAGTTACTCATATTTGCCTATTTATCTTAAAGGGTCATTATGGCCTAAATCTCTTCCTTTCTCTCACTAAAAAATGACGTGGCATGTCATATCACCATATTAAACTTTTAAATGTGATTATTCAATCTATAAATTTTTGTAAAATTTGATGTTATTTTTTAAATAAATTTTGTAGCAGATTAGTGATATTTACTCGATCAATATTTTCTTTTACAAAATAATAATTTCTCATTTGTTCACCAAATAAAATATTTTCTTATTTACATGATAAAACCTACTTAGTTAGTATTTACTCGAAAAAATATATAATATTTTATCGAAACAAAGAATATCTTATTTGAAAGACAGGACATGAAAAAGCTGGTATAAATAAAAGATATTTATAAATCAATAAATAAAAAAAAGTAACCTAATAAAGGTTGCTCACATCTTAATTTCGATTTTTGGTGCTTCATTTATTTGCTACACAAATATAATGTCCCCAAGTTAATGATTAATTTCTTTTTTTACTTAGAGATATTTTTATTTATCTTAAGAAAAATATTATGTTTGTTATTTTGTACCCCACAAACTAACTTTTTCTTTCGCCTCTCAATAAATGTGATTCTTCTAACTTTTATACAATGAAACAAACTATTTAACATTTTTTTTTTTTTTGCATAAATTCTTTTACCTTTTCATTTTCCTCAATTCAACATGTCTTTTAAATAATAATAAAAAAATATATCAAGTAAGTTTTATCGGATAAATTAATAGGAGAATACTTAACTTGGTAAAAAAAAAAATAATATTATATGGTGAAAGAAAATATTTAACAATAGTAGATTTTGCAAAAAAATCATAGATTGAATAATCACATTTAAAAGTTTAGTAGGGTGACATGGCATGACATGTCAGCTTTCTAAGGAGAGAAACGAAGAGTTTTAGGCCATAGCGACCTTGTTGATACTAAAATATACATAAGTAATTTTTCTCATTAATTATCATAACTTGGATGACCATTTGAGTCATTAACTCGTACTACTAGTATGAACCTAGTCTACAATTCTTTCTTTTTTTTTCAATTTAAAAGCTATACTAATGAATGGTTTGCTGTTATTAGATTTCTTCAATATACAAACATCACTAGCCTTTTGGAATAATTTTATTGCTTACTATATTTTTTCAAGTTTTCAACAGTAGTTGCCTTTATCAGTTTATAGCTCCCTACGGTGTGTGTCAAATGATTTTTTTCTTAATTCTCATTCTCAAGATCATCCTTAAATCTAAATCTTCCTTAATATTCACAAATTTTAATGCGTAAATTATAAATCTTTGTGTAGCACCATAAAGAAAATGGAGAATTGAAAGAAAAATATAGATAAATGAGAAGAATTAGGAGAACTCAAATATTGTTATTCATCAACTAAATTGTCGAACAAACCATGGATGTCCTATTTATAGCAAGATGCCTTAGTAAAATTCTAAAAGATAAAATTTATCTTTAATTAAGAGATAAAAATAAAATAAAAGATAATGATAAATTAATCTAATCCAACAAGATAAGAATAAGTATAACCTCTATTATTAAATGATAACAATATCCTAATTAATATCCTAATTAAGACCAAAAACTCGAACCAAATCACTACTCTTTATAGATTACAAAATTTACAAATTTGTTTATAATAATCAAACTTTAGAAAATATCAAATATATGGACTAACTTACATCACATATACCAAATTGAGTAACGCTTATTCACATGCAATATTTACATTAAATTATATCACCCAATTTCTAGTGTGTACTATATCAATTTGTAGATCTTTTTCCTTTTCTCTAGTAGATCCAAAAAAAGGTTGCAGTCCATAAAATAAGAAATTACTAAAATAGCACAAATTACCCAATAAAAAAGGCGTCAGTGCGGAACTGACATGTTTCGGGAATCCTACTTCAACCAGTCTCCCATGAAAAAAATAACTAAAATCAACAAAAAAACATTAAAAAAAGAGTTCCAGTCTTTCTTTATAAAGCTGGCGGAGAATTTGGTAGTACACATACTACTACTAAACTGGCTCTAAAAAGTTAACAAACTTGAAAGTGTTTCCTTGTCTTCATTTCACAACTCTATCTCTTCTTCTTCACCACTTCTCTTGTTAAAGGTATATATTTACATTCATGCCATTAGTGTATTATTTTATTCGTTTTCTTGGATCTGGGTATCCCTGGATTACAGCCAACTTGTTGTTTTAAATTATTTACGTTTCATTTTTGTTGTATGAACAGAGCATTTTTATTTTTTAGGTGGGATTGAAAATGGCGGCTTCATCGTCCCCACAGCCGCAGTTTATGACAAGTACTACAAGTGGAAATAAGAACGTTTCGAATGAGCCACTGATTGATGATATCGAATATGATCAGATTGTTGTACCCGATGTCAGTTTTCTCCCCCTCCCCACCCTACATCTTTTTTATCCGTGTGTTTTTTCTGTCTTTTTCTGTTTTTTGTCTTTTCTTAACTTTATTATTTCACTCCCTCAACAACAACAAAAACAAACATGCCTAGATGTGCTGACCATACCCCTACTTTGCGAAAGTTATAGAGACGGTTTCGATAGACATTTGAGAAAGTTATAGAGACGGTTTCCGATAGACATTTGAAAAATAGTGTGACGATCTGAAACACGAGACTAAAATTAGATACATTCATTTTCTTGATTTTGTTGAAACAATACATATGTAAAAACTACAATTAGATACACTATAATTACTTCAAATAAAAAAAAATGTTCAACTCTGTCATAATTCGTGTGAAGTAATGTCACCTGGAGCTATGAACAGGTAATATTTGTAGCGACTCGAACTTCCCTGGTACTTCTGCTCCCCTGATAAAAAATCTCTCAATTAGAAGTCATGAAGAAATTAATTGGAGGATATTTATTTTAAAAATATGTTCTTTGCTTGATATCTTGCCATGTAACATTATCTCTTTAATTCTAGTTCAGTACTGTGACAAGATACTATTTTACTGAGTTCTTCTTGTTCTTACTGAATTCCACGAATTCGAGCTTGTGTTTGATGTTGTCTTTCTGACTTTGCCTACTTGTAAGTAATCACATCAGTGATTTTGTTTCTTAACATATTATGTCTAGTGATGTCTACTAGTTACAGCTGGAATTAGTTGTTCATATGTTTGTAAGTATGTATCTTATCAGTGGTGTTATTCGATTAATGAAATGTTCTTTTATTTACAGAAGAAAAGCTGGAAGAATATATTTTCATATATTGGTCCTGGTTTCCTTGTTTGTATTGCCTATATTGATCCTGGAAATTGTAAGTCTTAATAATGAAGTTGGATTTACTGATTGCATATTTTACCTATGTTTTTAACCTTTTCTTCTCTGTACAATGTGTCTTGCAGTTCAAACTGATTTACAAGCTGGAGCTCAATTCAAATATGGGGTGTGTATCTTTTTTGTCCTGTCCATAATGTAATATGCATATGTCTAGAGTGATTTTTAGGGGACAACTAATTAATTCAGAAATTATAAAGCATAATGAATATTTTTTGAGAGTTCCAATACCTTTAATGGAACTATAATGTTTTGGCCGGTGGTTCTTCATATTATTGTAAAGTTTGGTTTATCCAAAACTTTTCAAACTTTTCCACTAAGTTTCTTCCAGATTCAAACTTTTATCAATCTTGAAGAACATGAAAGAGTTTAATTTATCCAAAACATTGACGTTCTTACTCTTTTTTATGTAATCCAAGGAGTATCTTAGGGCTGATCAATATCTATTCGTGTTTTCTGTTGCTTGACATCTACAATTATCTAACGAACCTCTTACATGTTTTACAGTTGCTTTGGATAATTTTACTGGCTTCCATTGCAGCTCTTGTGATCCAATCCCTGGCAGCAAATCTAGGGGTTGTTACAGGTTCGTGATATTATATTGTTTGATCTTATCAGTATGAGAAGAATTATAGGGATGATGACAACGTACTCCTGGCTTCATTACAGGAAAGCATTTAGCGGAGCATTGTAGAAAGGAGTACCCAAAGGTGCCAAATTTCATCTTATGGGTCATAGCAGAAATTGCTATTGTGGCATGTGACATTCCTGAGGGTAAGTGTTCCCCTAATCGACATAACAACTTCAAATCTTTCTTGATACAAACTCATAAGATAACTTCTTTCTTTTCTTAGCATGCTTACTAGTCAGCTAGTTAACTATAGCCTGTTGGTTCCACCTGAGATTTCAAATTTTGCATTGTAGTCATTACTCAACCTTTTAATATATATCCGAATCCTCTACTTCATCGTGAACTAGAAAAGTAAAAGCTTTATGCACTGCCCATGCGATAAGTATTTTGACAGAAAAGAGTTGGATGAGACATATTTTCCTATACCAATGTCAGAAATAGTGCACAGCATGGTGCTTTAGGACATCGGCCCTTGACTATTTTTTCTGCAAAATTAGCTATAGATATTTGAAATAACATGCACAGCGTGTTGCTATGGAACGGCGACTCTTTAACTAATTGTGCAGCAAAGTTAGTTGTAGAAAATTTAAAGAAGCGAATAGTTTAACATCTTCATGTTGAAGGTGGAAGACATTTGGTTGTGAACTACTTATAGCCGAAGCCCAATATGCTCTCATTTGAAGTACCACTGTGATACCGCGATATCGGCAGAAATGTAGTTCTTCCGCAAGAGGGATAACGTCAAAATGATATACTTGATATCCTTATTATACGCCTTATGGCAGTGTCGCTTTCTTAAGAGTTGCAGGCAGTTAGTTATATGTCCTAAAGTGTACTGGAAAGATCATTTTAGCTCCAATCTTAGAGATACATTCGGTCCATATCCGCCCAATCTGTTACTTATGGACTTCTATAGCATTTCATTTAATTCTAATGTTCTTTTAATTGTGCAGTTATCGGGACAGCATTTGCTTTAAACATGCTTTTCAAAATACCAATATGGTGTGGTGTCCTTATCACAGGGCTGAGTACCTTGGGTCTACTTCTATTACAACAATATGGGGTATGTATATTTTATCGTTTTGAGAAAACCCATGCTTGACATGGTGGGTGTGAACAAAAATGAATAGATTGTGAAATCGCCAACAATCACTGGAACGGACAGCCTAATTAAAGCAAAATTTTGTGTCTACAACCATTTTCCCTCTGGTTTAAGTTTATAACTGACAAAGATGTATACTAACATTACAGGTTCGGAAACTTGAATTCCTGATTGCATTCCTTGTACTTACTATAGCTGTATGCTTTTTTGTGGAGCTTGGATATGCAAAGCCGGAGGGCCCAGAGGTTCTCCAAGGGCTTTTTGTTCCTCAACTCAAAGGGAGTGGTGCTACTAAGCTTGCTATTTCCCTTCTTGGTGCTATGGTTATGCCGTAAGTGTAGATGGATGTTCTCTATATTACTTGTTGGATAGTCATTCTACTATTGTGATACTGATCCTTGCGTCAGAGTAGGCTGCTTTATCACACCCACATAGGGTGGGAACCTTCCCCAAATCTTGCCTGAAACGGGGATGCTTCGTGCATGGGGCTGCCCTTTTTATAGTCATTCTACTATTGTCATGTTGATAATTTTCACTTTCTGCAGGCACAATCTTTTCCTCCATTCAGCCTTGGTGCTTTCCAGGAAAGTTCCTCGATCTGTCAATGGCATCAAAGTATGTATCATAATGAAAGACCTCCTCGTATCTCTTCTGGGCCTTAAAATACCTCAGCTTAATGTGGCAATGTCTGTCCATAGTCATCAGCTTATGAAAAGAACACAATTTTTTTTTTTTTTTTTTGACTATCGTTGGCTTATTAACGTTATCATCAAGTAGCTTTATCCTATCATTGATGTGTAGGGTCATACCACTACATTATAAAGTATAAACGCAGAAAGACATATTGTCTGGAATAGGAATGGTACCCATTTTTATGTTTTATTTAGCCACTTGTTACTATCTATTTCGGTTCACTAATGTGGTTAGGAAAGTGAATTCTTGAGTTGAGTGGTCAGGAACCTCTAAGCACATGGTTTACGACGTGCTTGACTTAAAGAGGACTCCTTTCTTGTTCTAAAATCTAAGTAACACTAATTTGGTTCAAATTGGGAATCCTTTAACTGTTTTAACCTCGTAATTCTTTTCCTGTATAAAACTTCTGTACACGGTCATGTTATATGTGAGCTTGTTTGAAAAAATAGCAAAATAAATTATTTACAGGAGGCATGCAGATATTATCTGATCGAAAGTGGCCTGGCTTTGTTGGTGGCATTTCTTATTAACATATCAGTTATCTCAGTAAGTGGTGCTGTTTGCAATTCCCCTACTATGAGTTCAGATGACCGGGAGAAGTGTGAGGACTTGGACCTGAACAAAGCCTCATTTTTACTCAAAGTATGTGGCATCATAGTGTCTAGTCACTGCTATTCAATTAAATGAAGTTATGTTTTCATTCTTTTTACATTGTTTCAAGTGTTCATGACAATGGTCTTTTTACCTCACTACTTTCAGAATGTTTTAGGCAACTGGAGTTCGAAGTTGTTTGCAATTGCTTTACTAGCATCAGGGCAGAGTTCGACAATAACTGGGACATACGCTGGGCAATATGTTATGCAGGCAATCTCATGCTATATCATTTGAGTCATCATTTATGATATTCTTATTGACATGCGAAAAGCATAATATGATCATTTGTGTTCTAATTGTGATAAGAACTAAAACAAAAACTTGCAATGTATCTGTATCTTCAATCGTCAATAAGGGGGTTGCTATCATTCAAAGCACATGTCACCTACTTATGTTAAGTTCATTATTATGCACCTAACTAGGTGAAGTGCCCTTACATCCAGTTTTATTCACTTTTCCCTTTTTGTGGCCCCTAGGAGTGATGGTTTTAATTTACTTCGTTTGGATGAGATGCGTTTATTCATATTTGTTCCTTGGGTTACTCTTCCCATTTGATTCTTTTTTGTGTAGGGTTTTCTTGATTTACGGCTGAAGCCATGGATTAGGAACTTCTTGACTCGTAGCTTGGCTATAGTCCCAAGTTTAATTGTTTCACTCATTGGAGGCTCTGCTGGGGCTGGAAACTTGATCATTATTGCTTCGGTAAATATCTACTTGAGCCTTTCATATAGTTAATATAAAAATGCCCCCCTTGTGGAACTTTCTCTTGTGTTATGGAATTGGATAATGTAAACTTGACAGATGGCTGAGTTCGTCAGCCACTTGCCTGATCCCTGCCCAAGTCAGCTTTACCTCCAAAAAGTTAAGAGGTCGATTGAATCTGTTTGATATTGTGGATTTAAGTGTAAGTCTGTTATCACGATGCCAAGGTCTTTGTTTAAATGTATGTAACATGTCAAAATAGTTAGACCATACAATCTTGGAATGCAATTACAGAAGCTTATTTAGGAAGATGGAAAGTTCGACAGGTAATTTTCTTAAGATCAAGAGTCGAGACATACTTAAATTGAAGGTTTAACTAGTCCAAATTCTTGATATGTTTCATGGTCTGCGTTTTTTATTTCACCCAGTTACTAAGAGGGGGTTTGGTGTTTTCCTGTGGTTTTGATTCTGACCCACACAGTATTCAAAAGAAGGTCAGAATCAACTCCATGCTTAACATCTTTTACAATTTCATTGTTGCTCAAGTGGCTTCTTTCTCCCTGCTCCACCATTCAGGAGATAATGATATACAAAATGAAGCTTTTACTTTTGATTGGTCCATTTAGGGAAACCTTACAGATAGACAATTGCTATATAGCCATTGGCACACTAGGTACTCAATTTGCTGTAGAATATTAAAAATAAAGTTTTTTGCTAATGAGTAATGATGTAAACATGTTATAAAACTGAGGTCTCAGTTCTAGCACAACCGACTATGTTTTCATGATATTTTCTAAATTGTTCATGTTAATCCAACTACGCGGTTCATATTTTGCAGATGATCTTATCTTTTGAGCTCCCCTTTGCACTGATTCCATTGCTCAAATTCACCAGCAGTAAAACCAAGATGGGTTCACATGTAAATCCAATTGCGGTAAGGAATCATCCTGATGCACTTCTTTTTCTTTGATAACTGTGTACCATTCTAGCACCAATGACAAACTGCAAGATTTTCATGTGCAAAACTAGTAATGAAAAGACTGTAACTCAACGGATAACAATTAATTCCAAGAGCATTGCAGGGGCGCCTGATTTTATGGTGTCTAGGTGTATTCAACTGTAGCAGATCATTAGTCCTGTAGAACTCTTGCTCTCTTCATCAGGATAGTTAAGTTTATGATACAGAATCTGGCAAATATTTATGGTACAAATGCAGTTTTATGAGGTTTATTTGCAGACCATCAAACTGAAACGCATATTAGCTAAAAAGAAAGAAGTATGGGAGTTCAATAGTAGGACATTGGCTGTCCTTTACTTGCTAATTAAATTAGGCCATTTCACCTCTGTTGTTAGTATATTCAATATCTATCATTTGTGTACAATATTTGTCTATATGCCCCTATGGATTGGCGAAATAGTTCTCTTGGCATTTGGCTAGCTAACTTCTTATCTCCTACATTAATTATTTCAATTGTAATAATTCTTGCAATACTTTTACTTAATTACTCCACATTGGCTTAACATTTTTTTTCTCTTAAAACTTTTTACAGATTTCAGCAGCCACCTGGGTTATTGGCACACTAATCATGGGAATAAACATATATTACCTAGCAGAAAAGTTAGTTACGTCTCTCAAGGATAGCCATTTAGGAAAGGCAGTGAAGGTTCTTTGTGGAATATTAGGCGCCTTGTGTTTGTTGGCTTATCTCAGCAGTATTCTATACTTGGCTATCCGAAAAAATAAGGAAAGCACGCATCTTCTGGCGCTTACCGGGCAAGAAGGTTTACAAGTTTCTGAATCGAACAATCTACCTAGAGAAGACATCTTGCGCATGCAATTGCCTCAAGAGAGGAGCACTAATTGACATGTTTACTGAATGATTAAAAGTAGCTAATTTTGTGTCTAATTCAGTTAGAACTCATTTTGTCCTATTTGTTCTAGATAGGCATTATCGCCAGTGATGCAGAGGTGTGTAATGTTAGAAGTAGATTGGAAGTAGAAGTACCACCGAGACTTCTATATATGGCTGGCTAAATATGAAAATAAAAACAGCTCTACTGTCTATATTTGCTTAATCTTGAATTTTATTATAGCAGGTTTCTTTTCGTTGTTAATATTGTTCAAAGGATGTCATGTGACAAGGTCGATGTGATATCAAAACAATCAGTTGATATCAGTTAATGTTGCTTAGAGTTGTTCATATTCAGTGCATTTTATAGAACTTGTAGAATATTAAGCTGGAACACATTGACGAAAAATAAGTTAGAAAGTTCAAAAATAAATGAATGGGCTATGTTTTCCTTGCTTACTAAATTAGGCTGTAGTGAAAAATCACCTCACCTGTTAGCATTTTGGAATTTATGATTTCTCGCTTTAATCGTTTTCAGTAATAACTAAAATAATAAGATAAAATGAAGAACATGAAAGAGCTTAATTTATCCAAAATAGTGACATTTGTACCCTATTTTAGTGAATCCAACGAGTCTCTTAGGGCCGATCAATATCTTTTCGTGTTTTCTGTCGCTTGACATCTACAATTATCTTACATGGTTTACAGTTGCTTTTGATAACTTTACTGGCTTCCATTGCAGCTCTTGTGATCCAATCACTGATCGAAAATCTAGGGGGTTGTTACAGGCTTGTGATATATTATTGTTTGATCTCCCTATCAGACTGAGAAACACTACAGGGATGATGGCTATATACTCCTGACTTCATTACTGGAAAGCATTTAGTGGAGCATTGTAGAAAGGAGTACCCAAATGTGCCAAATTTCATCTTATGGGTCATAGCAGAAATTGCTATTGTGGTATGTGACATTCCTGAGGGTAAGTGTTCCTCAAATCGACATAACAACTCCAAATATTTCTTGATACATACTCATAAGATAACGCCTTTCTTTTCTTAGCATGCTTAATTACTAGTAAGCTGGTTTACTAATGCATGCTGGTTCTACCTTGGCTTTTAACATTTTTGCTCGTGTCATTAAAATGCATGTGCTTGTATGAGAAAAAGTGAGTTAGAATGTGCACATCTTCCAGGAAAAGAGTAAGTTATTTCAACTTATTCAAGTCCCAAAGGGTCAATCCCTCTTTGACATTATCTCTTTTGCTATTTCTACAGATTATTTCAAATTTTGCATTGAAGTCATTACTTAACTTTTTAATATATATCCGAATCCTATACTCCATCGCGAACTAGAAAAGTAATAGCTTTCTGCATTGGCCATGCGATAAGCATTTTGACAGAAAAGAGTTGGATGAGACGCAACTTTCCCATACCAATGCCAGAAATAGAGCACAACATGGTGCTTTAGGACAGCGGCCCTTGACTAATTCTTCAGCAAAATTAGCTGTAGATATTTGAAATAACATGCACAATGTGTTGCTATGGAACGTCGACTCTTTGACTAATTGAGCAGCAAAGTTAGCCGTAGATTATTACTAATAGTTTGAAAGAACCGAATAGAGTATTAGAGTGTATATTTTATAAAACTTTTGTATATGGATGGATGATTATTACGGGCCAAATATGAAAAACAAAATCAGTTCTGCCATCTATATATGCTTAATCTTGAATTTTATTATAGCTAATCTTTTCGTTGTTAATCTTGTTCAACGGATGTCATGTAACAATGTCAATGTGATATCAATACAATCAGTTAATATTAGTTAATGTTGCTTAGAGTTGTGCATGTTCAGTGTATTTTATAAAATTTGCATATTATTAAAGCTGGAACACATTGACAGAAAAACGTTAGCAAATAAATGATTGGACTCTGTTTTCCTTGCTTACTAAATTAGGATATAGTGCAAAGTCACCTCTTCCTGTTAGCATTTTGGAATTTATGATTTCTCGCTTTAATCGTTTTCAGTAATAACTAAAATAATAAGATAAAAGTATTCAGAAATAATAATTCATTAGTGTTCCCCTACAAGTCGTTTGCTTGGGACTTTTGACACTCCCTGTTTCCTTTTACTTTTCGTTCTTTATACTCTTTCTGAACATTACTCATTTTATAATGTGAAATGATTGGAACATATCACTAGTAAGTAGCTGAATTTTGAACCTGAAATTAAGACAACGAGTGAAGTAGTTGAAGACACATTTGATCAACGCAGTTGTTAACCCAAGTCAAAATTTTTGGTAGATTGTTTTCAAGACTTTAAGATTCGTTTGCAAAGGAATCTTGGATCCGAATCAGTGCTAACAAAAGTCCACAGGAAGTTACGAATCCTAACCCAAGTCGAAATTTGGTAGATTCGTTTCAAGACTTCTGAGATTCCCTCTTCAAAGGAATCTAAAATTCAAAAGAGGCCTGACTAAGTCCATTTCTGCACAGGAATCTTTGAAAAACGATATCCACGTAAATAGTTAGAGGACCATAATTCCATAAATAATGTATACTATTATCTACTCCATATGTTAGCATCTTCGTCAGAGGCGGACCTATGTGGTCCCACCGGCACCCGGTGAGTTGACGAAAATTTTATATCTCAAAAATTGGATAGATGTGTTATTAGGCACCCTAAATAATTATCATATGTATATTAAATTCAAGAGAGGTTTACAAAAATACCCATCAAAATCAAAATATTTAATCACCTCTACTCATAAGTTTCATATTTACAAACCCTACCCATAAACAATTTACATGTTCTACCCATCTAGACTTGTATACTATTATTTATGTAGTATACATTAAAGGTATACATTCATATCTATATTTATGCAGTATACTTTAAAAGTATACACCCATAATGGGAAAGTTGGGTAAATATTTTTAGTTTTATGGGTAGTGTAATTTTTAATAGGTATGACTTATAAATACTTTGAATTTCATGGACATATCAGGTAAAAAATCCTAAATTCAATGGTGCCTCCGACATACTAAAATTCTGTGTCCGCCTCGATCTTCGTTACACAAAATTTACATCACTGATTATGGTAAGTCAGCCTATGTTCAATTGAACATGTAAATTCTTAATAGAGTATATTCTTAGCTACATTTAGATACTGACTAAATTAACATCGCTTGCTTATGTCATTAAAAAAAAAAAAAAAAACTGGATTGTTTATGGGAATGGGTGAGACCAGTATTACCAAAATTGAGGGTGTCATTGATGTTCAGATAGTTGATTTCTGTCAACGCCATTAAGGTTCTTTACAAAGCTTATAAGGGAGTGTAACTTGTTTTAGAAGTTTCCAAGACTTTTAAGATTCCAGCAAAGGAATCTTTGGAACACTAATTTCATTTAGACGTGATTGCCAGACATTAATTTCTAAACACGTCTCTTAAATTTTGATTCAACAACTTCACCTCTTTAGTTGAAAAACTTACATATAATTGTAACACAATATCTACGCAAGTCTCTTTATTAAAAGTCCTTGCTTAATTGGACCATCTGTACACAAAAGTCGCACAACGTACTGTTCTTTTGTCATATTATTGGGACCACAGACGACTGGAACTGATGGAAAGCTTAATGCATTTGATGTGAGAAATGATCTCTCATGCCTTTTAATAATTTTAATTTTAATAGTACAAGACAATATTAATTTCCGAATCACCTATAATAGTTTTTTAATAATCTCTTGTGAAATTTTTTTATACAATTAAAATCATAATTGTAAAGAATTACAAAACCAATATCAATTCCACTGTACTCGCCTTTTTCATTTCATTAATAATTTGTCTTTAAGATTTTTTTGTAAGGGCCTTATATATCAGATCAATTAGTCTTAGAAAAGTAAATATTCACTATCTCGTTCAAATATGTAATCAGGTTTAAAAGACTCATCACAAATACCATATCAAATAGAAGTATAGTAATATCAACTAAACTTTTGATCTCAACTACTAGGTAAACTTCCAAGTTCTACAGAATTCTTTCTCCCTTTACGTTTTCGGCAAACGAAACGAAACATTAAAATTGGAATGTAAATTCATATGGTAATTAAAAACCATCCCTGGTTTTGGTGGCATTTCAACTGAAATATACACCACAACATCTGGTTAACAACTAACAACAATTGGGACACTTCCACTAGTACATATAGTAAAACAGAGTATACAACTCTAAAAGGCATCGGGGGCTAAGACAGAATTCGAATAGATTCATCATTTTGAGTAGGAACTGGAAGGTGACCCTTCTCCTGCAGGCTCTTCACTGTTTCATATAAGCACTGTTTAACTGGTGTAAACTCCAAACCCAAGTCCTTTAGCTTTTGGTTCGTGAATTTATATGGTTTTGCCCTTGGCCTCGTCTCATCCGAGCACCTGAAATATGTTTGTATAATTAAGAAAAAGAGAATTCACATTTTGCTTGCTCAATGAAATAATGATATTTAATGATGATCTCTTTCGTATTTACACTAATCACCCTAACAACGACACTGCTATTTCAGTTAAATATACTATCGTTAAAGATGATTGAAAAGAAGTCCACTAAAGATGTCTTTGGATACTGATTGGGTAAAGTTAAAGGAAGAACTGGGCCAACCAAGATTTTGATGTTGTAGTAGTAGGTAAGGATTGAGGTCCAGAATTCCAGATATAAAATGCCAGAACATGCAAGAATATACTACTTGTATTTATAGCGTCAATGCTCAGGTCAATTGTATAGTATTATAATATGATTTTATCAGTCTGGTATACCTACTGCTAATGACACCTCATCATTACAAAGTACTTTTTTCAACTTACAGAATCTTAGATATGGAATACATTTTGGAGCGCATTAATTGTTACCAAAATGTAGTGGTAAGAATGTTTGATAACGTGCCAACAGGATCATCTCCTCCCGTTCTTTCCACGAATATTCACTATCAATGAGGATGCTACACCTACTTCTAAAACAACTTTCAGATATGGAATTCTAAAATTTAAGTAGATAATAATTTCTTAATTAAAGTTTATAGTTGACACAACAGCGTAATATCGTGTATTTTAGGCATTAAGGTTAGTTCAAGTCATGGTTAAATTTTGTAAATAGATTTGGGAAGTGAAATAATTACTTGGTGGGGATGGGATACTCCGGGAAGAATTTTGCAAGAATTTCAACCACGTCGCCGCGATGAAGCACACTCTCAGCACAAATATAGCGGCCAGAGGCAGCAGGACCCTCGAAGAGAAGTATATGTGCTAGAGCTACATCCTTCACATGCACATACGCCTGGATTGAATTTGCATAAGTTTTGGCAGAACCAGTTAGGTACTTGAGGATGTGTAGAACACTGGCATTCACTGTTGGTTGGAGCAATGGTCCAAGTACCAACACTGGATTAATCACAACCAAGTCCACTCCTTTTTCCCTAGCCTCATCCCATGCAGTTTGTTCAGCCACCATCTTTCCATAGCAATACCAATTCTACAAAACGACATAGTTAAAATGAGTGCATCATTTATGAGTAAATAATATGGTGTAATTCTTTATATTATCAGTGTATATAAGTTAAATTTTTCCGTTACATATGTCATTGTTCTGAATTGAAAGGTAAGCTAAAGTACATGCACAATTATTTGTCGGACCTTAGTATTCTTGCAGAAGTCAAGATCACTCCAGCAAGTTTCATCCACAACTTTTTGAGGGTCTCTGTTGGGGTCCATGTACACCGCCCCAATTGACGAAGTAAACACAACCCTTCGAACCTTGGCCTCTGATGCTGCTGTTATAACATTCTTAGTCCCAATTACTGCTGGCTCCACCATTTGTTCCTTCAGAATTTATTAATCAATATTAATAATACAAAGAGAAAAAACAAAAGCAGCGTTATCCTTGTGGAAAAAGAATGTATTTCGATCTTGGAGGGACATGCTATAGTGGAACTAAAAGCTAAAGCAGAATTATGGTAGTGCACCTTCGACGTGTTAGCTAATGATTAATTCGTGTCATTGTCGTGGGCCCACCACCGACATAACCAATCCTTTTTTAAACTCCTGCTATCCTATACTTTAGTCTTTCCCTGTTTTTCTGGATAAATCTAAATCAAGCACCATCCAGAGAAAATGAAATGAAGAATCCTAAACCACTAAAGTTCCTTGACCGCAAACAAACCTAGCTAAGACAAGGTTCCACGTTAATTTATTCGTACCTACTGAAACGCGAAAGATGACTGACCATAATAGGAAAAACATGCAATTCTAGTAACTTCAATTCTAAATGATCACATCTTAAAAATTGTTACGGACTTTATTCTAATGGTAAGAGCTAAAGTATGAAATTTAAACAGTGCATGATGCTGAGGTAATAAGTGCATGTCACATGTTCAAACTAACATTTGAAATGAGGTTTTTAGGAGGGTGCATATTACGAACACTTACTGGATCATCAGTGACAGGTGAAGCAGTGTGGAAAACTCCGTCACATCCATAGATTGCTTCCTTCAAACTCTGGTAATCAAGAAGATCAGCTTTGCATAGAGTCAGCCTTTCCTTAGCACCTTCAAGTTCCCTCAAGTGATTATTTTTAGGATCATCTGTACACAATCATAATATAACAATAACCAAGAAAACAATTAGTAAATGTATGACAGAATTTTGCATGAATATGTATAGAAATTAGAAAATTCAATGTTACCAGGGTTCCTAACAGTTCCTCTAACAGTGTAGCCTTTTTCTAAAAGGAGTTTAACAAGCCAAGAAGCAATGAAACCTCCGGCGCCGGTAACACAAACAACTTTGCCGGATTCTGATGGCATGTTTACTATCTTAGTGAGAAGAATGAGGCGTTAAGTTTGAGGGAAAGTAAAGGAGTGTAGTGATCTGAGGTTAGAGAAAAAAGGGAAAGGGGACAAGTTTATATAGAAGAGGAAAAGACATATATTCACCAACTTACCTACTACGGTTACAGAGTAAGAGTAAATATTTCTCGAGCTTCAAACTTGATACTTATTGCTTGCTTGAGACTTGGGTCCATCACCATTCAACTTTTTGGAACGTGTATAAGCATTTGTCAACCTGAGCCTACCATGCATATGGTTAGTAAGTAATTTATGAACTCTTTTCTTTTAATTTTTTGCCTCACCACGTGTCCGATATTATATTTGAAATATTTCCCAAAAATCGTGTAAAGAATTTTAGAATAATTGGAATAAACTAATTATAGTATCTAATTGAACCTTATGCCGATTCTAAAGTCTGAAAAGGTCCAAATGTGCATATGTATTATTTGATATAACTCCAGTATGAAATGGGAGGACTTCACGTTCACATATTTGAATGCGTAGAGATAAAATAATCAAATTTACTCATAGAATTTTTATTATAGTCAGAATTACCCTCACATTTCAGCTTTGTTAGGGTTAAAGAAAACAATTGTGATTTTTTTCTACTATGAGGGTTATATCGACAAAATTGAATTTTTTGGAATAGTACGATGAAAATTTATTCCGTTAAAATCAGCTTAAAAGTTCATAAATTAAACTGGTGGGCATGAAGCATGAAGTTACAGTTTGCTAGAATATGTGAGATTGGACCACTTTATAAACATCATTGTTTGAACACTTACTATTGGAAAATTCTAATGGATCTTATTTAGATTTTTGGTTCGCACTATATCGTCCATCTTCATTTCCATGCATTTCCCTACTATTCCGCATGCAAATTAACAGTTATGTTAATCATATTTAAGTTTCATTTTTCTAAGATAGTCAGATCAACCACTATACTTTTCATCTGAACCTTTTTGTCTGAACTCAAATTTATCCTTGATATGTGTATTGGTCGATTTCTGTTTGATCACAAAAAGGACGGATTTGGTTATATGACAAGGCATCAGTTGATTTTGAAGACGTTGTGATCGGAAAGAATCTGCTTCGTTCGATTGCGTGATCGATTATGTGTTGTTGTGATCGGGTAATCTCGAAGGCAATGTTCCAACGGATAACGCAGCTTGTCCTCATCCCAAGTTTATCGGAACGGATTTAGCGGATTCGGCAGAAGTGGGTGAAGATATGCAACTGCTGGAAGAGAAACGTGATGAAATGGAGTTCTTCTAGGGTTGGGAATTCTCCATCATTTCAACCTATAAATAGGACCTTATGCTCTCATTTGGAGACACGTTCATCTGAACAAACTTACTCTCAATCTTAAAGCTATATAGTTTTCTCTCCACTCTGTTCTCTCATCACACCATAGCTTACTGTCATTATCTAAGCAGCCTTTGTATTAAACTCAGTCGTGGCTTGGTTCAAACGTGGAAGAAGATCCATCTCTTTCACTGGAGCACCATCCTCCGATTCTTCAATACAATAAGTTTTTTCCGCTTTATTTATTTTATCATCTGCTCATTTAATCGTTGCTTGTTTTGTTGTCTGCTTGCTACTTACGCCATTCATTACTTTGATTTGCTGCTTTCCATTCATTACTTTGATTTGCTGCTTTCGATCTTATCAACTTATTGTCGTTATTCTGGTTGCATAAGATAATTTATCAACTTATTCGTTAGTATAAACCAAGTCAAGTGAATTGCTAGTATGGATTCACGATCACGTTATCTGATTGAATACGTTTCTATCGCACGCATCCGTCATCGTATTTAGCATTGTCATCGTATTTGATTAAAACTGAGCATTCAGCTTTAAACGGAATCGAACTCATAATTTGTCTTCGACAAAAAACTCGATTAAAACCATCTCATCGTGAATTACTAGTTCATCATCTGTTTTGACTTTATCTGTTTATACTTGCCTTCGAATAATTTATTTGTACTTGACATCGTATCTGCATCTTTGAAATCGATATTCATACTGTCTTCGAATTAAGTCGCTAGAAATCGACTGCTTGTCAACGTAAACTGCCTATCAATCGATCGAATTGAGATATAAAACAGACGCCTTAGACTCAACTAAATATAAATTTAATTGTAAAACCTGATACATTTTTAGGAAATACAATATGTATAGATATTGTGAACTCTTGCTAATGACCTTATAGAACAAGTTCAAAGACTTTTCTCCCATTATTCGCAGGGGCGGACCTACGTGGCAGGGATGGGTGCACCAGCACCCACTGACGTCGGAAAAAAATTTGTGTATATATATGACAGAAAACGTGTATATATATTTAAATGTGCACCAAACAAAACAAAAGATAATTGGGTTCATTGGTAAAGCAGACGTCTAAAGTCTGCTCCATAGCTAGAGACTTGTGTTTGAATCCCAGCTCCTACAATTTCCCACTGAGTTGAAATCTTGCTCCATAGACGTCTGCTCCATAGCTAGAGACGCTAGAGACTTGTGTTCGAATCCCAGCTCCTACAATTTCCCACTGAGTTGAAATCTTGCTCCATAGCTAGAGACTTGTGTTCGAATTCCAGCTCCTACAATTTCCCACTGAATTGAAATCTTGGGTCCACCTCTGATTATTTGGTGTGGAAAATGTATAGAAAAAATTGCTCATAAATAATCCCGTAGTTACTTATCAGCTTTTTAGCCTAATATCCAAATTAAATTTGTCAAATCTCGAATGCGGATAGATATTTACTCATGTTGGCTAACTACTCTCCTTAACCGAAAAAAAAAATCGTATAATTTTTGTCAAAAGCAAAGAATGAGTATTAGTAGATTGACAAATTTTTACATAAGTCAAGAGTTTTCAGCTAAAGAAAAAATAAATTTTTAAATGAGTAAAATCACGTTTGTTTATTAAAAGATGTACAAATAACTATTTAACATAAATTTTTTAACTGTATCCGCATCATGTTGGAGTTTGACAATTAAGTTTAAACTAATATCGTGTTTTTATTCCAGTATACATGCATTATGCATAGTACTTACTCTTCTTTAATTTAAAATGATATCCCGCCCCATATCTGATTTCATGCATGAACGAATCCAGCGACTCTAAAATAAACATATGTCCGTATAATGATCCTAATTCCAAAAGCACTTTCTCGAGTAGTTAGTAAAAGAACTTTCGATTCTTAGAAGTGAATGTGTCATTGCAATGGAATTGTTTTCTTTTGGGTCCATATCAAGATGATCCACGTAGAGCATTTTGGTGATCGATGGAGATATTAAAACTAGAGTCATTGAATAACAAAGGAACAATCAAGAAGCTGGGCTCTTTCTTATCGTTTTTTTTTTCCTAAGAATTCTTCTAAAATTTTGGATTCTGGTTTCGCATATTAATACTACTTACAAATTCTGAAACTGAAACAATTTAGTCGTGTAATTTATTTGTCTTGAGTTCTTAGGGGGCAAAAATATAAAGAATCGAGAAGTTGGTGCCGATCCCTAGCGAAATCTATGTTTCAAAAGATGGAAAAAGCATATAGGATATTGCTAATATATAATCATAAGCTGCAAGTTGTAACCTCTTTCTTAGAATAACTATCAAAATCAGATTTGGTCGGATGGGTACTGGTTAATATAACAAGAGTTATTACAGCACATCTTCCATATTATAATGTTACTAGCAAGACGCTAAATTAACAGTTAATGGAATTATAGTAAACGCAAATTGTCAAGGGAAACTAGCAAAGAAAAAGGGGAAGTAGGTGTTGTTTGACCTGTTTAAATTAAAAAAGGTAACCATGCTCTTGTTTCTGATTATTATTTATTAACAATAATAAAGCAAGAGTAGTTATGATATGGACGAAGCACGCAAAGACAAATAAATATTCAGTGAATACTTTAAATTTCATTACAAGAGATCGTAGTGCTAATTAATCTGAGCTTCTCTTATCCATAACCTAATTAAACAAATTAAACGAAGTTAGGTGATGCATGTGCAGCATACAGCAATATCTAGGATATAATTTTAATATGTAGCAGTTTTTACTTTTTACTATTAGGCAAGAAATATTGGCGGATTCACACGTGAACGACAGATATCGCAAAGCAATATGGCAGTAGTGAATAGTACACTACATCTCTATCATTCATGTGTGCAAAGGATACAAACCTAGCTAGTACTATGGCATTGGAGTATATAGTACAGTCCGAGTCGAAGGTAGAAGGTAAATAAGTACAACTGCACTAAATATGAATAACTTGCATCAATCCCTGAGTTTTAGGGTTAAGTGCTCCGAGGGGTTCAATTGAACCCTCTTCGTCGACAGATTATACTGTAATTTTAGATAAAAATTAATATTTTTATGGTATATACAAACTATTGAACCCCCTTTAAAATATTAAAAAATTCTACTAAAATGACAAAGGAGGTTCAAAAATAGCTTTGGGTCACAGATTCTGGTGTGACATTTTTGAACCCCTTACATAAAATCCTCGCTCCGCCCTAGTTAAGTGTTAATCTTTTGCGGATTTTCCTTTTTCACATGTTAGATATTTTGAAAACTAAAACTAGGATCAATAGCAACTTTATTTTAAAATGTTAGAATAAGATTGGTGTTGATTAGATTTTCTTTCACGAGTTTGTATGACTAAGAAATTAGACAAATGTACGAATTTCTCTACTCTTTTCTTTCTCACTCTAATTAAAATTGCTTAAAGAAATAAAATTACCGAAGACGTATGGCTTCTTTCTACACTAAATTTTGTCTACGCTAACTTCAAATATACATAGCTGAAATATCCCTGGTTTTCTTTGACAAATGGCCACGTTTTGGGTGTTGCTTCAGAAACTAGCTAATTATGTGTGGATACATAGAATTTAACTTTCATGGTAAGATAATATAACTAAAGAGAAGTAAATAAAGCAAGATAGCAAATAGCAAAGTAACCTTTTTAATACAGTAAATGATGATGGATTATGCTTTTAACTGTTAAGAACACGAGAAAATTGAAACAGAAGAATACTTGTGATTGGGGGAGAAAATTCTTGGGAGTTTGAGTAGTTGTTCAATTTTTGTTACACCCACTGATAATGCATGGACTTTACATACTACGTTAGGTTATTGATTTTCCATTGTATTTACATATTGTCCAATGACAGAGGCTTTTGTCCCTCATAATAAGCCTGCAAATTAACTGTCACTTTTCTTGGACTTACTTTGCCCATAATATTATGCATAATGCTTCTAAGTACCCTACCCATGACAACTCCATTGTTTTGTCTTTTCTTTTTCTTGTAGAAATTCCTAGTGTTTTTAATTTCAGAAGTTCTAGATGGGGTTGGTTTATAGAAGTTTCCAATGGGGTTAGACGTGTCATTTGGAAAGAACCTTAGTATGACTTGAATCTCACCTCAGCATGATACACATACCATCAGCAAATTTAGCACATGCAGTTCATTACTACATCATTCATTACGTTAACCACTAACGTATACAATATTTTCTTAAAAATGAAGTGTTCAGCTTTGCTTGCTACCAAGATCCCTCATCGATGTCACAACTCTTCCCTCTAGTCAAAAGCCTGAGTATATAATATTGATAAGAGACATACATTTTGAGACAACATTTTCAGTGAAATTAAATTAACATGTTAATGTTAGTCATAACTGTTAGTTTAGATACTTGTGTCCATAGGAATTTACTTGCTATTATTTTTTAAATGACTTTATTGTGTAGATATCTTTTAAACCGTTAGTAGGAATTAATCTGCATATATTTGTCAAAACTTGATGCTTGAACGATAAAATGTACCCCATGCATACAATTACTACTTAACTATGGTTAATTAAATAATATGTATTTTCACTTTAATTTTAAAACAAATTTAACTTCAAGTGTAAACACCTGTGCGTGTGCATCTATAGGAGAAAACGGCTGGATTTGTTGCGACCTTCAAGTTGCATGTTATTGTCGTTTACATCCTATGCATCTCACAAAATGTAATGATAAGTCACAAGTTCGATTTGGACCAAGAAGTCCAACAAAGATCATCTAAATCTCATTCCAATAACTGCTGAACTCTATGCAGTAAGAAATGCTCAAGTGCTGTATAAAAGTTGCACATCAAGCAAAGAAATAGAATCTGTGGTGACATATCAAGAGACCACGAATGCAGTTGCTTTGTTATGCACTTGGAAAGTTCACACAATGCTACCAAAAGAGATGAAAATAAAAATCTCAAAACAAATCAAAACAGCAGAGAAAAAAATAGGGAAAACAAACAGTAGCAGCAAGAATTGAAGCAGTTGGATACATTCATGCCCTAATAAGGAGAATGCTGGGTCTCATAGATTACAAAGTTAAGGGAACTAGGATTCAACTGTGATATAAACTTTCATATTTGAATTACTAATGAGTAACGGCTACTTTCTTTTCCCTAAACTAACTTCAGGTGTTTATACTTTATCTTCCTCTGTCAATGAGCTCTCTAAGGCGTCATTGGAAAGTTTTTGACAAAGTTGTGACTGACCTTGCGCCAATAAGTTCTCTAAGGCAACTATGATAGTCTTGTCATCTTCATTGTCTGCAAGATCTTCTTTCCCGCTGCTCGTTTGGCAACCAACATCAGTAGTATCATTCATCTTATCTGGAATTGGAATATCCACGGACTTGATGCCACTCTTTTGGGCATTTCGTTTAGACCTGAAGATAGAAAACCTACTCGTCAAAACCCCCGGAACAGTCAATACTACAGGGAAAATTGTATGAGGAAAGAACAACCTCTTGGATGAAGAGACTCCGGGATCCCTTTTTGTTGAGGAGGTTCTTTTTGCTTTCTTCTTCGTGGATCTGCTCAAGTTCATCAACCAATAACCATATCATGTTCCAGTAAAAGTAGTGGCATATCAAGGTGAGGTGAAACACATGTAAAGACTATGTAGAGAACTAGGATATGTCTAAGATTACAAAGTAAATACAGAAATCAATACTTACAGAACAGATGAAACATTATTGCTTTCAACATCCATTTCCTGTACATATTGCATGCAAAAAATCGTATCACAAAGAGATGTAATGCCGATGATAATTTGAAAATCTGCTAAGAGATAACACAAATCAGATGGGAAAAGCACCTTTGCAGATGGATAGTCTGCAACCAGCTCCCACTTTTCCTTTCTCAGATTTAGGAATTCCAGTTCATCATCATCGTATAAGATCTCAAAAGGGAAAAAAGCAAACAGCATCAGCCTTGAAATTTTTAGATGGTTCAAGTTAGCTAAAATCACTGCGTTCACACGAAGAATATATTTCCCTCTCATGTGCAGTCTAAATTTAAACAGCAGGACAGTCTTCGATACAGAGATCATTTAAGCTGTCAGGTCATGCCAAGTAAAAGGGATTTTTGATGAGAGCTTATATATGATTGTTTTTGGAAGTGCACATAACATATAATGGAATAGAACTGTAAGCAGATGAATCAGATAACAGTGCATAGAGCTTCATAATAACCTCATTACCTCGTGTTTCTTTGCCACAGGATCAAACGAAGAAACAGTGCCCTCATAGAACCTGCAAAGAGAAACTTAGAATCAAAACTTTAGCTAGACTTCCTTTTCCATATTCAAGACACCATAAAATCCAATTATGTAGAAGGTTATGAAGATGTGCTCTGATGCTCTACAAGTCAAAGATTCCAACTGAACATTTTGCTACACTGTTCACTCTCCATCGTTAAGTCAGTTGCATGTACAGAGATTCATTACTGGATAGGATGTTCAGAGGAAATTTACAGATTAAATTGGTAATCTAGAAAGGAAGGTTTTTCATGTTCAAGTGTTAGTTTGAGGAAGTTAATGGAAATAGTGCTCCCTGTTGCCCATTGGAGTGACATTTCTGAGGCATCTACGGCTTCAGTATTCCCATGCTGCATTCCTTTCTGCTTTTTGTTTCTGAATAACCAACCATTCTTAGATAATTTCTGAATAACCAACATCCCCATGCTACCAAGCACATCAAGAATGATCTACATGAAATGCTAAACATATTTCTTTTGAAAATATATTGCCTAGAAAATTTACCATTGACTCCCAACTTTTCAAGCAATTGAAGCCATAGAGATGATGAAATGATGAATGATATAGTGGTTAGACAAGATACTGCAACGAGTTGATTTTAGAGAGAACATTGTTAGTTGATGGCTTTGAAGGTGAATTTCCATTGGTTGAATTGTGAGTGGATGAGTATTCGGAAAAACTAATCTATTATAGAAATAAGCCGGAAATTTGGACAGAAATGACGAGCCAGTTCACAGATAGACGCAGAAGAAATTCACAAAAGTTTTATACTATTATCAGTCGCACCGGGTGGATGATGGCTATGATTGAGAGCGAAGAGTGAGAAAGGAAAGATTAAAAAGAAAAAAGAAACTCATACATGGTGGATACAAGCATATAAATGCTTGAGTAACTAAATATTGACACCTAGCAGTCTCCAAACTTTTTTATTAGAGTAGCCAAAAAGCCTTCAACTGGATCAATGCATGTAAACTAAACAATCAGCAGGTGGGTCTGTTTTAGCACAAACAATTGACATATGTGTATTTTTTAGCACAAACAGTCAACACGGCCATGCTAGTGCTAGATCGATACATGTAAAGTAAAGGAAAAGGAAGAACAATAACTAGAACACAAACTGCTTAAAGCATCAAGTAGTAAAGAGCTAGAGAAAACCGTCAAGACATAATGAGCCATGTGTGTATTTTTAGCACAAGCTATAAAGACGCCCGTGCAAGTACTAGATTAATACATGAAAGATAAAGGAAAGAGACAGATTCTTGCCTGACAGCATAGCAGTCAGGTTAATTTTATAGGCAATAAACTTAATAACAGAAGGGAATCAAGTTGATGAAAGTTGCTGGATGAGAGTGGATCTGTAGTTAGTACCACAAATATACAATCGTGCCACAGTCCTAACACAACATTTTGTAGAACTTACACTTTGTCCAATGGCCACCAAACTCTTATTCTAGCACCAACCAATTCTTCTCCATAATTTTTGGTGATGCGACGCCTTTTAGAATCCTGGATGAAACAATTAGGAACCACAAGCGCTTCAGATAAGACATTCTAGAAAAATAGATAAAGTAAAGGATTAGGGCCTAAGCTGAAACTAGTTTCACACTTTTAAAATCTATTAAATACTAAGGTAAGAATAGAATGTCCCTGAATTTCAAGAAGGGTAAAGCAGCTTATAACTTAGCTTTGCTGTGAATGAGGGTTCTCTTAAAAAGTTTATGAACATAATTTGGCAGCAAGCTGCTACATTTCAACTATATTACAAACTCCGAAAATTTGAAGATGTGGAGGTTACATAGACAATGGTTACAGTTTACTTCAAATAATGTAATATTAGTACCTCATCCTTTCCCATGGCCAGCTTCCTTGGGCGCTTAGTTTTAGTAAGTTTGCTCGAGAGCTTTTGATGCCCGACTGAGAGTTTAATCGCCTGTAAAACACACAAGTGTAAAGGGAGAAGTAAAAAGAGAAGTAACTGTCAGCTTTGTGCTTGAACAAAAACAGAGATCTAGAGATAGCAACTCCTAAGTAGTTTTCATTTCAACCTTGTTTTCAAATCTGTCAATATCATGAATCTCAATGGTAGCTTGGTCTTTCTTCTGTTTCTTTTCATCACCTTGTTGGACTGATGGCTCCTCAGCATCAGTAAGGTTTCCTTCTTCTTTTACAATGTTAAGACCAGAAGTGGTGTCCACATCACCTTCTGAAACAGACTCATTCTTCCTTGAGCTCCGACGTGGCTTTCTTTTGCTACATGTGTCCTTACCTTCATTCCCAAAGTTGGGATTTGAATCCACTGTGCCGTTTCTCTTATCTTGAGATTGGAGCACATCTCCTTCTGGAACCAACAGCCCAAGGTAAGCATCCTTATATGCTGTGCTCTCGTTCTTTTTAGCCTGTCCCCGGAAGCCATGACTCCCATTGCTCTTGCCAGATTTCTTTAGCTGTCCTGTCCAATTGCAGTGCTGTAACTTTTTCGAGGAGGCGTTCTTATTGGTTAAAGGTGTCCCATCCTCCATCAGTGTAACTTTTCCAGGATACACAGCATCAGTCGCATTTTCATTTGCCATCTGATCATAAGAATCCAATAGCTTTTTTTAACTTATAAGGAGCATTTGTTTTAACATGTAGTGATGCAATGCCATATTCTTTTTTATAATTAAAAACAGTATATACATATCCAGCAAGCACTATTTAAGCATTGGGTTTAGCCTCGTTACTGCAACGAAGGCTCTTACTGTTCATCTTATAAGCCATAGGGTTGGTATCTAGGGAACAAGCTGTAGGAGACAAGGCAAGAAAGAAGAATAGGCGAATATTATTAAAAGTGCACTATGGATCAACACACTTATCTATCATTCATAACAGGAAAAAAGAAGTGCAAATTTTTATCAGTTAAAGTAGTCTGAAACATATATTCTATTGCAGAAACTGGAAAAGAGTCACGATATGTCTACCGTTTGTAAATTAATCAAAATGCATGAACATAAAGACATGAAACTGAAGCTACCATTATTAAGCAAAAGGACCATACCAAAAACATTTATTTCAACTACAAAAGAAAGCAAAGAACAGTTGCATAGAAAGTATAGTCATGAATAGGACGCACCGTTTGTTCTCCCTCGGGCATTTCATTGCAAATTGAGGCAACTATTTCAGCATAATCATCAATATTTATGCTTGTTGACTTGAGCGCTTCTACAAGATAAGGTTTGAAAGTTGAAGCACATTCTTTCAGAACTCTCTCTCCCAACTTTGACGAGATAGGTGAACCAATCTATACAGAATATAAGATCAAGATAAGCACTAAAGAAACATTATTAACAAAAGTTACTAGGATGAGTTGTTTTTTATTGCCTGATTTTCCTTTTTGACGCTATCAAGAAGGGGTTGAAGAAGCTCCATAGAGATTTCATCACTTTCTTCTATGAGCAGAGTCATGATTTGTTCCATGTTTCTGAATACAACACTAGGATGGTCGGGCCTTGAGAAAAACACAAGCATTCATGAGAGAAAACTTGCTTGAAATAACCTTATAATCTTTTTCTTGGGGAAAATTGTGTGGTGTATGATGTCAAACAATCAAGAACATGATTATAGTGTAAGTTATGCTTGGTGCACCACCTTTAAGCTAGTCAACACCGAAAAGATTATGACATTGCCAATTGTATTGTGCATAAATAGATGAGATAAAAACCAGAACCACTTGAATTACATTGATAAGCCTGCTGCTCATCCTTGCCAAGCAAGCAGCCAACGGCCCAACACTTCAGAGTCCTACCATAATATCAATTGACTACCGGCACGTCAATTCAAAATGAGCTGCGGCCGACTAATATTTCAACACTAGAATAATTAGTTCTTCAAAACAATTAATGCTTCTCTAACACTAGAGGCTCTCAACATGTCACACTTATCCCACAAGCATACAGATTTGTGACAAGGACAAAAACACTCTCGACGAACACTCACCAAATTCAAGTTTAACGAAAATGACACTCCTCCATTATGTACTCCCATAATACTCCATTTTCTTCTTCCTATTTTAATTGTATGTGCTACATCTCCATCTATCATGTCATTCTTGTGAAAGATTGAGCCTAGATAATAGACTTGTTTCCATGTAGGCAATACATTTCCATCTAGTCTCACTTCATTGCTTGAAAGAATTAAACCACAACTCTATTTAACAGCCAAGAAGGAGAAAATGACCAGGAAATATGTTACCAAAAGGAAAACTATGCCAAGTTACCTGATGATCCTGAGAAACAGCTCGAATATTTCTATAACTAATGCATCACATTCAAGGTCCAGCAGCATCACACTGGCCTTGACATCTGCCACAGTTTCAAGAATTTGCACAGCCTTATAATAGCAACGGCCCGAATGAGATAACTCTTCAAATACCCTCACTGTAAGTTGGAAAATTTCCTGAGATTTTACAATACCCGCGTGTAAAAACAAAAGGTGATCTATATAAAGTTTGAGCAAATGACATTAGCTGAACACCAGAATGTCATATCTTGGATACCTTCATTAGTCCATCATCATACGGTTGCTGCGGGGCGGTTATCCTAGAAAGCTCGCTGACACAAGATACAACTGAAACTTTGACATCCACATCAGCATGCTTTAAAAGTTCAGTTCCAACCATAGCTCTCATTACAGGTAGAAGAGCATCTTTCATTGAATCAGAAGGGGCTTGACCTGCCTTAATCAGTAGAGACTCTACTTTCTAAGAGACATAAGAGGTGAAAAGGAGTTAACTTGCAGCTGCAATAATTTACCAAAACACCAGCGAGAAACTAAAAAGTCAGTTTATTACGATTAAGTCGCGAACATGGAGAAATTTCTCTATGATGGAATTCATACTAGTTCATCGATTAAATAATCAATTGTCCTTCTCACTTTAATTCCAAAATCATTACCCCAAAGCTGCAATTGCCAATTACATTCCACCAGTTCTGATTCAACACCATGTCATTAATAGGTTAAAAACAAAAGATTTCTATTTGGACCTAAAAAAAAGTCCAACCTGATAACAAAATGAAAACTAGGCACCGAATGTATAAAGGGCAGCCCGGTGCACAAAGCATCTCGCTATTCATGCAAGGTCCGGGGAAGGGCCATACCCCAGAGGGGTGTAATGTAGGCAGCCTACCCTGATGCAAGCGTCAGTGGCTGATTAAACAGCTTGAACCTGTGACCTATAGGTCACATACATACAACTTTTACCGTTGGTCCTAGGCATCGAATGTATCTAATCGATAAACAGCCATGTCACTTCAAAACCTCTTAACTTTACTAACATCAAATCAAACAAAACAATAAAATAAAAAAAGAGGAACTAAAACACAGATAAAGCTGGTAACTTTGTATATCAAAAACATGAAATAAGAAATAAAAATAGAATCTTTACATCAAGAAGATTAAGAAGCTCTTCAGTAGAATGAGGAAGATTGCTTAGCCTAATTCCACAATCTTTGAGCTCATCCTCAATTTCTTTTTGGGCATAGCCAACAGTACCAGAAGAAGAAGAAGCCATTTCAACAACACCACTTTACTCTTAAGTCTCAAGAACCCCAAAATAAAAGAAAATGCAAGCTCAGATACAACCAATGCTGGTTATATAGGGGAAAAATACAAGTGGGGTTTGTGTTAAATATGCTGACTTGCATAAAAAATGTAATCTTTACTGGATTCTTTCACTTTGGTTGGGTCATTTTATGTAATTTTGGGGTTGAAATTTGTAATCTTTAAAGGGTTTTTTGTGCTTTGATTGTGTGCTCAAGCTGCATTGAGTTTTGTACGTGGCTATGTAAACTGCAAAAGTGCAAAAAGACCAATTTTTTTGTGTTTCAACTTTTTCAAGAAAGGATACTTGAAACAAAGGAATAAAAGAGCACTGTATTGGACAGTTTTGTCCCTGGAATGTTGAACTTGAGAACTTGAGTACTTGTCTTTTTTAATGTTGAAGCTGTCTAATTTTGGAAAATGTAGTATACTGTCTTTACTTTGCTTCCGCGCTCATATTAGCGTGCAAAGGTGATCCTCTTCAATTCTTTGAGCTTCTCTCTTTCTTTTTGTTTTTGGGGTTGTTTGTTTGTTAGAACACAAATTTAAATAATAAATGGTGAAATACATACTTACCCTCTTAAAGTTTGATCGAATTTGTTGTGATATACTTAAAATTTGTGGGAATCTAATACTTCCTTAAACTACTTTAAAGTGGTATTAACACCACCACCTGGCAGACAGTGATTTGCACCATAATAAGCCAAAATTTGTTGTTTTTCCATTTCTTTATATACAATTTATACAATATTGTATATTTTTATTTCTTCTTTCTTTTTCTTTATATCTGTAACTTCTTTTATAAAAATAATTTTACAAAGGTATACGAATAGTGTAACAAAAAGTAGAGAATGTGTGACATCATACGATTCTCTCGAGCAATACATAATCGTCTATAAATATTGAAACTTTATGGGTGCACCAAAAGAAAATAGGTATAAAAAGTTATTCCTCAATAAAAACTTAGTTATTAGGACACACATGAGTTCTAATGGTGCAACACCCTACATGTCTTTCTTCCTATATAATCAGCATTGGTTGTATCTGAGCTTGCATTATCTTTTATTTGGGGAACTGTTGAGACTGAGAGTGAGTGCTACTGTTGAAATGGCTTCTTCTACTTCTGGTACTGTTGGCTTTTCCCAGAAAGAAATTGAGGGTGAGCTCAAAGATTGTGGAACTAGGCTAATCAATTTCCCTCATTCTACTGAAGAGCTCCTAAATCTTCTTGATGTAAACATTCAGTTTGTATATCTTGTTTCATGTTCTCTACATACAAAATGCCAGCTTTATATGTGTTTAGTTCCTCTCTTTTTGTATTATCATTTAGGTTAATGATGTTGATAATGGTATGACTTTTGAAGGGAAATGGTTGTTTGTCGAATAAATAAGTTTGGTGCCTAGTTTCATTCTGTTACTAGGGTGATCTTTTTTATAGCTCCAAACAGAAATATTTTGTTCTTAAACTTATTAATGAAATGGTTTTGATTATGAATTGGACAAATAGATACCACAATTGTAGTTTTATGTATAATGATTTTGGAATTCAAATGAAAAAGGACAATCCATTGTTTAATGATTGAAATGGCATGAAGTCAAACAAAGAGCAATTTCTTCATGTTCATGATGACTTTAATCTTTATAAACTGGGCTTTACAGTTTCTTGAAGTAGCTGCTTGGATTTCTATAATTAAGGCAGCTGCAAGTTAACTTTCTTCATCTCTTGTGTCAAATAGAAATTAGAATGTCTACTGGTAAAGGTAAACAAGCCCCTGCTGATTCAATGAAAGATGCCTCTTGATAGGCAATGAGAGCTATAGTTGAAAGTGAACTTTTAAAGCATATGGATGTGGAATGGTTAGGTTACTCCACCTTTAATCAAGGATCTCGAGTTTGCTCCTACGAACGGAATCATTTTTGGACAGAATTATGAAATGTATCCAAAATGTAATAACACACAGATATAGAGAGAGCCACACACACAACTAGTCTAGCTAACTAAGTTGCTCGAACTTTAAATCCATAACCATTTGTTTTCACCATGCGTGCATTGAAAAATCTCAGGAAATTGTTCACCAACTTATAATGAAGGCATTTGAAGACTTATCTCATTCTGGCCGCAGTTATTATAAAATTGTGCATATTCTTGAAAGTAAAATTGTGGCAGATGTCAAAGGCATGTGTGATGCTGCTGTCTTCCTTTTGACAACAAGTTTTTTTGGTCATTTTGTAGGGCTTCGTCTTCAAGCTTGCTGTAGGACAAAAAGTATATCACAAGTAAAAAATCTTGCAGATTATCGGAAAATGATAGAATTTTATGTCGACTAGAGAAATAAATATAGTACTCCTACCATTTTTGAACTTCAGAAATAAGGTCCCTAAACAGTTGATGAATCTACTCGTTAAGTCTTGTTCAGATTAACATTCAGATTAGCAAGAAAAAAGTTACAGATTAACATGTTTAAATGTTAAAAAAGGGACATATTTTAAAAATTAAATTGCACTTATTTTGAGTAAGATAAAAAAAATAGGAAAAATGGGAAGCCTGTAAGACGAAAGTTTATCCCAAAACACACGCACAAATAATATATCGGGACCATGATTAGTCGTTCAAGTATAAATCGTTCAAGTATAAATAAAGAATAGATCGTTAAAAAGGAGACTCAAAATTTCCAAAGTATTTCCATTTTCAATTTCTGCCCCATTATCATAGAAAATAATTTGATTAATTACTACATAAGACTAAAAGGAAAAATAATATATCACGTCACTGGCAAAAATTATGACATATGAAGGTGGTGGACAGTTAAGTCACTTGTAAGCGTAAATCTTTAATGCATCAAATTTAATCATTTATCCTAATTCCCAGACATCTAAAAAATTAATTCTTGTAGGCAAATCAGTCCTATAACATTAGACAATTTATAAATTACAGGATGTGTGAAGAATAACCTCAAAAAAAAATTAAATATGAAATACTCCACTGATTCAAGACGTGCAAAGATATAGCTCCATCAGATCCATTCGAATTTTTTTAAACTCAATGAAGATTGAAAATTTCTTTCGACAATCCAAAATTGGGAGGTTCATCAGATTCATCCCGAACAATCAATTGTTAGTGATATATCTTGCATAAAATCTTGGAAGAGAAGTAGGATCGACAAAAATATTCGAGAAGAAATAAGAAATAAGAAACGAGAAATCCGAGAAGAAGTAATTTTTCGTTTGAAACAAACCTAATTGGTTCTTTAGGGTACTTATATTTATTTTTATCAAGTGTTTCAGATACTTAATTTACTTGCTCATGTTGAAAGCATCGGACAATCCGTCAAGATAAGAAGACTAGAGTACCCTTGAGTTACCTGTTATGCTCTATATAATTGCTTTTCCGTTACAAATTATTCATCCTCACTTGACACTTGATTGACTTATTTAGTTTGAAGCATCGAACAATCCGTCAAGGTAAAAAAACTAAAGTAACCTTGAACTAACTCGTCAATTATCTGTTATATTGGTCATTCTCATTTATTATCAAGATCCTAGGAAACTTAATTTACTTCCTTATTTCAAAAGCATCGAACAATCCGACAAGATTAAAAGACTTTTACACCTATATATATTGTTTTTTCTTTACAATGTTCATTCTCTTTTTTTATTAAGTCTCTCATTCTCTTTTTTTATCAAGTCTCTAAGAAACTTAACGGACTTATTTTAAAAGCATCGAACAATCCGTCTAAATAAAAAGACTAATGTAACCTTGAATTTACTCAAAAGCTCTGTTACTTTTATATACTGCTTCTCCTTCAAGTTATTCTCAAACTCCAAAATGGAAACATACAGGTACTTTAAGATGGAAGTTGCACATCTTCGCTTGCTCCTTTCATGGTAGAATTCCAACACCATAATCTCCCTCTCATTATCACAAACTTGAGAATCAATTGACGATACATTCTTAGGATTTTTTAAGTAAAATTTCATGTTTGCCCTTTGGGTACATTTTTTAATCATCAATTAGTATTTGACTTTCCATATAGAGAACACTGATTCACCACATTCACTCGCATTAAATGTAAGAATATTTTTGTACGTTGAATGTGCATATCTAGTTCTCTTCACACCAAAACTAAACTTGATTGAATATTCATGGAGTCATGAACTGAACTCCAGCAAAAAATCCTCAAGATCCTTTCATGGAGTTTCAATTGTCTAGGTTCTTGAGAAAACTAAAACCCCATTATTTCAGATAATCTGCCCACTGCTAATGGGAAGAAAAGATCTTCCTTATCCTGAGATGAGAATTCAATATCTAAAAGGAACATCAGCACATGTTCTGAAACAGAAAATTATCAACTTTGAAGCGGATTAGCTCAATACAGAGAGCACATCACTGCAATTGTTCAGGTGTTGTAGGCAAATGGTATTGTCTTCGTTGTGACAACACAGTACTTAAACCTTTCAACCATCCATATATAGCATTACATACAAAAACCCAGTCCAGTTTTGGTTATATGACAAACTTGATACTGCACAAAATGAAAGTTCACAAAGAGAGATAAATGTCACCGTCATGTACAAGACAAGTTTCAACCTTCTGCCATCTTTCCACATTTAGTGCCACCATCTTCCAGTCTCATGACGATCATTCACAAATTGACACGACCGTGCTATGTCAAGATAACCTTTACAGTGTTCAGAAAAAGCAGTAGCGACAAAACAGCTGCGGGCTACAGAAGCTCATTCCACCTACTCTGCCAGCATTGTAATTGATCCTTAGACTCCTTGATGTCCTTCTTATTCTTTTCACCCAATATTTCAAATACTTCGACAGACCTTGCTGCCTCTCTTGCTCGGCTTTGGGCCTCTTGCAAGCGCCTTTCAGCCTTTTTAAGCCTTTTTTCTGCTGCTAAGACCTCCCTTTTCCTTTCTACCAAGTCCTTTTTAGCTGCTTTAGTGACAAGCATGGTAGTCACCCTTAACTCCGTTAGATTGGAAGACCTTTTCCTCATATCTTCTTCCTCTTCAGGAATCTCCTCCAGATACTGCTGCAGCCAAGCTACATCAAGCTTGGCATCTGCGGCATCAGAGACTACAGATTTCATAGCTTGAATGGCAGTATACTTAGTACCAATACCACTGCTTATCAGCTGCTTGACAACATCACTAACCACCTCAAGAAGGGAAGCTTTGACAGTTGGTGACTTGTAGTGACAGTTAACTGCAATGTCACCGTACTTGGCAAAAATGGCAGCAAGTGTAGGAGCAGAGCTCTTTTTTACTTTATAGCCATGAACATCCACCAATTCACTGCATGCATCACCATCTTCGATAGGAGACCCTGGGGAAGCCTTTCCAGGTGTTGTCCATCTCATCGGATTTCCCTCGGTCCCAGAATCGGAACCTTCAACTTTGATCCGTTTATTTAGGTGCACTCCTTTTGGAGTATGCTGCGTGGTCCTTCATATAAAGGTATTTCATTCAGATGGATTTCCATTTAAAATTATTATTTGGAGTCCATATAAATAACTTACATTGTTGAAGGAGGAGCCAGATCATCAGTTGATTTCACCTGCCAAATTTTCAAGCATATAAATGTTATGAATTAAATTAGTAAGTTTAGGTTTTCCATTCCTATCCATTGGGTATACACACTTTCTAAGTTGCACTTTGTCATCTAATTGCACTTTGCCAACCAAGATTACTCTCTGGACATTTTTTAGGGGCCAAAATAGCTGTTGTGCAATGGAAAGGACTTATTTAGCAAGGCAAAAGTAGAGGATATAAAAAGAACCAATTGTCATAAAATTGATGCCAAGTAGCACTTACATTTAGAATCCATTTGAGCTTTAAGAAGGCTGACGTAAATAAATTCACATAAACGTGTATGCTTCTCTTTTGGAAGTCTTAATTACAGGGGAGGGTTATTTCGTTCTTTCAGAAGTCATTATTTTCTTTCTGATAAGGTGATTGGATCTTAAAGCTTAGAGATTGCAAAATATAATCATCTAATTAATAGGAGAAGGTAACATGCAATCTAGCAACACTTTGATGTATATGCGACAAACTATTTGAGAAATAGATGGCCACAGCAGAAAAAAGAAAGAGCAAAAAGATTAGTCTACTGGACAATAACTAAAGTATGACCAACTTACCCTACATAACTTTGATTTGCTGCTACCGATCTTCTTGCTTCCAGTACCAGGAGTTAGCACGGCCATAACATCGTCAACATTCAAAACCTGCTTAAGAAATTGCCGCTTAGAATGGTATTAACTCATGCAAGTTCTCCCGAAACTGTATTGAACCAGCGAAGTTCTTTAGGAAATCTTAATATGTGATTTATAAATTAGGTAAAATATACTTTCCTCATCAAAAGAAAAAAGGTCAAATTTACTTCATTAAATGAAGACACCCCGCAGCAGCACGGAGAAAGATGATTATTTATTAAGGTATCCAACAGAGTAGTCAAAATCGAAAAACACCAAAGATCGCTGGGTATTTAAGTGCAAACCACAATAAACACATAGGATTAGCGAAGAAAGCGCTGGTGAAAATTAACATGTCATGCAGGAAATGTAACTATAAACACAAATAATAATTGTTTTGACGAAAGAATGGGAAAAATGCTAATTAAGCTATATATTTGAAGTAAAAATCATGTCAATGAAGTTCAAAAACCATTAAAAGATTCTTGATTTAGATGAAAAGGTGTTGCTTCTAGTGGCTGGGATTCTTATACTTAAATCTGATTTTCGATTCCTAATCATTAAATGTTTAGCCATAGTGTTTTCTTAACAACCTCTTTTGATAACAGAGAAATTCCGAAATTCCAAACTGTCAGCTAGCGCAAGAGTTGAAACTCGGTGAATAACGGGCTTGTCCTTTACCCTTCGACACTTAAATACCAAACTGTTTTCTACAACAGAGTTTGAACTAGTGACGTGCACCTAAACCACACATCATGTGTTGCACTATTACCACTAGACCAAAGCCCCAAGGGCTAGCGTTTTCTTAACGATAAATGTATCAACTTAATAGACGCACTATATTTTATAGCTCATCGATAAAGAGACGCACACCTTAGCCCCTTGACACCTACCCTAAATTGCCAATTAAGCGACGTCAAACACACATCTGGCTTCATAGGCTTCAGGGCTTAAGCGCGTCTTAAACGAGCCTCTAATAAAATTGGAAACTAAGATCTGTACATCTCAAAACAAAAACAAAAACGTCCAATACTTCTGTTTGATATGTGGGACGTTCACATTACTTGAACGTCCCATGAACACGTCTCAAAATGTGATGTACCCATGGAATGTCTATATCTACATTCTACGCCTAAATGCAGAAATAATCTAAGAACTTCCAATTTGTAATTTCTCACCACAAATCTCAAGTGTTGTTCAACCTCTAATCTAAGCCATGTGAGTATAGGACAACATAAACTAATGTGGAATGGCAGCAAATTCTGGCTGGCTTGAATTTCTCCCTCTTTATATAGAGGACCTCAAAGATTGGTTGTTGAAGTTCTCTTGTTCATAGTAAAGATACGAACGATGATATTGTCTGAACTCAGGCTAAAGCCAAGATATCATAACTAGATCTCTTCATTAGATGACACGAATTGACTAGGAAAGTAAGATTTATGTTTTGCATTTTTTACTCATTATTGACTTGAACTGAATAGGAAAGCAAGCTTATTGAAAAAGTACTGTCATGTTTTCCCTTATGAAGAACAAGATTTTGATTCTGAAATTTATGAATGATAGTCTTATCAGATAGGAAAATGCTAATGCATTTGCCAGCCACGAGCATTCTTCCCACGATTTCACTGAAGTTAGTACAGGGGAAAGAAATTGCAGGAAAATCTCTTTAGTTTTGGACGATCATAGGAGGCCTTCTTATAAAAAAATTTAATGCATTTGAAAGGTACAACTTCCCCAAAAGGTTGACTGATTTTAATGAAAATAAAATATTCATTGAATTGAACCGGACAGCAACATGACATGCCGTCATCCTTATTAGGAATGAGAAGGCACATAGACTAAACACGAAAATGCAATAGAGCTGTGAAGATGTAGCCCTTGGGGCTTGGGCTCAACTCCACCTGAAAAGCTAGCTCAAGATGAGAGGATTGCCCAAGACCATGTAAGTAGATCAGTACCTATTCCCTAAATCAATGTGGGAATCAACAATACCCACATGCTTGGGACCAACTAGAGCGTCGATTATGGCAGCACAACATTGACAAACACAACAATTGGGATCGATGTGTCTGGCTCTGATACCATGTATCTAAACAAGAATATGAAGGAATTTTCTTGTCGTATTATTCCAAGAGTAAGAGGTGTTTAAACATGTACAAGTGATTCTATCTAAGAAACAAAATCGAAAAAAATCCCTAAAATTCTCTACCTATAATTGTGCTATGTATACTACATTACAAAGTGTCTATGTGCATTCTGTAACACCAACTAAACATATAGGAGAAGCATTCAATGCTCCTTGGATCATTTTTTTAATGAAGTGATACTCCTTGGATCATCATTTAGCCATCAATCACGTTGGACCATTATGTGTTTTCATGACTATCGGTTACGGAGAAGTTGAGGAAATATGGACAACGGGTGTATTGCATATACGAAAACGTGACCTAGTCAAGACAACACACAACATAGTGTTTGCTATAAGTCTTTTTAATCTGTTATAGGTGTGTATGTGAGTAGAATTTGTAGAGAGCCTGTGCCTCTAGAGAACCCCAATTTATTGGATATTTGTGATAACGTAAACAGGAGCAAACCCCCAAATGGAATATTGGATTGAAATGGCAAATGAGGACAGTGAAAATTTATATTGCTTGGCATTGTAGCGCAATCGTTTTTGTAGACAACATGGGAGGCTGAGATGAAGCAAAAACAGAAGCTTGAAAGCAGAATCAAGTACCAAAAGAGAAACAGTAAGAGATGAGTGCCATTATAATCTTCTCTCAGCATTTAAGATTTGATCAATAGTGTGATCTTAAGTATATAGAGGACTTTCTGCCAATTGATTTTCAGTATTCCATATATGCACTTAAGAAAGGCTGATTAGCTTGCACCTTTTGGTGCATAATTGACTTATGCGAAGCAATTAACGAGAGAGAGAAAGAGGACAAAACATGCAGAACCATGAACGACATATTCCAAGACAGATTATCGTAAAAGAGTAAGACCCTTTCAGCTTTTCCCAAGGTAAATGTAGAGGAATTTGGAGATTGCAATTGATCAAATGTAACTCAAGACAGAAACTATATGAGAAGCCTAGCAGGCCTTTGCTTGACCAACAACCAAGAAAAGAGAAAAACTCCCCTTTACACCGAGAGAATTCCAGTCTACCAATGACACATCATAAATTCCATTGTGGCTTATACCACCAGAAAGAAACAAAAGGGCACATTGATGGTATATCCAACTTAATCATGTGAATTGTCTAAGAGGAGATGCAGTAACTGCAACTAGGTAGGATCTGCAGTATGAGTTTTTTGTTCCAATCTAATTCTTTCCACATAATCTTAGAAACAGCTCTGAACAAATATTGTTTTTAATAAGGTAAATAATTTTATTATAATGGGAAAACCCCCCATATACAAGCAGTATACCAAAAAGTAGAGAATCTACAATAGATCTGAACAAAGACATGCGTAGCACAAAGGCAGAAAGCTTCCACACAAGTACTCTCACCTTCTTCTCTTTCTTTAAATGGCGATATGAATCAATGATGCAACCAAGACGCCTGCACATTAACACCTTATTTAATACTTATCAACCACTAAAATTGTTTCACATAGAAGTTTGAGAAAGCAAGAATTTTGAAGAATATAACATGAAAGTTATAAACTTCAAAATGTGACATAGTATCTTATCCTAAAGGTCATAAGAAAACATTTTACTCCTAGTGACTGTGTTTTTGCATTACTACAAAGTGTCCCATTAGTTGGTCTAGTCCTGCTGATGCATTAACTTTTTACACTGAAAATCTGCACCCCAGTACAATCCAGATGGAATGTAATCAGTAAACATATTGATACCCAAGAAAATTTCATTGACATTCTTCTTTTACTGGGTTTTATTTCAAAAGTTCATTAGTAATACTTAAAAATGGACTAACGCAAAAGCTTCACCACAAACATAACACTGTTCTGTTGATTTATTACTCACACAGAGCAGTGCTTGACTTTTAGTTGTTTTCATTTTAGCATATACATTTCAAGTAAATTCTAAAAAAAGGCTTAATTTACATCCCACATATACTAGGGTGACACTTCTTATAAACCAAAAAAAAAAAAAAACAGAACGATACTTTTGTTTTTCTTGTGAATGTACCATGAGAAAAATTCAATGGCACGGGGAAAATTCAATGTACCACAGGAAAAGCTAAATGAAGGTGGTTCGCTATTGTATCTGTACCTATCCAGCGTGTAAGAATGATTTAGGTTTCAATTCTGATGCTAATATTTCACTCTACCCAGCGTGTAAGAATGATTTAGGTTTCAATTCTGATGCTAATGTTTCACTCTTAATCAAGCATTGCAACCTAAGAAATGTGAACTGTCAAACTTGCACCCTTAATTGACATTTGATTCTCACAACGTAATCTAGAGACAACAAGAAGCAGAGAACGAACTATTTCCTCATGTCAGCTCTACAAGAAGAATTTCAAATAATCATATGACTTGGTTGCTATGAATGATAAGTTGGGTGAATGAAGCTTACATGTCAGATAAATCACTCGGACCATGAACAATCTCTTGTCTCTGAAAAAATCGATCCAATAAGTCATGCATTTAAAGACAAGAACAGAACATACAAATAGATAAGAGAAGGGAAAGAAAAGCCTGGAGGAACCCACCGCATCTGATGCATTGTCATCTCCAACCAGTTCCCAGCGTTCGTTTGTAAGATCTAGATTTTCTTGTTCACCATCATCATAGAGAACCTTATAATATCACGAAAAAACATAATGGATAAAACTTTGCCAAGATGCAGGAAATTGCTTTTTGAATTAAATACAAATTAGAATTAGAAAACAAGTCTGCCTGTGAAAATGTAGGTTGAGACCAGCCTATTAACATATGAGGAGCATCAACCAACAGAAGAGTAACGGAGCATAATCACAAAAAGCAGTTGACATCAACCAAAATGTTTCTATAGCCATACTCATCTTTACCATGTGCCTCTTCTCTGAACTGTCAAACAAAGTGATCTGTCCTTCATAGAACCTACAGAATGTGAATGCTTATGAGATAACATTTGAACTAAAAAATAAACTTTATTAGAACAAACCAGAATAATGTGTCAAAAGGGGGTAATAAGGAAGCAGCTAAATGCTCAAAATCTGCTGTAAGGACCTAATTTCTCTGGCAAAAAAAAAAAACAGAAAATTACTACCAAATCTTTATTTAAATGTCTTTTGCACAATGATAGATCCAAATCTCTAATGAGGCAAATGACTGAACCAAGACCAGCAAGATACATTTGCTTAGCAATATCTTCAAAATTACTTCATGAGAAAGATCCCAATTGGTTGAATTCAAGTCCTTATTATGGTTGGACTATAAGAAGAAACTTTAAGATTACTGTTGTCCATGCTTCTCCCTCTTCCTTGTCCTATCCAGCTCATTGTGAGTCTGATATAACCACTATGGCCGTCATGATTCAAACAGAGTTCAGGGTTCTTTATACTCTATTATATTCGTCTTTTCCTTACCTAATTCTGCACTTAACATCATAACTGACGCTGATGCGTGTCATTGTTCATATTAAGAAGATTATTAACAGATTGACTCATTCAGTGAGTTTTGTGCAGCTGAAAAAGTTTCCACTCAGTGTGAAAGAGAACGTCAAAATGTCATCTATTCCCTATCATTTACAATTAAAATCATATTACCTACTACTGCACGTAACATCATAACTAAGACATATTTGGAAACTTATGACAGAGCGATTCATTCAGAGATTACATAAATAGAAAAATGTGTACTCATTAGTGAGAGACCAATTTAACATTAAACACTTTTAACAAGAACAGTTGAAGTTGGCTGTATAATAAGGACTCCCACCTTACTTGGCACAGAGTTAAAGAAAGAAAGGAAGACTTTTGAAACTTGTGGTCTAAAACAATCAATAGCGAATTGTGTGCCAAGAAATCATTTCATTAGGGGTAAAATGAGGAGGTTAAAGTTAAAAAAGAAATCTAAAAATGTGACATTAAATTTGGACATACTAAAAAGAAAATTGCAACAAAAGTTGGGATAAAGGGAGTAATACAGTAATCACATACGTTTGATCCAATGGCCACCAAACCCTTACTCTGCAGCCAACCAGATCCTCATTGTGCTCTCTGACAACCTTATACGCATAACCCTAAGGAGAATTACACAGATGCTCATTGATCAAGAAAGCAAATAATACTGATCCACGCAGAAACAGAGTGGAAGCATGGAAAATCATGTACATAATATTTCATATTGGCTTCAACTGGTAGTATCTTTATATAATTTACTGACATCAAAGACAGTGCATATGTAGAGGACAGATGCTTTGAAGATAGAAAAAAGAATTGTATCCTCTCCTCTTAAGCTGAATACAGCACCAAACAAAAAACTATTTTCTACACATAAATGACCTCTGACAAATTTTATGGAACATTCACTAGTGTTAACTAATGTTTACCTCTTGTGATGGTGAGTTCTTCCTTTTACGTTGTTCCTTAGAGGTTTTGGCTAAGTTGATTCCCTTGGTGATTGAGACAGAACCTAATGCCTGCACAACTCAATTTATGCACATACTAAGTCAAGAAGTAAGGGCCATGACAAATACTTAACTTAAATCCACATATCTTCTGGAACAAGAACACCACTTCCGCAATCACTTACTGAAGGTCGTCAAATATCAATAACTATAATCCAACTCAAAATAGTGATACTAAATATGGAAAAAAATTCACAATAATAAATGTTACATCTTCCTGTGATGGAAAATTCTTCCTTTTCCTTGATTCTTTAGAGGTTTCGGCGGAGTTTCTCTTTTTGGTGATTGAGACAGAACCCAATGCCTGCAGAACCCATTTATGTACATAATAAGTCCAGAACTAAGGGGAAGAACAAACACTTCACTTAAATCCACATAACTTCCAAAACAACTACCTGAATTCCTGATTCTTCAATTGATGAACGCCGTCCTTTATCACGATATCTGGCAGGTATATTGTTCTTGCCAGATTTTTCATGTTTCTTTTCTAATGTCTCCAAGACAACAAATTCTTCTGAATCAATCAATGTAGGTTGTGAGACATTCTTCTTGGTAAAAGCTCCTGGAGCATCTCTTGCTGAAATTGATGAAATTTTTGCACCATCTTTTGGACTATTTTTGTCAGTTATATCCCTTTGGTGTCTCTTTATAGAAGTCATTATCCGAGTCTTCTCAACATTAGATGACAAGTACAATCCATTGGAGCTTGCACGTTTAGGTGAACAGCTACTTCTCTTTTTAGTATCTTTCCCATATTTCCACCGAATATGGGCTTTAGGTCTCCTTTCTCCACTTAGCCAAGCATGATCATATCCTTCCTCTGGCTTGTTCAAAAAATTAGGTTTCCAACCTCTCTTTTTTGAAGCTTGAGTAGCTTCTGGATCTAGCTCTTTATCAACTGCATATATGAAACCCATGTTTTCAGGCCGAGAACTGGTCCTTGAATCTGTACTTTTATGCTGCTTCATTGCATTTCCACGTTGTGATCCTTTTAAAGTTGTATCCGTCTCTGGAACAATGTCATTTTCCTCATTCTTCGGGTCATCTTTCTCCAGCAAGGCAGATGGTTGATCTGTGAATGGAGTAACTTTATCACATGCAGCATGCGGTGCAAGCTCAATAGAGTCATCATTTCTAGGCGACTTGTGAGAAAGCTCTTGACAGTCATTATTGAGCCACGACTTAAAGGTATTGTCCACTGATGGCCCAAACAATACAACACTGTCATCTGCTGCAGCAACTTTAGAGTCAGGGTCTGGAAGGCACTTGGAAGTTTCTTCTGGAAATGGACTGACATTGTCAAAGCAAGCTGCTTTATGACAAGGCTCTTCATGACCATTTTCCACCTGGGGTTTTGATATTCCATCCACAGATTGATGAACTTCCCCAGGCCTAGAACTTGGAATAGACTCTATAGCATTCTGACAAGTGCATAGCGAAGGAAGAATTCACATCATTTGTATACATCCAGAAGAAATGACCAAGCATGATATCATTAATACTGCATACTTCAACTGAACTGTCCTAGTGCTTTTAGACCACAGTTAATCAGAAAAAACACAAAGGGCTTATGTGACTATCTCAAGAAAGGAGCTTAAATATTACCTTTCTCGAATTAGTCTAACGTGGACATATTAGTGGGGGGGAAAAAACATGTTACAAATTCCTAAGTTTGATAAATAGAACAAGAAATTAATAGAAACATCACCTGATAATTTCTTGTCAACATATTCAAATGAAGTAATGGTAACGTCACTGATTAGAGGTGATATTATACGGAAGAAAAGGTAATTTAGCTACTCTTACATAATAATACGAAGGGGAGCCTTAGAGCAACTGGTAAAGTTGTCTTCGTGTGACCTATAGGTCACGGGTTCAAGCCTTGGAAACAGCTAGGGTGGGGCCCTTCCCCGGACCCTGCGTGAACGCAGGATGCTTGGTGCACGGAGCTGCCCTTACATAGTGATAAGAAAAAGCTCAAGATGATGTTACAACCATATTTCTTTCTTGTCACACTCTTTCCTACTCTACTTACCTATTAAGGATATGGATCAAAAGCAGGTCAAGTTCAGCTTTAAAGTCAATTATGAAGATAAGTCAGATACTTGGATAAGTTCGGCGCAAGTGGAAAGTTGAAGTAAAAGAGATACAACAGAAATAATAGTGGTAGTCCATGATAAATACTACCAGCTGACGCTACAGATTGCATTCAAGGCATAAACGAGGAGCCAGCTATCTTGCAGTTCTAGAGCCTAACGCATATGGGATGGTCAAACATGTCATTATTTTCCATATTGGAATTGTCACTATTGAAGTTTCGGACATCTTATTCTTTCTCTTCCCGCCTATTATCTCCTAAGATCATTATATCCACTGTTTTTCATGATAGGCTGATTATGCACTGATCCTAGACATATTTCCTACATTTTGAATTCCTTTTCCAAGGGTCACCAGCATATGTCAGTTCTCCGTTTCTCCTTCGGAACACATTAGCTGAGAAGTCAGAGCTTTTAACCAAGAAAAGAGGGTGTGTTTTGACGGAATATGAAACACGAAGTCATAGTAAAGAGGGTCTACAACAAAATGAACATTCTATGTTTGTCAGCTACCATTTCTTTGGTGGGGAGGGAAGACCATACTGTGTAAGTTCGAAAAGAAAAGGAAGTAGAGAATTATACAACTAAACAATTACGTATTTCACAATTATTGCACCAATTACTTTGAATATCAGATAGACCCACCTTAGTTTCACTTTTAATTGCCTCTGACAATATCAATTCAACAACTTCGGAATAACCGTTAGTGGAAATGCCCAGGGACCTCACTGCTTTTTGAAGATCTGGCCGAAGTTTGACAGCACTCTTTTCGAGAACTCTCTCTCCCAGCGTATAGGAACGAGGTGAAACATTCTGAAGCAAAAGACAACTTCATCAAAAAATTATGGAGAAGATGCATACAAAGATAAATGACTACAGTTGTAGAGGAATAGCAATACCTGGTTATCCTTTTTAACACTACTTAAGAGGGTCATTAGAAGCTCCATTGAGATTATGTCACTCTCTATTATTATCATGCTCATCATTTCCAAGATGTCCATAAATACATCATCAGGGTGGTCCGGCCTTAAAATGGGCAAGAGACAAAAATCCGTTGTCAGCAATTTCTCAGAATCGAACTTTATTGCGGTATCATCACACTCTGATATTTAACTTGTGGCAAGGGCAGATCATGAATTATAGTACCAGAAATATATAAACAATAAACAAAAAAATAAAATATCAGTGAATTACTCTCCTGTGATTGGGTTCAATCCCTCTTTCCTTTAGACGAATTATGAATGAACAACATAATTGGAGTCATACCTTATGCTATTCAGGAAATGTTGAAACATTTGAACAACCAACGCATCTAACTCAAGATCCAACATCAGCACGCACGTTCGGTACTTCACAAGAACATTGATAATTGAAACCGCCTTTGGATAACAGCGATCATCCATGCAAGACAACTTCCCAAACGCCAACACCGCAAGCTCAAAAAAAACCTGTTCGCAAATTGAGCAAGAAACCAAGTATCCAAGTGAATTATAGATGCATAACTATTACAGAATCTGAACCATCAGTTACAAAGAAAAACAGCTTAGCTAGAAAAGAGACTGGTAACCGGTATGACTTCCAATTGAGGATAAAAGGCGGTAAGATTTGTATTTGCCTTAGTAATGCCATCGTCGTAAGGTTGCTCAGGAGCTGTAATTCTCATGATCTCACTGATGCAAGATGCAACTGACACCTTCACATCTATGTCAGGATGCTGTAGAAGTCCATCTGCAGCTAGTGCTTCCATTGCAGGTCGAAACGCATCTTGTGCTGCAACTTGCCTCACCATTGACAGAAGATGCTCCAGATTCTGAAATTTGCATACAAAAACAAAATGATTGTACCATGTCAAATACATTTCGAAATGCTTCTCCGGGGAACATATAAAACTCAAGTGTTTATGCCTTCTAATCACATGACGACCTTTTGACTATGGTTTTCTCCGAGTAATCATATAATTCCTAAAATATAAATCAACTATGTTTCAATCCCAAACTAGAAGGGATTAGCTATATGAATCCTATGTCTCAATTCCATTCATCAGGCCCTATCCAAAGATTCATGGATGTCAACATATCGCCTCCCTCCATCTTTATCCAGACTCTGAACCCCCTATTCTTTTTTGCAAAGGAAACATAGATGGAACTTATTCCTAGAATTTCTTTACAAAAATAGACCTCTTATAGAAGGTGGCCTATCACTTAGGATGACTAAAAGAGTCTTCACCGGATGCAAACCATCCTCCCCCCTCCCCAAGACAACAACTGCTTTAATCAATGGCTCATTGAGAAACCATAACCATTCTCCAACACATACACACAAAAAGGATCATAGCATCCTAGGTTTAACTACCAATCGTTGACGACAACAACATATCCAGTGTAATCCCACAAGTGGGGTCTAAGGAGGGTGAAATGTACGCAGACCTTTACCCACAAAGGAGGAGAGGCTGTTTCCAATAGACCCTAGGCACTAGCAATCATCGACATGAAACACATTTTGAAACATTTTTAAGAAGTCACTAACAAATAAATTAGCAAGCACATTTCCCTAGTAGCATCATTTTAACAAAAAGGTATACACTTTGATCATGGTGTGAACAAAAAAATGTAAAAGATAATTTTAAGCACTTTTTGATAAAAGGGCCTTACATCAAGTTTTTCAAGAAGCTCCTCTTTAGAAGAAGGGAGTTGTTGGTTAAGCTGAAGCAGCTCATTCCCAGCTTCAACAAGTCTTTCGTTGCGTTCCTCTCTTGAAAGAGAAGAAGGGGTACCCATTTTCCTTTTCTCAAAGCACACACAAAGAACAAGAAAGACCACTTTCAATTCTTGAACTCAGTTTTTTTAAGTCTCAAAACCCCAAATGAAACCAAAGCCAAAAACGGAACTGTAAAAGGACACAAAAAAGGTGACGCAAGTACTAAGGACAAGTAAGAGAGAGAGAGGAAAAAAATGAGGGGTTACATGAAAAATGGTACGCATGCAACAGATACAGAGCACATCTGTCAAGGACACTTTCAAAAAAATAGTAACGTTTTGTGTTGTTAAGGAAAAAGGACTAAAGAGATTTGCATCAAACAAGTTCAACGTGTGTGTGTGAGTAGGACTGTGGTTGTCTTTGCTGTGTAAATTTTCGAGTTTGCCCTCTTAAACTTGAATTACAGTAATCTGCACATCTCTGACCCCTTTTGTTGCTTAATTTCATCTTTTTCCCCTATTTTTCCTGGGCGCTACTGCTAAGATCAAAACAAATGTTAATAATAAAGATAATGATAAAAATAAGAAGCTATCAGTCTTAAACTTTGTTCCTTTTTCCTAATGTCTAGTATTTTGAAAATGGAACTGAGTAATGTTTATGCTAGCAATAATCAACTTTAGGACTTTATTGATAAGAGCAATAAAAGAAGAAAATTAGCAGATTCTATTCTATTAAGGGTGCGGTTTTTCATCGAACTCGTGTTGGCCGCGGAATACTTCGCGCACACCGGGCTGCTGTTTATTCTGTAATCTCTCACTGGTTATCAGAAATGGAAATACATTTGAAGCTCGTCTAGCAATAGATTATGTAGTTGAATCGAGTGGATGTCAATGTCATCGAAACTACAGTCTTTAGAAATAACATATGCTATAGAATTACCAGATTCTAAAGACAGAAGAAGAAATATTTTTTCCATAGGAAAAAGTGCATAAATTAATTTTGTAACCACCTGGAAGCCTTGGAGGACCCCACGTACTAAAAAGGTCTATAAAGATTAAGGCACAACGCCTCGGGTCCTGTTCTGGTACAAGTTTAGGGAAGCGGGAACCAAAAAACCACTGGGCTTTAAGTTTAGAGCATGTATAAATTTATAAAGTTATTTTAAAGTACACACCCAGATATAAGTAATAAACAGAGTGATGAAGCTGGCGAAATATTTTACTCACGTGGATGTAAACATAAGTTGCATTCTTGTAAACAATGTTTTCACGAACAGATGGAAAGACCACATGAGAAGGATCCTAGGACCATCGCAGGCTACTAAAGAAGTTTACCTAATCACATAGTAATAGAAGTCCTTTCACCAAACTATGCAATTTTTGAACTTCCCTCAGCTGTTGGCCCAACCAAGACCAATATATCTCTAAATGGGCAGCCTCTGCATTCTTTAAAGCTCAGAGACAGTTGCTTCAGTGTCTTGCTGTTGTAGACGCTCAGAAAGGAAGCTGTCGTGGCAACATATTATGCAAAGCTGACCTCATGCACAGGTGCAGCCCGGCCTTCATCATGTAGCAATTGACAGTAGCCCAGCCATGACATCAGCTGGAACCGTATCTGGAAAAAGGTAAGGAGCTAGTCAGCTCTATCACATTGATCAACTTACTTGTTGATGCTTGGCGTATATGTTTTGTATAGAGGAAATAGGATAACAGTAACTTCGGGAAACTTACATTGGTGGCTGCAGTAATAACGAATTATCCATGTATGCTTGGAATCCATCTAGAGGGAATGTAATCGTTCACAACACCAGAAAAAAAAAAGGAGGAGCCTTAGTATCCTGCAGAGAGAAAAAAGAGATTTTGAAGATTGAATCTCTCCTTGCACTAGACCTCTGTCTAATGAAACCAGTGGATGCTGTAGAGAAGTAATACAACCACCAACTTGAGAAATAATCCATGTCCAATTAATTAGCAATATCTTAGCTGCTACTAACGAGTAACGAGGATGTTGAACTTAAAAGAAAGTAGTACTTGATACTAGTATTCTGTACCTTAAAAGAAAGTTCTTCTGCTAATACCGGAACCATCAACCTTATGCCTTTTGGTATCTGGTTCAGAAGAGTCTCTGGCATTAAGTGGCATATCACTGAGCTACCCATCAGCAAATTATTAGAAATAATTGGTCCAAAGATATAAGATCCTATACAAAAATATGAAGGTAGTGAAGTAAGTATATAGGTTAGAACTAATACACAGAAAATGGGTGTTCGGTGACGAACTATCCTCTTTATATCAGCTATGTTGCTCAGATCCTCCTAAAATGTTGTCGGGTGCGTGTCGGATCCTCCAAAAGTGGTGCATTTTTGGAGGATCCGACACGGGTGCGGCGTCATTTTGGAGGATCCGAGCAACTTAGTATATCAGTCAATTACCTACTCTTTCATGTCTAGCATATACTAAGGTCAGGGAGAGAGAGCTAGGTAACTTTCAAAATTCAGATCTTTGAGGTATACAAGATTGGTAAAGCTAGTCAATGCTGTAATAAACGCTATGCCAATACTAATCATCATTTTTACACTTTTCAGCATAATAAATCCTCACCCTGCAAAGACAATCTAGAAAACTTAAAGCTGAAAAAAGTTAAACCTTCTGTACAGAAGGCAAACTTGTATGGATGAGATACTTTGAAAAGCTTGGAGAAGCCCAGTATAGAAACTCATATAGAACACAAGCGCCTCATTCCAGATTACTTCTTTAAATGCAGAGCAGAAAAGCAAGGATCTGTTTCATGAAGTTAGATGTAGCAAATAAATGGAAGATAAAGACCATGTATAAGTCACTAAACATAAATGATATTGCCTCGCCATTTGTGTATGCTCATGCAATGTTTATAAAGTTATAGAATACTAAATTTATCATTCCAAATTACTTTTTTTAATCAAGGCCGCTTCATCCATCTTCATGAGCATCCCTAAGGTAAAATCTGTAAGCCAGAGCTGTTCACTTGCATCAGTATAAAGCTTTGATTTCTGTGGTAAAGCACATGCTGAACATTGTCATACAAGTAACAGTGCAGATACACAAAAAACACTTCAAAGTTCAAACACTACGCCTTTGCTCACTACTTCAAACTCAGATTAAGGCTCGAGTGTGAGAAGCAAGAGAAAGATGGAAGAGCTTTACTAAGAGTGCAGAGACCTTGAATGATTCAATGCAACAACTTTCGAACATAATCTTAAAGAGTATATATGGCGAAGCTGCCTAGATTACCTTCAATACAAGGAAACGGACACAGCAAATATTCAACAGTCGAGGATCCCTAGTCATCCAAAATCAAGATGACAGGCTCACCTACTGACGGATAGTAGTAAAAGTACTGAACCAAGCATATATATACATGTCTAGTAAGATGAAACTTGACCTTCCACAAATGTGATATGTTGAGAGAACCATCCACCATATGCCTAAATCAAATGTTGAGCGAGATAAGCTGTCTCCTAAAAGATTCTCTACTTGAACAAAATCAAAGTGAAAGAAAGAAATTCATTGACTTCGAACACCATATATATCAATAAAATTCCATAGAGTAGAAATAACAGCACAGCATACTTTACCAAAAATGATTCCTCACAAGTGACAGCTTCCTTTTAACAGTTGATTGATTGTCTTTATCATAAACAACAACGGTTTTCAGGTTAAATGTCTTAGAATAAACATTTCTCAAACAACCCATAACAGGTTGAGGGGCTACAATATCTTGCAGTATAAGTAGCACCTATTAACGTGTAAGAAACTTACTTTCTGTGGCTTGCTTGATCATGATATTTATGCGCATAAATAATGTTGAAGCAAGTCTAGGCGAATGGTCGCGTGGAAGGAACCCTAGAAGTAGTGACAATGGCGAACAAACAATTTGTTTGGGAGTACTAATGCCATTTTAAGGGAAACTTTCGTGTCTCTATCTCAGCTTGAGAGAGGGGAAGGCGGGAAGGCGTAGCTTTCTTAAAGTACTAATAATACTCCAAATACGAAAGTAAAGTTAGATTGGGGGAGAATAACAAGCAACGGATATTAATAAAATCTTTAATCGGAAAACAAAGAGCGAGCGCAGAAGAGTGAATAGTATATTACAACTTCTCGCTAGTGATTATGGAGTGATTGTATTTTTATTTTGACGACCGTTGGTTAGTTAGCTGCAGGGTTGTAGTATATTACAGTTGTTGGAAAATGTATCCTAAGGGATTGTTTGGTTTGCAAATAAGGGATTGTTTGGTTTGCACTTAATTAAGGGATTGTTTGATTTGCAAACAAGTTATAATGGGATAATAATGTGGGAATACAATCTATAGATTCAAAATGATGAGATTTCTTATGAGTCTACTTTTTTCGAATAGATATTTGGTTTATTGGATTAAAAGTCTGATTATGTGGTATGAATAATACATTTGTTTGGCTTCGAAAAATTTGGGTATATATTTATTTCTGAGTAAGATATTCATATTCTCAAGTAAAATTGGAAGAAAGGTTTGGAGAAACGTATTTTTTTTATCTAGTGATTCACTTATTTTGCTGTGAGTGTAATATAAAAATAAAATCATAATTGAGCTATGTATAATCCCAAGATTGCTAATATAAGAAAAAGAATTAATCAAGTTCATCCAGTCCAAAGAAAGAGTGTTATCTCTTATCATCGTAATCAAGCGACCCATAAAGGATCAAAAGTTTTGTTTACTCCTTCCATTTGATTTTAGTTGCCGCTTTAGCTTTAAAAATATTGTCCCAAAATAGTTATCGCTTTAACAATCCAAAATTATATTTGTTAATTATTTTCAACTATACCTTTTATTATTAAAGAAGTACTAGTTCTTTTAAATAATGCTCTATTCAAAATAATAATAATAATAATAATAATAATTAATGAAGGTGACTTGGTATAATACACATTGTATTTATTAGTTTTTAATAGCGTAAAAAAATTTAAAGCGGCAACTAATTAAAATGGGATGAAGCCTTTCGGGAAGTTGAGAGTGACCTAATTAGTGGTGGACAAGACGAGGGAAATGAGACTGCGATAGTTCGAGCATGTAATCTTCCTTCCCCTTTCTAACCGGTTTCCAAAACTATTGCTTTCTTCTTTATTTTTTATTTTCTGAGTTGAGGGATTTTTGAAAGCAATATCTCTACTTCACTCGAGATAGGGATAAGGGTTGCATACACTTCACCCTCCTAAAACTCTACTAGTGAGATTATACAAATTCGTTATTGTTGTACTTTATGCTAGTGCGATAAAGGTCGATCGAGATTATTCCATCTAAACTTAGAGTTACCGATTAGAAGTTTAAGTGTACATGTTTCTAATGTAGGACCGCATTGATTTTAGTTGATGAAATTCATCATTCTATGCTTATAAGATTGAAGACATTGTCTATGTTTTGGTTGCAACTAATGAAGTTCAATTATAGTCGTTGTTCGTTAACTCTCTTCCTTTTATATAATATAATAATTCGTAGACAAGTTTTTCAAACCAGAAACACCATAAAAAATGGAATATGAAAGAAAACCTACCAAATAAAGAAGATCTACTCCAAATGAAGATAGGAAAATACTGGTATAGAATTTATTTAAATTAAAAAACAAAAACCTAAAGTGATTTAGAATAAGCCCAAAATAATTGTGTGATTACAAATCATTTTAGTAAGGGATAGGTTAGGGTTTGTGGGTGTGATTTTGGGAAAATATTTTCCCTTAATTAGTAGAAGAAAATAAGTTTGAGTGAAAAATATTTTTTCAAACTATATTAATCAACCAAACATACGAAAATGAGATAATATTTTCCATGAAAAATCTTCCCCTATACCAAATTGCCAAATTCAGCCATATCTTTTGATTAAACAGAAGCATTAACCTTAAACCTCAAGTCAGTCTTCCAAGGACACGTAGAGAACAACCATTCTCTTCCAATCAAAACCTGCCAAATCATCAGAATTCCACGTGGATAAATTCAATTTGCTTAAGCTACTCCTCCTACGTGGCATCCCAACACTAAAAGAGCCTCCTGCATCCAAGTCTCCAAGCCCAAAGCCCACCAAGAGTTCATCAACATCATCGGAGATCAGAAAAATATAATTCGGTTGAAATTTCAGCTCATTATATACCCGGACCATTGTCGGAGCTCCACCGGGCATCCGCAAAACAGGTTCAATCGTGGCTTCCTCCGGCCAACAACAACAGCAAAATAATCAAAATCTAACTCGTCGGAAATCAGCAACTCCGTCGAATTCGAATCAAACCGGAGCAGCAGCAGCAGCAGCATCGGGTCCGAAACGAATAGTGTATAAAGAACCATCCGAATCGGATCTCGATCTTCCATTTTGGCAAAGAACTTGGTTCATTGTGCTGTTACTTCTCATGGCTATTTCCTTTTTTGCCCTTGCTATCTTCCTTTTCCTCACCCTTGACTCTGATTACGCTTCAACTCCTGTCTCCGCTGCCTCTGAAGGCGTCCAGGTAATTAAATATTTGGCATTTCTTCTAATTTAGGTTTTAATTGTTTAGCTTGGCGTTTTCTGGTTTAATCATTTGTCTTACAGCTTGTTTGGATGGTTATATATATCATTTCATAATTTGCTATATTGTAATGTTTAGTGAGTGCCAACTTTTGGATAGATGTATCGTCCCGTCATTTTATATTGCCACGCACTAGCAATATGAAGAATGAGCTTACATTATTGTGAATAAAAGTAGGGTGCGAGGAATAGTTATTATAAGGAAGCATATTTATTATAAGGAAGCAGGGTAAAGTATAAAATAGATTTATCAAATAATAAGGACAAGATTGAGAAAAAAAAGGTAACAATGCAATCATACCAAACCAGTCACTTTCTAAAATGACGGTTTCGTCATTCTGTAACTATGAATTTAACAATACGATATGATAAAGTTGTAGTAATAATCAAACAAACTTTGGAATTAAAATAATAATAAGAGACAGTACAAAAGGTAACAACCATCCAGAGAGGATGTTCTTAGTAGTCAGAATATGCACGCTTGGATCTAAAGTTTTAGAGAATTTATTGATAGTTTTTGTTTTGGTCACTGAGAAATCTCCGAGGGCCAGTGGCACACCATTTGAAACTCAGTGGATAGCGAGATGGTTCTTCTACCATTCTCCATATAGATATCTACTAGGCTTTTGTTTTTGGCGGGGTTGGAACTGTGATTCACTCCTAATTCTGGCAAAGAACCTAATGAGAATTCGTACTAGAATTTAAAAGATTGTACAATGCCATAGCACCTTAATGATATTCGTTTTTGGGCATGATGTGGATTATGTTTTGTAGATTACATATGGATCCACAATTAAATTGATGCATGAGAGGACAAAATTCCGGCTGCATTCGCACGATGTGCCGTATGGTTCTGGTAGTGGGCAACAATCAGTCACTGGATTTCCTGGCGTGGATGATGGTAACAGCTACTGGGTATGTTAGGTGATTGTGTTGTGTTATCAATTTGCATTCACCTGAAAATGGGTTAACTTCGTTAGATTCCAGTTGTTCCAACTAATGCTTGTTCTATTATCAGATTGTTAGGAGTACTGAAGCATCTGCCAAGCAAGGTGATCCTATTAAGAGTGGAGCTATCATCAGGCTGCAACATATGAGGACCAGGAGATGGCTGCACAGCCACTTGCATCAATCTCCCATATCTGGGAATATGGAGGTTTGTATGCTGGTTTATTTCCAGTTATCAGTTACATTATATTTTTCATGTATTTTCTTTCTCTCTTCTTCCATCTGGATAGTAGAAAGTATGTTCATTAATCTCAGTTAATCCATGAATCTTCTTAAAATTTTGAGTTATGTTTTGGGGTGTAAGAAGCAACCATGGACGATGCTAACTATGGCTTCACGTTCATCAAGCATTTGGTGCTCAAATTATTTATGAAGAAATTGAAATACTAGAAAGTGGTTAGTTTTTACTATTACGAGCATAACGTATGCTAACCTAGTCTTGGTCAGGACTCAGTAATACCTTTTATCTGCATTTGTCCTTTAGTTAGATTCATCAACAAATAGTATATATATGTAATTTTCCCACTTTGGAGAAAGAAAACTAAGATATAAGGTGTTTAAATAATCCAAGCTCATGTAGATCTAGAATGGGAAATTTCCTTCTGCACTTGTTCTTTTTCAAACCTGCAGCTCTTGACTGCTGAAAAGTAGAACTTTGGGAATATCAGAATTGGTTGCTCACTCGCTATTGTTTCATCCTTCTCCATGCATTTATGATCATCAAGTGGAACTTTTGGTTGTGGGACATCCTTAACTGCATCACGTGATTGAAATTTTATCATTCACCTGAGAATTTTTTAGGCAGGGATCATTCTAATGCAAATGTGGTTTGACAAAGGTTACATCAATTGACCTAGAAATGTTACTATCATATGTACTCTGGGCAAATTCATTATAGTTTTGGCTGGGGTAAAAGTTAAAACATTTTGAGACCCAAAGTGGAGAGTGCCCTGGATTAACGAAAGAATGAAAGTAACAAAATGGCATTAGCAGGTGAATACTCTTTTTGTACTGCATAGTTGTGATTATGCAATCACGAACATTTACTAATTTACTTCTTTCAAATAAAGAATCATTGTTAGGTGTGTGAATGTTGGGCCGCTAAATTCCAACATATCCGCAAGATGAATGTTTTAAATAATCGGATGCTAAGATGGCAGTTGTATAGGATTGGAGAAGATTAAAAATGTCAATATTTGGTAAAAGGTGCAAGTAGCACACATCAAGAATAAATAGATGGTTTGGTCGTGTCATGAGTTTCCAGATGCACTTGTTAAAGGTATCAAACCGTAGGGAGTGAATGCGTAAAAGGGGATGAGGTAGGTCGGATAGTGATATTACATAATAGATTTTGGCCCTGAATAGTTGTAGTTGGTTATCCATAGAAAGTATTGGGCTGCTTTGTTACTTGTCAAGAACAAATAAAATAAATTTTGACGATTCAGTTCAGTGTAGAAAATTTTCTCTTGTGGTTGAGTTACTTAAAAATTCCAAAGTTATTATGAAGGATGCTAACAATTTTAGGTTCTCCTGATTGAAAGATAATAGAACACTCCATGCTAAGTTTTCCAATCAAAATGAGGATTTTTCGTTCACACAAGGGGCGGATAGTAGCTGCAAGTTAAGACAGACAGTATTTAATGTGCTGTTATTTTTCCCGTGAGAGTGTGGTTGCCTGTGCTGCTGTGATTTTAGATACGCCTTTCCCTGATCCCAGATAGTTACATTAAACATTTGTTTTCTGATGTCTCAGTAACATCCTTTTTGTTACTCCCTCTATTCCATTTTGTGTCACACTTTCCATTTTTGTCTGTCTCAAAAAGAATGCCACCTTTTCATATATTTAGAAACAATTTAACTTTAATTTTTTCACTTTACTCTTAATAAGATGATTTCTAGTCCTTGTCTGAAAAGAAGAAGATGGTGATTTATAGTCACAAAAACTCGTTTTAGACAACAAGATTCAAGAGTGTTTATTACTATCTTCCTTTCTGAGCTGAGTAAAGCACGTCACATAATTGGGGTAGAGGGAGTACATATTGTGAGATCAACTGCTATCACAAGTTAGTTTCTCCTAGGTTTTGCAGCTGAAATTAATTGGTGGATGTTTATGCAGGTGAGCTGCTTCGGCGACGACAAAGAATCTGATACTGGAGACTATTGGAGGTAAGGCTGGATTTTAGTCTTTTGTATACAGTCCGACATGTGCTGCCTCAATCTTTTCTGACCGTCTCTTTGTTTGATCTGTTTACTCTTTCCCCCCTTGTTAGAGTTGAAATTGAGGGAAGCGGGAAAACTTGGAGGCAAGATCAAAGAATCAGGCTTCAACATTTGGACACTGGAGGTTATCTTCACAGTCATGACAAGAAATACACCCGAATTGCTGGGGGTCAGCAAGAGGTGAGCTCATGATTGTAATGGCACCGTGATAGTTCCATATATAATAGTTAACCTGTCTAGCATGTTTCTACTCCTACATTGATAGTCTTAAATTCTCCATTATGCACGTTGCAGGTTTGCGGTGTGAAAGACAAACGTCCTGATAATGTTTGGTTGGCAGCAGAGGGCGTCTACCTCCCAGTTACTGAAAGCAAGTAAAGATTGTTGATGGCCTGACTTCTCCGGATCGCATACATTTCTCTTTTGCTTTTTGACTCGTATTGGAGATGGCTCTGAGTACTGCATGTTTGTTCATTGTCATCAAGTAATAGAAGCTTTCTCTAACAGCATGTTAGCTGAACCTTATCAGTAGAGGCAGGCTAATTAATAGTGTATTAAAATCCTTACTAGTACTTAATGCTGGTCTTGTTAGTATTTTCGCTGTTGCAAATGGTAACAATGAGTGACAATTACTTCCCTCCTCGGTTTCCTTGTCTATGTCCCTCAGTTGAGAATGATTTTGGATGAACTATTAGAAAGAGTTAAACGTAAGGCCTCTATATGTTTTAGCTTTGGTCACTTCTGCATTATTATATTTGTGGTTATGATTCTTCCGAATCTAGCTTTTGGTGGAGTAAATATTCGGGCATAAGCTTGGGAAGTGAAAAATGCTATAGGAGAATTAGGCAAGTAAAGATTATCCTACTTTTGATTCTTACCTGAAGCAACTGTAAAGCTGTAATCCTAGATAGAATTAGGCAAGTAAAGACAGAAACATGATACGCACGTGAATCTAACAGGAATCATTGGTATATTAAACCAGCGACCTCCTAAAGAGACATAAGATACTAATCAGGTTTAAATACTGAATACAATTGAATCCTATAAGCAACAGTTGGTATAAAAATCACTCATCTCCTATTCGATCATCATAAGTACCTAAGCTGCATGGAATCCTCAAGCAAGTACCGTTGAGTTTGTTCTCTTCCGACAACCTGGAAAATAAGCACGCCGAAAATCGTCTTCATATATCTTTACTTGGGTTTAGCTACTGTAAATTCTCTAACAGGACAACACTAATTCAATGGTGGGATAGGGAAAAATGAACACATGCAAATTAAGGAGATATATTGTTTTAGAAGAGATGGATATAGGGAGGGAGCAACCTGATGAAGAGGTTCCGATTATAGTCTTTATCGCGGAAAAATTAGAGACGAACCTCGATCTTTTTACTATTTTCACTTTTCAGTGAAAGTTTGAAGGAAAGTTTCAAGATATAACTAAAATTATATAAGAAAACAACAAACTCATTCAACAGTTTATTTGGTACAATATACATTTCTGAATAACGAGCATCCAAACAGCGAGACCATAAGAGTACAACAACTCCCTCCCTAACCAATACGAGACAATCTAACGACAATATTTTGATTCGCTCCATCAACGACTCGGGATTAACCGGTCCAATACTTCAATGGCCTGTCTTGCATACAATTGAATTCCGAAAATGCTAATTTGGAAGATATTACATGCTCTTAATAATTGTTATTCCTCTTTCTTACTCCTAAATTATCGATTCTAATATGTTGACACCTCATGTGCAGTCTATAATGTTGTCTACTAAATGGAGTGCGTTACATGTTCCTCAGTGACCAACCTTTTGAATTACAAAGTCGTTTATACTTTTGGTTAGTCATTATGAAGTACAAAGAGGAAGAACAGGAGCATGAATACTTGACCAACCTTTAGACAAAAATATAAATATGTGGTATATGATGCAATATAATTTTACCACTTGTTCGTTATCTCCAAGGCCTTAAATCTATTTCCTAAACTATATTTATCCTTTCCTATTTTGTGGTTATTATTAGAAGCGTGTGTTTATATTTAGTAAATGCTAATTACATTTCTCCACTTTCCTCTTTCTCCTACATAAACCTTATTTCAGACTCTTCCTCCCTCAAAAAACCCCAAAAACAATCAAAACCCCAAAAAAGTAAAAAAAAAAAAAAAAAAAGAGTGAAAAAAAGAAAAACAAAACCCCAAAAAAGAGAAAAAATAAAAAGAACCATAAAATTCAACCACTCAACAAATTGTCCCCTATTAATTATTACTAACAACCAAATTTCCTTCCACTTTTTTATTCCCACAGAATATTCCAAAATAATTATATAAAAAAAAACCAAAAAATTTGAGTCCCAAAAAAACTTTATATATTTGTTGCTTTGGAGAAGTGTAGGAGGTGGACAACAAGGGAGGGCCCCATCTTTGTTCGCCCCATTCTCTTTTTCTCCCTCTTTTAGAATCTAGAAAACTCTTAAACAAAAAAACAAAAAAAAAAAACAAAAAAATCCAAAAAAAAAAAAAAAAAAAGAATCATTCAATTCATCTTCTTATCTTCCTCTTTCGCCGCCTCACTCAAACCCTAATTTATTCCAAATCTCTCTTTCTCCAAACATTATTCACTTAAAAACATTTTCAGTCATCAATTCATGTTTAAAAGTTTCAATCTTTATTTATTCAAAGGTAAATTTCAATACATTTTTGATAATTTTTTATTTTATGTGAATTTATTGTTTTTAGGGCTAATTTAAGTTTTATTTTCATTTTTTATATGCAGATTTGATTTTGTATGGTTGAAATTGGTGAAGAAAATAATTTTTCGGCAAAAATGTCAATTTTGCCGAAAAATGATTCGATTCATATAAGAGAAGTTTGGATTGATAATTTAGAAGAAGAATTTGCATTGATTCGTGAAATTGTTGATGAATTTCCGTACATTGCAATGGATACTGAGTTTCCGGGTGTTGTGATCCGACCCGTTGGAAATTTTAAAAACAGTTATGATTATCATTACCAAACCCTAAAGGATAATGTTGATTTGTTAAAGTTAATTCAATTAGGGTTAACTTTTTCAGATGAGCATGGGAATTTGCCTAAATGTGGAACTGATAAGTATTGTATTTGGCAGTTCAATTTTCGCGAGTTTAATCCGAATGAGGATGTTTTCGCGAATGATTCGATTGAGTTGTTGCGTCAGAGTGGAATTGATTTCGTTAAGAATATTGAGAAGGGAATTGATGCTAAGCGATTCGGAGAACTTTTGATGAGTTCAGGGATTGTGTTGAATGATAATGTGTATTGGGTTACATTTCATAGTGGTTATGATTTTGGGTACTTGTTGAAGTTGTTGACTTGCCAGGATTTGCCTGATACGCAGTCGGGGTTCTTTACCTTGATCAATGTGTACTTCCCTGTTGTTTTCGATATTAAGCATTTGATGAAGTTTTGCAACAGCCTTCACGGTGGATTGAACAAGCTTGCCGAGTTGTTGGAGGTTGAGAGAGTTGGTGTTTGTCATCAGGCTGGTTCGGATAGTTTGCTTACAGCTTGTACGTTTAGGAAGTTGAAAGAAAACTTCTTCAGTGGTTCATTGGAGAAGTATGCAGGTGTCTTGTATGGTCTAGGTGTTGAGAATGGGCAGAGTACCCATTGAAGAAAAAAATGAAAAAAAAAAATAAATTAATGTACGAAAAAAAAAAACAAAAATGATAGATGTTACAACTTGTGTGTGCTGTATGATGCCACACTTCTAATGTATACTTTTGATAAGAAAGTTTGTGGTTATTTATGATATCCACCTTATTTTGGCTTAATACTACTCTTCTTTTCCCTTCTTTGTGCTGCTATTGAACATTTACATATGTCCACATTGTCATTTTTGTGCTACTGCTACACATTGTTTTGCTTTAGGATAATAAAGGTTTTTAGCTGTAGCTTTTATATGTGGGCATTAGCTGGTAGCTTCCAGGATTGTTTTGATTTTCTCTTCTGTTGTTAGTTGAGCTATGGGAGGAGCATATGCCAGGGAAGAGTATTGTACATTGAGAGCTAGTTTTGTGCTGTTGTGACATATTGAAGTTGATATCAAATGGTTTGGGTGAAGGCTGCAGTGGTGAAGCTTGTCAACGACTGTCATATCACTTATGTAACGAAATGACATATCCTCAACGAAGGTTTTTCCTCTAACAGAACATAATATTTTGAATGAACAGCTAAACATAAATTATCGTTACATTTACAACCAATAAGAGGCTTCTGGCTAGTTACTATATTAAAGAATTATCTATAGCCATGTATTCTCCAAAAGGATTCCCCAATTTCTACAAAGGGAGAAAAGAGAGAGATGAGGAGAAATGGATAACGTCTTCTCTTTTCTTAAGTGGAGCGAGTTGCAGTTTAGACTATCGCCCTTGTCTTGCTGCCATTTTATCACCTTGTGTTTAGCATCTTCTACCTGGCATTAGTGCAAATTTACTTGTCCCTTGTATGTCATATAGTGGATAGCATAGGTTGGCATATTGTATCCCTCTGAAAGAAAAGATTTCCGTTTTCTGCTTTGCTGCCATGCATCAAAATTGGTTTTCTTTTTTACTTGTAGTGCTTGTGAAGTGAATTTTTGGTTGGTAGGAGGGAGGAAGAACCTTGTACATTTCTTGCTTGAACTATTACGGGAAGACTCGGTTTCACACTTAATTGCCTTTGGTGGTGATTTAGTAATGCCGCTTCACAGCTACTTCAGATTCTGGAAGTTTGTAGAGCTGCTGATTTATGCTGTTGAAAGATCAGGTGATTCTTGATTTTCTTCTGCACTATGGGTTAAAAGACTGCAAGTGAATTTGGTTGTTGTAGTCTTGAATTGGTAGTGTGAGTTTGAGACGAAAAATAAAGGTAAAAATGGAGAAAGGAAAGCGAAGTTAGACCCATTAACCGTGTTATGAATGAAAAAGCATATCACCTAATTTATGTTGCCGGTTTATGTGGAATATGTAGCATACTGGTAAAAAAATTGGTTTTGCGGTTTGGTGACTGGCTGGTCTTGATCTTGTGAATCAAGGTATTTTGCTGAAGCTTTTTATCTGTGAGTTTAGCTGGTAGCTTCCAGGTCTGTTTTGGTTTTTCTCCTCTGCAGTTTGTTGAGCTATGGTAGGAGCATATACCAGGGCAGAATATTGTACATCGAGAACTAGTTTGTGCTGTTGTGACATATTGTTGAGGTTGATATTAATTGGTTTGGGTGAAGGCTGCAGTGGTTAAGCTTGTCGACGACTGTCATATCACTTATGTAACGAAATGACATATCCTAAATTAATGTTTTTCCTCTAACTGAACATAATATTTTGAATGAATAGCAAAACATAAATTATCTTTGCATCTAAAACCAATTAGAGGCTTCTGGTTAGCTACTGTATTAGAGAACTATCTGTAGTCATGTATCCCAAAGGTTTTCCCCAGATAGATTAGGAGAGATTCTCTGTCTAACATCTTGGTTCTTTCTTCTTTTTTTTGATGAAGAGTTGGAAAATAAGGCACTCTTGGTTCTTCTTTTACCCGGTGAAGTGATTTGCAGTTTAGAATTATAGCCTGTGTTCTTGCTGCCATCTTATCACGTTTTTAGCACCTTCTACCTTGCAATAATGCAAATTTGCTTGTCCCATGTATGTCATTTAGTGGATAGCATAGGTGGCATATTGCATCACTCGGAAACAATGGATTTCTCTTTTCTGATTTGCTGCCATGCATCCAAATTGTTTTCCTTTTTCCCTTTAGGTCTTGTGGAATGAAATAATTGTTGGTAGGAGGGAGGAAGAACCTTGTACATTTCTTGCTTAAATGATTTTGTAGACTCTCGGCTTGACACTTAATTGCCTATGGTGGTGATTTTGTAATGCTACTTCGCAGTTACTTCAGATTCTGGAAGTTCAGAGAGCTGCTGATTTATGCTGTTGAAAGATCAGGTCATTCTATATTCTTCTGCATGCTGGGGGTTAAAAGGCTGCAAGTGAATTATGTTGTCGGAGTCTTGAATTGGGAGTGAGTTTGAGAAAAAAAAATTAAAGGTAAAAATGGAGCGAGCAGGTGGAAGTTAAGACTCATTAACCGTGTTATCAATGAAAAAGAATCACCTAATTTATGCTGCCGATTTATGTGGAATATGTAGCATAAAGTTGTGAAAATGTTGGTTTTGTAGTTTGGTGACTGGCTGGTCTTGATCTTGTGAATCAATTCTTTGTAAGCTGGGAATCTCATGATTGAAAATTAATTTCCGAATGTTCTAACTTCGGTTTTGATTAGCATAAGGACAACTGCTTATTACCTTTATGATATATGTTGTTTGTCCCCCAAGAAAGTGGGTTTTAGAGACTGGTAGGAGCTGATTCGCCTACTAGAGACTGGAGTATTAGAAAGGTTCGAGTCAAGAGAGCCAATATCTCCATAATTTCCATGTATCGGGTTGTACATACTCAACTGTCTCATGCTTTTGTTGATGCTGTTTGAAAATTTAACTTGGAAGATGCACCTATGGAAAAAATTAGGTTGACAAGCAAGAGTTACCAGAGGATAGGAACTTCTTGGAAATAAGCACTACTCCCCTTCTCCCACCGAAGGCTTCAAGTCTTTAGTTGGTGTTAGAAAGTCCTCGTTGTCAAATAACTGTTGGACTGTAGTTTCTGTTTGCATCATAGCGAATTTTTAGTATTGAATTTAATGGACTATGAATTATAAGTTCAGAAGATATGTTTTACTAAATTTTAATAATTTTTCACGTAGATATCTATATTACAGGACAAAATATTAGGCTGAGTTTAAGAGCTAGGTTAAACCCGTTACTAATAAGCGACATCCGCCACTAGCTAGCGTTTTACATAAACATGGATGTTGCGTTTTACTTAACACTAGCCCACTCAGCTTGGTAGGAAGCATGTACCGTGCAGTGCTGTCACCATAGCTGAGGTTGTCTCATCTCAAGCACACGAGGCAAAGTGAGCTTTGCTCTAATTTAGTTGAGGTTGTCGCATCACTCTCATCTCAATAAATTTCAGCAAATTATTTTCTGATCAATGGCAATGAGGGAATACCAGGGACCATGGTGCTATTCAAGGTAAAGAGAGGACATTTTCACCAAGTAACATGAATTGTTCTCTCCTCTTTCTCCATTGATATTCATTATTGGGGAATGGAAATGCTATGAGGTTTAGCGGCTGAGTCGGGTATTTGACCTATGAAGGAGGCCATGGGAGAGAACTGCTAAGCAGTTACATTCCTAGACGCTTGTATTGCATACTTACAAATTCTATTGAAAGAAAAATGCAGGCAGAAAATTAGGCCGCAGAACACTGTTTCCAGTAAACATCAAAACTTAGTCGCATCAGTGTCGATTCATAAGTTCAACTACCACCAGTCGAATCCCAAAAAAGGTTTCTCTGCTGAGTCAACCATACATGCTTTTTTTACAGGAACCTTGAAAAACATAGAGCTATTTACTAGTTCTGCAGCAAGAGATGCCGACCCCCTTCAAAAAGTGCATATGTACATCCACCATGAAACAGCTACTGTGCTACACACCAAAAAGAAGAGCATGTCTAGATGTAAGCAGGAATTCCATCTGACAATCAGTATTAGGAGTGGAAGAAAGAAAAGCACCAACCTATCATGCTCTCTTGCGTTTTTGTGTCTTCAATTGCTTGAAAATGAAGCTGATTACTTCCTTCAATGTAGCTTTCCTTCCTTCCTTGAAATTCCATAGCTCATTGATTGTGTACCTACCACTAGGATTGTATTCCTCTATCTCCTTCAGAGCTGTAGTCACCGCATTGTAAATTTCATCTCCGTATTCCTCCTTGAGTGTTTGTAGTTCCTCATCATTCTCATTTATCACTCTCTGCACTTGAAGCAAAATAGTCACACTCCAAGCTATCAACATGATGTGAATAGGCTTCTCTCCTCTTTCTTTTGGTTTTTTAATTATTGTAGAGCAGCTTGGATAGCAAGTTTTGGGGACAAAAGTGCAATAAATTGTTTTCTTTGTGCTATAAAAAATCCTTCTACTAAAAGATAAAAGTGAGTTGTTAAACTTCAATTGCTTAAGCAATTTAACCCTTCAATTATTTCTAGCAGTGAATATGATCTTAAACTACGCAGACATTGTAATCCTCACACTTCTATTAGATTACATTACTGTTGTAAGTTGTAACAGAATCACATTGATGATTGCTAATGGAAATTTGCCAAGAGCAATTTAGCTATTTTGAGAAGAGAAAACTTAATGGAGAAGATTAACACTACCCTGTCCAAACTATTCAAAAAAAAAAAAAAAATGAAAGAAAGAAAAAGAAGCAGATCTAAGATTTACTTGTATAATTAAGGTACTTGTAGAAACCTTGCACGATGGGATGAAGAAATGTGAAAATAGAGTTGATTAGTACAAAATGAAGGGAACAGAGCCTTTTATATTTTCTCTTAAGTAGGATTGCTCTAGACCTCCATCTCCAACATGAGGTAAAGGTTTTAAATCATGCGGGCGCTGGGGGAAGAGGGGGGAGGGGGGGGGGGGGGGGTTACAAAGATCCCCAGGGGCCATTGGGCAGAGGGGTTTGAAGTCGTGATTTACCTAACAGAAAAGAAGACTTTGTTGTTTATCAAATTCATGGCATCCTTATATGATTAAGATGCCTTTCGGGACATTCTCTCTATTAACAATATGTAAAGGAATATAAAGCATTATTGTTACCGAGGTTTTCTCATAAATAGCATAAGGGTAAAATTGCTTATGTAACTAAAATTTAAGGGTACCAGTGCAGAGTGCACTTTTCCCTTTAATGAAGCTCTTTCACATCGACCACACACAAATGAAAAAGATGTGATGAGGTTGGAAACTAGCTAAGAACAAGAGAAGTCCTCAGCCCTTAACCTCAAGCCTTTAGATGCCAACTCTCAAAGGGAAGGAGTAAACCGGCATAAAAGAGATAAACTGAAAGAGCGAAATCAAAGAACACACCTCCGCATTCGATTCATCAACCATGATTGTTTTGAAGGGATGCCAGTCATTGTCTTTTATTTTTTCCTGCCACAGAGAACACAGTTCTACAGCCTTGACTTCAGCTTCTTCAGTCGGGAACTTCTGCTTCAATGTATTTTGAAAAGCCTTTGCATCAATTTCCCCCATTCTTTTTATCCCAATATGGGAGCGCCCACTGGTCAATATCTCATTCAGTCCCTAAAGAGAGGATTATTACAAATAACTCAGCATCTCCTAAGTAGTATACTGTTACAACAAGAAACTCCAACCCATTAACTGCTTGTATGGACTCAACATGTCTTGGTAAAAATACAAGTACAATTGAAAATCAATGAAAACAACAAACAAATTCTTCAGGTTGAGGCGAGGACATTTTGCTATGTTTAAGTAAATTCAAGCCCATTGTAGTAGAATCTTCACTGCCCAGCAATCCAGCATAGCAGTAACACTCTTGACTTGTGGGGCTCCAAGATACAACAGTCCTACTATATCGTAGGACTCTTTGGCCCGAGGCTCCACCACTAAGAACAACTTCCTAAAACAAATAATACTCTTTTTTGTAGTAAATATGTTGGAGACCTAAACTTTCTTTCTTCTCACAACTCTCAATTTTGCATGATGTCTCACTTTTGATGCGCAATACAATACTTTTCCACATACCATCACAAGGTAGAAAGAAACCTATGTATAGGTGTAGAAATTCTCCCATAGAAAAAGTACGGAACTAGTGGGGTAATAAAGCTGTGAAAATGTCGAATCATGGGTTGTTGGATAATTATTCGGCCTTTAGCTGGTAATAAGCGGGTAGATAATGAGAAAGTGGATTCAAAGAAACAAAATAATGGCCATTTTCTGATCTTTATGATTATAGCCACTAAGATGAGAAGATATCGAAATTAATGTAACATTTTTCATATTGAAATGTATATCTCCAATAGCATCTTGTAAGGTTTTGACAGCACAAAGAAATAAAAAATCCTACTGAAATTGACACAGAATATCGTACCGCAATCAGTTTGTGTCGTGCATCTTGCAACTCATCATTACTTTGGCGCTCCTTTGCAAGGAGAGTCCGGTTTAGGGACTCCATATCTTCCATCTCCTCCATTTTATCTTTCAGCTCCTCATTCATCTCCTTGATCTTATTCTGTACAGCTGCATCGTCATTGCCTCCAAGATGCTTCATAACCTCAAGTTTTCCTTTCAGTTCTGCTATTTCCATTTCCAGTGTCTGCTTGGCATCTATTTTTCTCTCTAGCTCGAGTATCTTTCTCAGGGCTTCCTCTTTCTCCCTCTGCAGATTTAACATCAATACAGGTCAAGCTCTGTTTTATTTGTGCTTACAATACCAAACCTCAACATGCAGGGTTTTGCAAGAAGCACAGCAGAAACATATAGTATACACAGATACAGGGGGAAAAAAAAAAAGGGGGGGGGGGGGGGGGGTGTGTGTGGAGGACTTGATTATGAATGGCACACCTTTTGTTCTTCAACCAGTCTCAAGACATTCTCATCAGCTTTTCTTTGTTCCACAGATGCCATTTCAAGGGCTGAATTTCTCACATCATTCTGAATAAAGAAAAACAAAAATTCAACACAACAACATAGTGCAACCTACAAGTGAAAGCTCATGAGAGCAGAGTGGAAAGTATTGATATCATTTGAAGGTGTAGGCTTACAAGAGTGGAAGGTCGAGAGTTATACTCTACCCCCACATAATTCAGGCACAAGTGGCCAAAAGAATGTAAATCCATCCCTTATCAAAAAGCAATAAAGAAAAATACTTGTATATATAAGTTTGAGTCATGCTGGTATCAGATACCTGTTTCTTATCCTCTTCAAGCTTTTGTTTTTGTTGTTCAGTTCGGGCTTCACGTTTGTTCAGTTCTCTGCTCCAAGCATCTAGCTTTTTCTTCTTGTTCTCCAACTCAACACTTAACATTTCCTGCTCCAGTAAGACCTTCTGTACATGCTCGCGAGCAATGCGTTGCATCTTCCTTGATTCTGCAGAACAACACTTCAATTATACTTCAGATATTGGCGGACAATTCTATTACCTGATGAATTCCCAAAACAGGAGCCTCTCTTTAACTTGCTATCCTTATCAAATATAGCATCTAGAATCACCTTAGTAGTTTTCGTAGCATGCTTAAAGTTGGTGACATTAACCGTTATCTGGAAACAAACTCCCTTGAACTCCTTTCTAGTCCGACAAATAAAACTGGTAAATTTAGAGTAGATGCACGAGAACTTGCACTACATGATGTCAAGTCTAAATATACTCACCTATCCAGAGGACAACATCCAGCACATGGCAGGGACATAAGATAAGAAACATAAATTGCATACATTATCTGCAGATCAGATAAATTAATAAAAAAAGAGAAGGTTTGCAACTGAAACCTTCAAAGAAAGAACGGTGCAGTCTGTCTTTCTCCTCAAGCATCTGACTAAGAGAAAGTGTACTCAAATTGAACCTCGTCTGCAGCTCATCGAGATTTTCGTTTCTCATGTCAATTTCATTGGCTAGATTTTCTACAACCATCTTTCTACCCTGTGTTTCTTCATTAATTAGGCCAGAGATCGTCTTCAACTCCCCTTTCTCTCGCAGGTATTCTCCTACAGCCCCTTCTGCTATATAATCATCTTCTCGAGCTACCCATCCATAAATATTTGAGCCAGGGCAACTTCTATCAGCTTGCCATTCTTGTTTGCTGCGGTGAGAGGCTTCAAAGGACTTCTCAAACTCCATTGCACCCTTAAAACCAGTCCAATCACTATTGAACCTCACGATTACTTCGGAGACACTTGCTTGGTTATCACAGAAAAGCTTAACTTCCAAAGGCGTATACTTGGAAAACCTTTTCAACCAATACTCCTTGTCATCTAGATCTCTGCCATTTGCTGTTTCCTTTGATACATTAACGATAACCCCAGTCCAAGGCCAACAAAACAACTGATTCTTTTCAGGTTCTGTACGCTCTGGTGTCACAGCACGTGCAGGTATTGGCTCAGCCTCATTCACTAGGTCCGTTTCCAGATACATTGCAAGTGCTAGATGGTTCGCTTTCTGTTTAGCGCTTCGGTTAGCAGAACCTTTGCTAACACCTGTAGCATGTTGAAGAAGGTCCTTGTACTTGTAGTCTTGCTTTTTCTTCCCTGCACAGAAGGGACATCTAAGGGACCCATTTGGACCCTTTACTCTCAGTTTTCCAGTTCTTAATTCCTCGTAAGGCTTTTCTTTGAACTCAAAAATCTCAGAGTCACTAAATTCTGATTCTTCACCGGAACTGCTGCTCATCTGGATTTAAATAAAACTAAGAGTCAACACATAATACAACAGATATCAAGAGAACTCAAGCCAAATCATTGCTGAAGATGTTAAAAATAACCAACGTCGTATGTTAATAAAGAGTCAATTCTAAGTACATAATATAGACAAATATCAAGGGAATTCAAGCTATATCTTAAAATATACAACTTAGACGACTCGAATCGCCGCAGAAAATGGTACAAGTGACATGTATAAATAAGTTAATACATGTATAAACTGTAGAACATGCAGCTTGAAGGATTTGTAAAAGCTGAAGATGTTCCAAATAGCCAAAAGCACCTGTCGAAATCAGTTAATATGCAGAATCCGCAGTGCAAAACATTTGACCAGAACAATGTACAAAAATCAAGAGATTTTTACATGGCTTAAAACAGTGGCTAGACCACTTTAACAAAAACTAGACAACTTTTGTATATTTCATGTAAAATATGTGCGTAATAAGTGTATAAATTTATGTATCCTAACTAGGTCGGCTATTTCTATAAAGTTCACAAAAATGAGGTTAAAGTGGTAGTGATCAGTAGAGATAAAAATCAGTAACATTAAATGAAACAACAGCAATGAACAGAACAAGGTACAAAAGTTAAGAGATTTTTACACCGCCTGAACAGTGGGCAGGCAATTTTAACAAAAGCTAGCCAGTTTATTTGTATTTTTCATGTATATCCCATGTAAAATATGTGCGTAATAAGTGTATAACTTATGTATCCCGACTAGGGCAACTATTTCTGTAAAGTTCACAAAAATAGAGTTAATGTGATAGTGATCAATAGAGATAAAAACCAGTAACATTAAAATGAAACAACACCAGTGACTGACACATCATATTTTTACCTCCACCACACGCACACATAAAAAGCTTATAGACAAAAATATAAAATTATACAACAATGTGGAAAAATAAAAAGGTGTAGTTGTGCATATATTACCTTTAGGGAATTGTGAGCTCTAACAACAAATGCAGGTGCTGTAGAAACTAAAAACCCTAAAATGCGATGATCCTCAGTGACTTGCTTGCTCAAAAAGCTGCCATGGGTTTTTGGACTGGTCTGACTCTGCCTTTTACCAGGTGTTTCATTGCCAATTGGTACAGTTGCATGAAGCCAAATATTCCTAGTATTTAATTACTGGGCCTACTATGGAAGATAGTGGGCTTATAATTGGGTTTTCTTTTGATTTTGTAGCAAGGAGATTTAGAGCCCGTTTGGGTGAGCTTAAAAGTGACTTATAAGCTTATAAGCCAATTAAAATATGTTTGGTAACCTCAAAATTTATGAACTTAAAAGCCATAAGTTGCTTAAAAGCCACTTTTCCTAACTTCTCAAAAAGTAGCTTTTAAGTCACTTTTTGACTTATAAGCCACTTAAAATAAGCAGCTTTTAAGCCCACCCAAACAGGCTCTTACTAAAATACACATTAAAATTAAAATATTTATCTATCTCTACTTATAAGTTTTATTTTTTATAAATATTATTCATAAACTATTTACATGTCATATTCATCTAAATTAGTATACTACTTCAATGTACTTTAAATATATACACTCATAAAGTATAACAAAGATATACAGTAATAAATATGTAGGTTGGTAAATATTTTTAATTCATGAATAATATAATTTTTAATGGGTAGAGCTTCTCCTTATAACAATTCATGCAGGAACCATTTAAAGTGCATCCACTTTCAAAATATTTACAAGGGGTCGTTTGGTACGTGAAAGGATTATCCCGAAATTAATAATGATGGGATTATAATACCGGGATGAGTAATGACGAGATTATTTAGTCGATATACTTTTATGGGTAAATGTTTGGTTCATTGGAATAATAATGAGATATAAAGTGGGATAAATATTTATTTTCATATTTAACCTTGACTTTCGTAAAACCATTGGAAGAAGAGCTTAGAAGGACAAAGGTATATTTTGGTATTTAATCCCGGGATTAGTAATCCCACACGAGATATGGGATAGAAATAATACCACAATGGTGGTATCAACTATCTAGAGATTAATAATCCCAGTTTCAAAAATCCTATCAAACATGGGATAATTTAATCCCATATTTTATCCCAGAATTAATAATGCTAATCCCATGTACCAAACGACCTCTAAGGGGTTGTTTGGTATAAAGGATAAGGGATTATGATCCTGAAATTGAATCCGGGATTATATTATCCCATGTTTGATAGGAAATACTAATTGGTACTAGTACAATTTTTATGATAAAAATGTAGGATCAGTTATCCCATATAGGAGGTGGGATTATAATCCCGAAATTATTAATCCTGGGATAAATCTCTTTGCTACCAAACGACCCTTAAGGAAACTGAAGTTAGAGTTGAGCAGGCGTTTGTCTAGAGAAACCAAAAAGATTTTAGTTAGAGTTGAGCAGGCGTTTGTCTAGAGAAACCAAAAAGATTTTTGATAAAAGTTCATAAAGTTATCTAAAAATTGTCTACCTTAGGATATCATCTAATGTGAATCCAACTACTTAAATTTTTTAACCACTCAAGAATAAATCTGAAGTTTGCGTCAATAGTAAAAGCAATTGGTACTTTAGACCTGGCCTAAGTAGAATCAAACTTCAGTCCATAGATTGATTTTAATTTAGTGAACGCATATTGCAAAGTTATGGCAGTTGTTTAACAACTCGTTACCATCCGAGCACTTCGTCCTTGGATTTACCATCAATGTATATTACTCATTTCATAGGAAACATTATGATATATAAGCAGACACTCACATCCTACACAAAATGCATAACCGGCTAGACAATGGAGTATAAGGCTATAAGCAGTAAATTAAGAGCCAAATTTTAAGTGCTTTTAAACATTTTTTTTTTTTTTTAATTTTTGGAGTGTTAGGCAAAAGCAAAATGTTCTTTTAAAACAAAAAAAGTAGGAAAAAAATCTAAAAGCTTAAAACTGAGCTTCCCCAACCTTTGCTTTTTGCTTTTAACTTAAAACACATTTTTAAAAATCAATTCAAACACCCTCTAAGCATGGACGGACTTAGGTGTGTTGAGATGTACCAGTTGATACCCCTTGTCCAAAAATTACAATGTCTATATAGATAAAGTTTCATTTTTATATGGATACATACAAGTTTTGAATCACTTTAGCATAAAAAAATTTCTAACCTAGTGGTGAAGGAATATCAAATTTATGATTGAAGTCTTTAGTTAAATTCTATGCACAACAATTATATTTTTTGAAACCCCTTAGCATTTATATTTTTTGAGACCCCTTAACAAAAATGCTGCGATCGCCACTGCCTCTCAAGTCTTCTTTTTTCTATAGAAGTCAGCTACCTAGAATTGATGCATGGTTCATAGGCAGTAGGATTTTACTTGGAAAAGAACGATGCGCCGAGGTACCAATTAAAATTATTTTTTTGGTGATAATCATACTCCCTGTGTTCCAAAATGAGCGTCTATCTTCTTCTTTTTTTATCCCAAAATGAGTAACTACAATTCTTAAAAAAATCTAAAATTTGTTTTGCACCACTGAATTTAAAAGTCTTGTGCCTAGTCAAATAAAGACAGTCATTTTGGACCGGATGGATTACATAACATCATACAACTTAAAACTACTAGGTAATAGGAGTAGTAGTTCATTACACAACTGTGAATACCAATTACGACACTCAAATTACCATGTCTAGCCAAAATATTACAAGCAGCCATATAGTTCTAACAAAACCAGTTGCTATTTTATCTGCTAAGTAATAGAAAACGGAACAGGATAAATAACAAGATTCAAACATGCTAGCTTGGTCGCTTGAACTAATATTGCATTTCCTTAATTCCCAGCAGATGTGCCTCCGGTTTCTTCAGCTGGTTCACCAGATCCCTACAATAATTAATGACATTGTTGTAAGCATGCAAACCATTTGTTTAGAACAAAATTAATTACATCCGCACTGTCAGGTTCAAATTCTATGATATGAGGACAAGTTGTGGTCACATGCAATTTTCAGACCTTGTTGAAAGGTTAGCAGTTCTACATTATGACATGGAAAATCTTGATGCAAGATGCATCTTGCAACTCACCATTGTTTTTTTCCGATGAAGGACTACAACTATCTCCACAACACGATTAAACATAATCGTTAGCTTTTCTAGAAGCTCTTCTAATCCCTCTTCCATATTCTGCGTCACTCCTGAGAGCCTATCCACCTCAAAATTCATGTCTTCCACTTTCTCCTCCTGAAATTTTTTAACATTAATAAAGGTAGAGCTTTGTTTATTTAGTGCTAATCACACCAGAAATCCAAACATGCAAGTTTCTTAAGATGCATGGCAGAGAAACATATAGCAATCAATACACTAACACATGAAAGAGACACCTCATCAGCTGTTCTTTGTTCCATAGAGGCCATTTAATAAGCTGATTCTTCACTAGAACTGGATATTGGAAGAAAAAAAAATGTTAAGAGAACAAACCAAATCTTGTAGGCAACAAACGAAGGAAAACAAGGTTGCACATAGTAACAAAAATGTGGAGAAAGACGAGGCATTTTTTAGCATTATTATCAAATACCTCTAAAAAGAAAATGCAGGCGATGATGTGGGAAGTGTATGGCATATGTGGTACTCTTCCAATTTTATAGAGTAGAAACAGAAACACCAATATGTTAAAGCAGGAGGAGAAGAAGAGTAGTGTTGCGTGTGACCGTGTCAATGCCTGAAAAGTGAAAAGACAATTTACTGAGACAGCTCAGTGACTTGTCTTCTCAATTTCTCTATCATCGACTGCTTGGGAAAGTTGCATTAAACTAACTTGGTTTTGTTGAAAAAGAACAGTGAAACAGTTCACATCAACTACTCAAACTGTTCATAAGCCTTACTAAGATAGTACTCGTATGTGATAGTTAGACCTTGCTTAACCAGGATCAAACTTCAGTCCTTCGAATGATTTTAATTTAGTGGCCACGAATTGCAATGTTAAGCCAATAGTGAAAGCGCCAGGCAACAAATCCGTGCATTTCATCCCTGGATTTACCTTTGTGCTTCTTTGTAGGGAGGGGATCATTCAAGGACTCTAAATCATCCAACTTAGTGGTGTTCAAGGTTTGGTTAAAATTGATTCAAATCGAAAATCAAATCAAACCAACTAAAATAATCGATATAATCTTGGATATGGTTTGGTTAGGTTTTCAAATTTTAAAAACAGACATGATTTGGTTTGGTTTGATTTGATTTTCATGAAAAAGTGAAAAGACAAGTCACTGAGCAGGAACAGTGAAACAGTTCACATCAACTTCTCAAATTGTTCATAAGCTTTATTGAAGATAGGTGATATTTAGACCTTGCTTAACCAGGATCAAACTTGACCAGTCCTTGGAATGATTTTAATACAGTGGCCACGCATTGCAATGTTAAGCCAAATAGCCAATAGTGAAGGGGCATCGCAACAAATCCGTGCACTCTATTTCGTACCTCTAACAATTCTACACCATTTTGATGCTGACGAGAAATATTAATTGGAAGGGCCACTTAGTAGGGCGTTTATTCACATATATCAATTTTTATTTTTATTTTTTGAAAAGAGCTTTTAAATTTAAGTTGAAAAAATTTAATTTTGGAGATCGAAATTGTAATTTGATATGCACTTCATAAAAATTTGAAGTTTTATTAGTTAAAAAATTTACGTGTATAATATTTAAGAAAATCTTAAAAAAAGATGGTTTTCAAACAATTCATTACCAACAATTTTGAATAATTATTAACACGGCCATTGCAAAATTTGCTTTTTCGAAGTTCACTTGTTTGCAATACTTGTTTGAATAATTGCTAAGGGCATCTCCAACCTTGTGCACCATTTTTTGCACTAAAAATCTAAAATAGTGCATGCACCAAAATGGTGTAAACTAACTCCAACCCATTGCACTATTTTTTTGCACCAAAAAAGAATATTCTATTTATATTCTTCTCTCTCTTCTATATTATATTATTTTTTACTCAAATTTTATATTTTAATTTCATAAAATAAATCTTTTCTTTTTTTCTTTTTTACATATTTATCCATATAATTCATAATCCATTGTTATATAACTATTTAATAGCAAATTATTTTATACCAATAATTTTTAAATAATATAAATTGTAAGCAAATATTATACGTTATACATACTGTAATCACCTAATTTTGGCATATAAAATACCAAATGCATAAAATAGTAGTGTTAATTTTCTTCAGTTTTATATGTATCGTAGCTAATGCTGGGCATTTAATTAGGAGACAAATACCAGAAAAGTATCAAATATATATATTTGTTATGTGCCTAACTATGTCTTTACATTTTGTGATAATCTGTGCACTTGTATAATTAAAGTGTTAGTTAATTAGTCTATTTGTCAATTGTGTGTGTTATATAATCTGTACTTTAGTAGTTTAAACTTGCAATTGGGGCTATTTGTGAAATCCAAAAGAGAGTTAAATGAAGTCCAACATCTCAGCCCACCCCATTTGACCCGTTTAATCTCAGCCGTTCATTCAATTTGATCCAACGGCTCACAAATGCCCATCACTTTCACCTTATAACCTTTTCCCAACCCTCATTTCCCATTACACACAACTAATCACAGAAACGGGCGAAGCCCTGGCGAAATTTACGCCGCCGCCGGAGCTCCGCCACCGGCGCCGGCGGGCCACCACTCTCCGGCAAAAAAAATACATCTCCCGAACCGCTTTGAGCCCCTCTTCCCCGATTTGGTCTTGGTTTCCACAAAATACCAAGGGATTCTCGTAAATCGAAGTTCGAAGCACGGCCAAGGAACTTTTCCGGCGATTTTCTTTCATTTTTCCGGTGAGTCTTTTCTTTTTCCTTTTCTCCTCGTTTCCCCTTCACCCTCCCATCCCCATTTTCCCAAACCCCGCCCCCGTTTTTCCCGTTTCCTTTCGTCCATTTTCTGTTTCCCGCTGCTTCTCCTTATTTTCTTTTTCTTTTCTTGTGATGGATCTTTTGGAGGGGGCTGTGATGGATCTTTGGGAGGAGTATTGTCGCTTGCCAATAGTAGCAGATTTGGCGTCGTTTGGTTTGGTCGCGACGTTGATTTTATTGAGGCAGCGGGTTGGTTTTGTGTTGATTTGTTTGGGGTTAGCAATGGGTGTTGCAGCGATGTCGAGGGCGGTTTGTTTGTTTCAGCGCGTGTCTTGCACGTGTCGAACCAGTCAGTTATGTTGGTTCCACTACGAGGCTTGATGACTGGACGACGTAGTAACGCAGCGAGCAGCGGTGCAGCAGTGGCGGCGTACTTTCCGCAATGCTTAGCTACTTCTGGTAATTGTCAAAGAGAGAAATACCCTGCTTTGTGTTCCTTTGTTTTACTTTGTTCACTGATTTAGCTATTAGATATTTGTTTGGTTGACGAATTCTGGACTCGATGGAATTAGTGTTCAAAATAGTTTTCATCTTCATTGATTAGTTGTGATGAAGTCAGTATGTCATGAAGATCCGAAGTTTGAATGATCGTGGATTTGGTTTGGTATAAGCTTGTTTTCTTATTATTATTTTCCTCTACTTTGATTAGTGATTAGCTTACATTAGGATTCCATGATTAGCAAGGATACTGGTATAAATTACGTGGTGTTGGTATGCTTGTTGGTTCACGTTTTGCATAGCTGGACGATTTGCTTAAATCACCTATTTGGAATGAATAAGGATAAAGTCTGGATCATTTGAGCGTGAAACAATCTGAATCGTGTGCTTTCCCGTTCAGGCGTTAAGATTGTTTGAATTTGAAATGTGTCGTCCAGCATGATGGCAGTGTGCTATTTCCTGTTCTGTTTGTTTGTTTGTTTCGAAAAGCATGAATCAGCCGTGATGTTTGCTAGTTAAATGCTGGGAATGCTTCTGGTGTTAAGCATAGAGAGTCTTGTGTGATAAGTTGTTTGGCCTGTTAGTTTAGTCAGCTGGGAGTTAATGTCGCTTGAAACCTGAATGTTTGCTTTTACTTTAGTTTAAAGATTGAGCTGTTAGTTTAGTTTGAGAGTGAAGTGATTGCTTTGGACTCAAAAGAGTCCAAATTAACCAGGGATAGGTTAGTAGTTGTAGGGGGTCAAGTTTAATTGGTGGGAACTTAGGAGACCTCTTAGATAAATCTGAAAAAATAGTTTTGGGATAGAATTAATAAAAACTAAAATCTGAAATGGAAAGAGGGAGATTTGAAATTTGGAGGAGTCAACAAGAAATCTCTCTCATTAATGAGGGTAGATTTAGTAGGCTATAAAGGGGCATAAATTTTGGCAAAAGGAACACTCCTCCCATGCCAATGCCATTTTTAGTTAAAATCCAACTTTTGCATTTATGGCTTAACAAGGCCATGGTCTGATTTTTTTTTTGAAAAAGGGAAAAGGGAGCTTTGGGCCTTTGGTCCATGAGCTGTCCAGCAGCTCTTTTCTAGCCTTTTCCCTCTTATAAATTGGGCATTTACTCCTCCAAGATACACATTGAATGCTCACATTTTACTCCTCAACTACTTTTTTTTTAAAAAAAAAAAAAAAGATCTGAAAGTAAAAAGAAATAGCAAGGAAAATACTTGAAAAAAAAGGAATAGCAAGGAAGGGTTTGGGTTTAGGCTATTATTGCAAAAGGGTGTTGCTTGTGGCTGTTGTTGCTGTTTGTCTTTGCTTTGGGCTGTTGGAGTGGGCTTGGCTCTCCTTGGTTTAAAGTTTATCTACACTAGGTAAACTTTCATTTCATAGTTTATTTCATGAGAAATCAGCCATATTTGAAGCCATTATTTATGAATGCTAAGTTTTATGTTGAATGTTCATTGATTAACTGTTAGTGTAACTTTTAAAACTGAAATTTTTGCGCAAATGACACCATTATGCAATCTGGTACAGATCTGATTTTCGAGCAAAAATAGTGACTGTTTATGCAAACGTGTTTTGGAACAAACTAGAACGTTAGTTGCAACTCCCTTTGTAAAGTATGCTCAAATCAAATATATAAGTTAGTCCTTTTTTTATGAAATATAAAAAGTAGAAATAGATTTACAAAAATGTTGACAAATATGGCCAGATCTTGAAATAAATAGATAAACAGGATATATGTGCAAGAGCTATGAAATAAAGAACATCAGCATAACAGTGGGCTAAATAGAATCTTTAATATGGCTAAATGTTGAACAAGTGAGCAAAGGGGACACCTGGTGCAATCCATTTCAGCAAATTTAACTGGCGTGCAAGTCCTTTCCTAAATGGGCTGGAAATTTTACAAATCTAGCTCAACCAGTTGCAATCTTTTAACCTTAAGGCCCCAGTAATGTTTAAATAAATTTACTAACTTCTTTTATAATTATGATAAACAAAATCAAAACTTAGGTGAAGGATAAATGAGTAAGCTAAGGGACATTAGCATTTCAGTCAAATAAATCGACTCAAGCGTAGTTTATTTTAATCGGAAGATCTCGAACGGGTGAAGTGCCTGCGCGACCATATCCGGTTTTAAATAAATTACATTTGTAAATATTGAATCAAAGCGTAGCAAAGGAAATAAATAAAGGCAGGTACAATAAATATTCCATATAGCCGGAATGCGTCAATAAAGCAACTGTGCTTAGCACAGGACTCGAGGGTGCCTAATACCTTCCCGAGAGTCAACCGAGATCCTTACCCGGAACTCTGACGCAGACCACTAACGAGTCAAAGGTGTTCCAAGGTACCTCTTTGGGTGACTTGGCACACATTAAACTTGTCAAGTGGCGACTCCGAATTAAAAAAATAAACAATTTGTACCTTGAAATACCGTCACTTCCTTAAATGGAAACCCTAACTCGGGATAGCGCCAAATAATCATAAAAATCCCATAAGCGCTTTCCTAAACCCGAAACAGCCTCCCACAAGCGGGCGCGCGGAAAAAAGGGGTGTGACACATACTAATGGATAATTCAAATAAAAGTAAAATCATTGGTACAATAGAATTAAATAAATATTACATTACGGTAGAATTTATTTTAATTCTACATAAATATTCAACTTTCATGATTAGCACGTTGCTCCCATAAATGCTCTATTAATGCACTACGAAGTGCAAAATGAGCATCTTTGTTGAAATAAAAGCTTTACATAATAAAAAATAAAATAAAGTATTAATGAATAGTAATGGGGTAGATGAATAGGTAAATTAGGAATGTGTATGTAAAAACTAAAATTTATATGTTAAATTAAAAGTGTTAAATAATAAAAAATAATAATAAAATAATGTTGAATAGTAATGGTGCAAGTGAATAGTGTTGCACCAAATTTGGTGCAACACTATTCATGCACCAAAATGAAGCAAAAAATAGTGCAAGGTTGGAGCTCCATTACACCATTTTTTGCACCAAAATAGCATTTGGTGCAAGAAATGGTGCAAGGTTGGAGATGGTCTAAGGCCATCTCTAAGGGTTGCCCCTATATTTTCCCCTAAAATGAAAAAATCCTTAAAATATGGTAAATTTACTCCAACCATTCCCCCATTTTTTTCCCTAAAAAAATTATTATTTTTTATATTATGCTCTCTTTTCTATATTATATTATTATCTTTATATCAATTTTATTTTCTTATTTTCATTAAACAAATTCTATCTTTTATTTTATTTTTTACATATTTATCTCACATAATTTATATTCAATATAAATTTATTTTGTACCATAAAATTTTAAACAATATAATTTGTAAGAAAATATTAAAGATTATATATATGAACAGATAATTCAAATAAAAACAAAATCATTGTGATACAAAATAGTAATTAAATATATATTACAGTACGATAAAATTCATTCGAAATACTACATAAAACTTTAATTTGCAACTCTAGTATACTCCCATAAATGATCTATTAATGCATTACGAAGTTCAAAATCTACTGCCATTTCTACTTCTGGAGCTGGACCTTCCAAATCATCCAGTTTTAATGTATTTTAATTTAATGTATTTTTAATTTTAATGTATTTTTACTTAATGTAATTCCAATTTTAATGTGTTTTTATTTAACTTTTTTTTTTAATTTTAGCAACAATAAATATTTTATATTTTCACCTTTCATTGTTTGTGATGGTTATATCTTTTTTATACAATTATAACTCATAATAAAATTAACTACCAATTTTACATTAAAAAAATAGATACACGATAATTAAAATTTCAAAATAATACGACAATGCTAAGACGATAAATTAATTATATACATATATTATATAAACTTAATTACATTTATATAAAGGGATAAATTAAAAGGTTAAGTAATAAAAATAATATTATTTTAATGGTGAATAATGAATAGGGAGATGAATAGTGTGTCCCCAAATTTGGGAAAACACTATTCACTCCCTAATTTAAGGACACAAATAGGGAGCTATGTCCCCAAAAATAAGGAAAAGTGGATGCAGGGGCAACCCTTGGAAATGGCCTAACTCGGCCAAAAGCACCTTATTTGAAAATTCTGTGTTTAAGGTATATATTGCAATAACACGAGACAACTTGGATTTAACATTTATAGTGGCAAAACGATGATATTATATAAACCAGATAGACGTCAATACACAGCTGCGAGTTAATCACTTACCAAGCCTAGCCCAAATACTGCAAATACTTGCCAAAATAGTACCTATATTATCTGCTGAGTAACGGAAAATGCAGGCGGATGGAAAATAAAATTCTACTAACATGCTAGCTTGGTCCGTTCATATGAGAAAACTTCTACTACTGCTGCCATCCCAAAAGTAATGCTTTAGGGTCTTCAACCGGTACACCAATGACCTGTATTAACAAGTAACAATGTCAATCGTGTGAACATTATCTAAGAGCAAAATTATATTACCTCCGCAGTGTCATATTCAATTTCAAAGGGGGATATTTGTGTTCGATCGCATGCAATTTTGAGACCTTGTAGCAACGCTAACAAATCTACATTATGAGTAAGCATACTGCAAATGACATGAATTATACTACAGCAATTAATTTGTGTCACGTACCATGCAAATCACAGGCGAGCCCTGTTCAGCTTCAGCTCCACCCCTAGCTTCTTAAGTTCCTCAACCAGCTCCTTCTTCACCTCCTTTTTCATCTCCTTAATCTTCTTTTTAACAACTGCATCGTCATTGCTTCCAAGGTGCTTAATAACCTCTAGCTTTCCTACAGCTTCTACCATCAACAATTCCAGTTTCTGGTTGACATCAAGGTCCCTCTCCAGCTTAAGTATCTTTGTATGGGCATCACGGCACACGGGCTCTATATCATCCATCACCATCGTCATCTCCTCAATTTGCTTACTCATCTCCTCAATCTCATTCTGTACAGCTGCATCGTCATTGCGTCCAATGTGCTTCACAAGCTCTCCTTTAACTACTGCAATTTTCAGTTCCAGTTTTTGCATGACAGCTAAGTTCCTCTCCAGCTCAAGTATCCGTTTCTTGACTTCCTCTTTCTCCCTCTGAATATTTAACATTAATAAAGGTAAAGTACAGTACCATTTATTTTGTGCCAAGTTACCATACACAAACAAATGAAAGATAGAGGGGACGGGGGGTGAACATAATTATGAAATTAAATATGAGACACCTTATGTTTTTCAACCAGTCTCAAGATAGCGCAATCAGCTTTTCTTTGTTCCACGGAAGCCATATTGAATGGCTGATTCTTCTCCTGGTGAAAAAAAAAACACAAATGTTACAGAACCCAAACCAAATCTTGTAGGCTAAAACAACAGGATATGGCTCGTGCAAAAAAATAAAAATAAAATTACACAAGACTGACAAAAATTTGGATCAAGAAAAGACGCTTTTTTTTTTTGGTTGCATTAGCTAATACCTCTAACAAGAAAATGAAGGCGTTGTTGAACGGTGTATTGTATGTACCATAGTCTTCCACTTATTTATAAAGTAGAAATAACAACCCGTAAAATGTGATATCGGGGGGAGAAGAAGAGTTTCCGTGTTCTGTCTACTCTTTAATGAATTGTCTTTTCATTCTAGCTCCTAGGCACTGATTGCAATTTGGAGAAGTTACATGAAATGAACTCTACATTTTCCAGACATGCATTGATTGCATACTGGGGATGTTGCATGAATCTGAATTTTCTCCCATGGGCCTATATCAGCTCAAAGGAGTTGGTAGCTTGTAATAGGATTTTTTACATGGGGAAGTGCACAAAGAGTCTATTTTGGGTGTTGTCATTTAAGTTTTGATAAATTTTTTAAAACTATTTAATTTTGGGAGGTTTACAAAAATACCCATCAAAATTAAAATATTTATCACTTCTACCCATAAGTTTCATATTTACATGTCCTACCTATTTAGACTTGTATACCTTTAAGGTATACATCTATATTCCATATCTAGACTTGTATACTATTATTTATGCAGTATACCTTAAAGGTATACACCCATAAGGTATTACAAAGATATACAGTAATAAATGGGTAGGTTGGGTAAATACTTTTAATTTCATGGGTAGTGTAATTTTAAATGGGCATGACTTGTAAATACTTTTAATTTCATGGGTATATAGTGCAAAAAATCCTTTAATTTTTAGTCTTTAACGTGAACTTCAATCATTTAATTCTTAACTTCAGATTTTCAGTACCTAACTTTAACCCTGAACGTCTTAAGTTTAACTTCAAACCTTCCATATGGAGCTTCCAACTTCAAACCTTCAATAACAACTTCAACTTCAAACTTGGGCATAGACATCTTTCAACTTCAATCTTGAATGTTTGAAGTTAGGCATATACAACTCCTGTGTTCAAACATGAAGGTTTGAAGATGAGCATAACAACTTCAACTTCAACTTCAACTTCAAACCTGTGCTTAGCAGACGGTTTGAAGTTGTGTATATGCATCTTCCAACTTTAAATCTTTGAAGGTTCGAAGTAGGGCATAGCAACTTCATGCGAACAGCTTGTTAATGGGCGGATAGGTTAAAAATCCAAAATAGGATATTTCTGCAAGACTAAAGTTCTATTGGCTAAAACCTAAATGAAGACGGAAAATCCTGCTGCTGGACTGACTTTTTTGTGACATTTAATTGGTTATTTTGTAAAAATATGACACATTTGGCGCTACTTATACTTTTGACCCAACTTAACAAAATTCTTAAAAAATGGCGTGACCATACGTTTTTAATTTATTGAAACTTCATCCAGTAAAGATGCATTACACTCTATTTATTTTCTTTAACTTATGACACGTTCAAAACTCCCGTCTCATGAAAAGCTATTTCTTATTACTATTATTTAGCAAAATCAAAAGTTCAAACTGGTCCTTATGGGGTCATTTTCCTTGCAAGTTTTACCTTTTAACTTGCTATATTTAAGTGGGCTAGCCCAGTTTGAGTGACTAGATTTTCAGTTTTTTGTTTGTCCTTTTCGTCCTTCACAGTATGATGATGATGGAGAACAAATAAATATATCTAGATAAGATGAAGAATGAATAAAGGTGTCAAATAAGACAAGCTTGAGCCTAACGTTGTGGACCGAAAGTTAGGCTTTCATGTAAATTAGCATGTTGAACTAGCTCCTAGTAGCCCCTAATTTCAGTCAAATGCATAGCCAGAATTGATGCTTGTTTTATCGAAAAAGAATAGTGAAACAGTTCTAAATTGTTCATACCTTACTGAGAATCAATAGTGCGATACAACTATGGATTATTTCACTTACTATTCTTATTTGTTACTTGCATATTAAGTACTACTTACTATTCTAAATGGCTTTTTTTCTTTGCCATGAACAGAAGATGAGACCCTTAGGCCTTAACACTTAATCTATTAGTAAAAGTTTGCAAATAAAGTAGAATTGATTCTAATTTTAACCAAATTCTTAGCTATTTGGGTGTGTGTCTCATCATAACTGTTCGTTCGGGTTGGGTCGAACTCAAGACTAATATTGAATTATTCTATCCGATTTTTAAAATTAGAATTGTTCTTTTTGATTTGGGATAGGAGATGAAGGAAGCAAAATAATTCAAGAGAATTAGTTGCCACTCTAATCCAACTTTTTTCAAGTATTCAGAATGATGCTGTTTACCATGTGAAAAAAAAGCAGGTCTATACTCTATTTTATACCTCTAAAATTCTACACCAATTTGTTGCTGACAAGAAACACTAATTGGAAGGACCGTGTCCTTTGAAATGACACCCAATAGGAAGAAAAATAATGAACCAAGAGCTAGAGGCACCATTCATATATATGAAACACAAGCATTTGTTCTTTACCCTCAAGTTATATTCCTCGATCAGTAAAAAGTCTTTTCAGTGTCTTTTCATTTTTCTCTTCTTGTTTGTATGGTATCTTCTCCATGTTGTAAATTTGGATTACTAGCCGTATACGAGTCCGCACACCTTTAGCGACTTACTGCATGCTTTTGCAGATATATTAGGAGATGAAAGAGAGTACAACTTTGTAGACAAAGTAGAAGAAAGATTACATTCTTTCTCATTAAACTAGAAACTATAATCATATAGCTTTGGCAAACTACTTCTAATTGCTAATTCTGACCATTAATATGGCAAGTCGATTCTTCTAATTCGTTCTTTTGTTTAATGATTATGTCTGGAAATCGAATTATGCAAATGCTTTCTTTTTCATTGCAGTTGTCGCTCTTTAAATGGTGCATGCAGTAAGATCAAATAAGAACCACAACAATTGAATTAAAAAAAGAGTAATAAAGCGAAAAGAAATACTAATGGTGGTAAAGAAAGAAGAAGAATAAGAGATACAAAAGACGAACAGTATCATATTACTTGATCGCTGACTTTAAGAAGTTGATCAAGAAAAGATTTATCATTGATCATTAAAAGCAATCATATTTAGTACCAACCTTTACGTGGATGCTTCTCGCACCTCAAGTTGTCAACAGCTAAATTTGAAACCTCAGTACTTTAAAAAGCTGTGGAAGGCAGAGGACTGTTAATATAAAATGTTCACGAATTTATTTATTTAAGTGAAATAAATGGAACAATTTGTAACAGCCAGCCCGCTAGTGATATTTTCTGCTTTGGGCCTAGGCCAATACCGGTTTAAAACGCGTCACTAGAGTCTAAGACATGCTTACTTAAACATCCATAGTCACTCATGTGTTATCCCGATGTGGTTTACTTAATCCTTAGCTAGGGTGTCACACAATTGACTAATTATTTAACCTGAAAATTCGTATTGATGTCTGTATTTCTAATTCACGTACAAAGGAAAGCCAAAACATGAAAATTGTGTCATCACTCTTCAGATGTACCAAATCTGAATACATGAAGAATGAATAAATAACAACGCAAGCTTGAGATTAACACTTTGGCTCGATGCTTGAACCGTTGAACGTGTCGTAAACTGGGCATTGTGAATCATGAGCTCCTAGTAGCCCCAATTATAAAATTCATTTTGCATGAATGCTCGTCTAGCCGTGAGTCACTTCGAGTTCACCTCATTAGAAAGAACAAGTTAAAGAAAGGCTAATAATCAATAAGTCTTCTAATCCAAGTTGTTTACATGTATCCAGATTCTTTGCTGTTTAGATGTGAAGAGAGACTACGACGTCTAAATTCTACACCAATACGTAGGAGAGAAAAAAGAAACTGCGACGTCTTTAATTTGACTATGAAATGACCCTTGGAAGAAGAATTTCGTATGCAATTATTGCGTTTGATTTTGGAAAACAATACGCCAAGGATTACAGTAACCATTCTATGAAACAAAAGCATTGGCTCTCAGCCTCACCCTTTACCTGCAATCAGTTAGCATTCTTTTCAATGTCTTTCACTTATCTTTTGATTCTTTTCTCTTCTTTCCTGTCCACACACATTTACCGCCTACAATTTGACAATACCGCAATGCTGCTGCTGCTGCTTTTTGAGGTACATTATGAGAAAGAGTTCATTCAAAGTTTCTTTAACCTAATGTAGCACAACAAAGGTTAAAGAAATCGTCCCCTCTAATTATACCCCGCAAATCTTTTTATCAAAGGCGGATTCAAGATTTGTGTTTGATGGTTTCAACCTTTGAGTTATGAGCATTGAACATATTATATTTTTGAAATTATGGATTCAGATATAATATTCGTTGATCCCGTCATATACTAGCTACATCCGATTTTGCTTTTTATCAACTAATTAGTGCTAGTATCACCGGTTGATTTAACAAGACATGAATCCTAGATCTCTTCTTCTTTTGTTTAATGATTATGTCTGGAAATAATATGAATTATGTGCTGGGACATTGGTTTTGATTGCACTTGGTCACGCTTTAAATGGTGGATGCAATGAGAATGAGAACCGCCTAATCGAAGGAAAAAGAAGAGAAGGAGAAGAAAAGAGAAATAGCACTAACCGTATAGGCCTACGTTGTTGATTGAGAAAAAACTTTATCATTCATTAACAAAGATTCCCCTGCATTATGAAGCTTTTAATATTGATTTCCAGTTAATGTTTACACTAAAAGCAGTATATTTAGAAGAAGCCCTGCATGTGGGGACGCTTCCACCCACCTTAATTTAGTTGTCATCAGCAAATCTTGAAGCCTCCAGCTAACATCACTACCTTTAAGTTTAAGGTCATGAAATGCAAAGACCTCCAAATAGTAACTAATTCTAGGATCTTCCAGCTTAAGGAAACACTCCAAATCCTGACTTCCTCGAATTATGACGTGTATATTGCTACTCTATGCATTACGATAATTAACAACTATATATATATATATATATATATATTTTTTTTAACGGTGGTGTCCGGGTGAGCTTACGCGCACCTCGACTAATTCCACCGGATACCTGCTACCTCCCACCAGCAGCAAATACCAGGTAACTCTATCCACCAAGACTTGGATAGATGGTAAAAAAGACCTAGTGTTTTTTTTACCTCAACTGGAATTTGAACATCAGACCTCAGGGTTCTATCCCACTTCATGACCACGATTCAGTTCATGTAACTCTTCTTGTGTGAGCTTACCCACATAACTGTCGTTCCAAACTTGAATAAAGAAGTAGAATTGCGATAGGTCGGTAACCAAGGTAAACTAGTCAATTCATGACGCAAGAAGTTATTTTTGGAATTTTTAAGTTTGCTATATAAGTACCTACTTAGCTACATTATCTTTGGAGTAAGGTCGATCTGGGGTTGAGTATTTCTATTTCTTTTCTCCTAAAAATCATGACAATAATAATCCAAAGAATGGCTACTTTCTTTGAAGCCATTAAGTCGTAAAGAAAAAGCACAAACTATTAGTATTATTAAAGGAAAGTGAATTTTGCCCACTTCCAAGCAATTCACCTACCATGATTCTTTCCCTCCTGTTTACTTTTTCAATTGCGAAGCAAAAACAGTAGCATGGACAACTAAGTAGCCGGTGCAAAATTGTTTGGTCCATGATTGTATGGTGCATGAGCTTGTGTTAAATAACAAAATCAAGTGGCCCGGGACAGGAAACACATGACTCATGTCTAGAGGTCAATGCTAGCTTCTTTTAAATTCCAAATGCAAAGGGTTGTGATTTATGTCCCACTTTCCACTTCCAAATTCCACTTTCCTTTTCAATCTTTCAATTCCATCCACTAACTTTTTCTTGGAATTCTCCAAGTCAAACATTCTTAATGGTTTATGCGTTTAATAAGTACTATAAATAGTATACACGGGAGGCTTACTGTCATAAGGACACAAGGACAAAGTAGAGTGAACTCCAGTTTGTCTAGCTGTTGCATTCTTTTTTCCTATAAGCAAACTAAACTAGTTTTATCTTTTGAGCTATAGGCATGGACCCTGAAGATGGTGTGTCAGCCCCTTCAACACCAGCAACTCCAGGAACTCCTGGTGGTCCTCTCTTTGGTGGATTTAGGCATGAGAGAAACAACAATGGCAGAGCAAAATCCCTTCTCAAGAGCTGTAAATGCTTCAGTGTTGAAGCATGGGCCTTGGAAGAAGGAAGCTTGCCACCTGTTTCATGCGCGTTACCTGCTCCTCCTGTCTCACTGGCCAGAAAGGTGAGAAAATAATCCGTATTAGTCAGGACAGTGGATTTTGAATGTCGAATGGTTGACAAAGCATGCAACTGCTAATATCAAGATTGGTTTCATGTCGTCTCAAGTTAAGACTAACTAATTTAATGTGGTTTTTGTTGCTTAATTTGATGTCAAGATCAGGTGGGAGCAGAGTTCATAGGTACTATGATACTTATCTTTGCAGGGACAGCTACAGCAATTGTGAACCAGAAGACACAAGGCTCTGAAACATTAATTGGAATGGCTGGCTCCGCGGGACTCGCTGTAATGATTGTCATTCTGTCAACTGGCCACATATCTGGAGCCCATCTCAACCCAGCTGTGACCATTGGTTTTGCTGCTCTCAAACATTTCCCATGGAAAAATGTATGAACATACACCCCCTTGTCACTATACCTTCTGGCTCTTGTTTATCTCGTGTCGCAGAGGCGAATGTAGGATTTATAGTCAGCTGAACCCAAGTCTAGATCTGCCTCTACGACAGTTATCGAGGCACCGAGTGCTTAATTTTTTATTTTTGACAGGTTCCGGTGTACATTGGAGCACAAATCATAGCATCATTATGTGCTGCATTCACACTTAAGGTAGTTTTCCACCCAATGATGGGTGGTGGAGTTACTGTTCCATCTGGTAGTTACATTCAAGCTTTTGCTTTGGAGTTCATCATCAGCTTTAACCTCATGTTTGTTGTCACTGCTGTGGCCACCGACACTAGAGCTGTAAGCATTTACTCCCTGGCTCTCTCTCCTCCTACTTTGCTACTTGTCACTTGGACATCGCAGATCCCTATTTTATTTCGGTCTAAATCCCTTATTAAAGTAAGTAGTATGATTTGTTTTTTAGTAATGTTACAAGTTGTACTGTGACAATCAAGAGACAAGAGTCAATTGTAAAACTAGACAACTCCAAATCTCAATGTACAAACAATATACAATTTCCTTATTAAATGGGAGTAGAGTAAACGGCCAATGATTATATTTATTCTCCATAAGTTTCCTCCATCAACAGGATAAACTTAATAAAGACGTGTAGAAGTTCCACTCCACAATCTTCTTAATTAATTAAGGGATTCTCCATGCACAAACAAGTTGTGCTAGTTCATGGATAAATCTGAGCTACTTAACTGACTGTAAGTAGCTCATAAAACCTAACGTTGAAAACTGAAAAATACTTCTATGTATCTAAAACCGATTTTATGAATAAGTAGTTGCACTGACTAGACTTACCTTGAGATTAGCTAGTCACCTTTTCTTGGCATTACAGGTGGGAGAGCTTGCAGGAATTGCAGTAGGAGCTACAGTCATGCTTAACATTCTAATAGCCGGGTAATCTTCAACTGGTCTTCTTTGTTTATGCTGTAGATAGCCATGAGCGAGAATGTTAGTTTATAAGGTTTTCCTGCTCCTTTAATAGTTCTAACAGATATAGTGAAGACTCCTTTTAAGTCTAGGGGTGGAGCTAGGGGGACGGAAGGGGGTTCATCTAAATCCCCTTCGCCTGAAAATCACAATGTGTATGCACGGTTAAGTTTATTTCTTATTATGCATATATAGTAGATGACGAATCTCCTTGGTAAATTTGCCTCCGCCAATCATTTAACTATCTGAATATTTAAGAGACAATAAGTTCAAGTTCTCAGGACCACTTTAAAAGGCGGCCTTTTCTCAGCCTAGTGACATATGATCTAACCACCATCACTTTTCTGATTCTTCAGCGAAATCATAAAAGCCTTTTGAAATAGTGCCTAAAGCATCATGTAATTTTAGTGCTTTCTACTCCTTTAGGGAGCTATTATTTCGCAAAAAATGGAGGTCCTCCAGATATCTGCATCATAATAATGACTTAAAGGGCAGATCTTCAATCTGGATCGAGTAGCCTTTATTTCATTGAGTGCTCTTTATGCTGATGGAAAAAGTTCTGCTGAATGAAAATAATACTACAAGCTAACGTGTCTGAACTCTTTGTCCAGCTAAATTAAAGCTTTAGAAGTTCCTTTACGGCACAAAGTAGGCAGCTTTCTTGAATAAAATTATATAACTAGTCGAATCTAAACTTTGATGTAATTTATTCTAACTCAAAATATCTTTTGAGCTAATATTGTAATATTTTTTACACCACTTTCCAATCAAATGATGCGACATAAAACGAGACATAGGAATTAGTATACATTTCTGAATACAAACTATGACAGGCTAATTCCACAGGAAATCACTTTTGACAGTGAACAAAGCTTTCACAACAAATTAATAGCTAATTTAACGGCCTTGCTCACAGTTTATATTTTGTGTTTTAGAGAAACAAGTGGGGCTTCAATGAATCCAGTGAGAACCCTGGGACCAGCTGTAGCAGCAGGAAACTATAAAGCTATTTGGATCTACCTTACTGCTCCGATTCTTGGCGCTCTCGCTGGGGCAGGTGTTTACTCTGCAGTCAAACTGCCTGATGAGGACGACAACAATCGTGGGAAGCCTTCCCTGGAACACAGTTTCAGAAGGTGATCAATCAGTACATCATCAAACCATTAATTGCATGTTTTAGTAGACGGTGTGCAGTTGTATGAATGTAAAAAACATGTTTATCATTTGATATATGGAAGGCTAGGGTGAGTTTAATAAAACAAAATCCTTCCACAAACTCTCTCCCTCTCCAAATGTACAGGTTTTGAGCAGGATATAACTTATCAATGAACAGATTTGAGCAAGATTTAATGATCGAGAGAGGATAGAAGGATTGACAATAGTACCTAAGTTTGAGAAGGGAACTATATTTGGCAAACTTATGCTACGTGTACGATTGGTGAGTTTTGAATGGATTGTAGTAAAAGAGACTTTTGTAAAACATGTGGTTTAGTTCACAGAACTAGTGACACACGAAGTAGGAAATTTTTGCTTTTATACATTTGTTTGCAATCTTGGAGGGCTACGAAGTTCAGCTGAAAGACCAGTCTCATACACCATTTCACTGGGCTCCCTTCTTGCAAAATTCCAGCCATTGCAACAGTTAGGAAGACGGCTAAATTGCACTAAAACAGATAGAAAATACGGAAAGTATTGTTCATCCATAAGCCTATTAAAAACAAGAAGTAATATTCATCCATAAAGCACTACGAAATTGACATAGGGGAATCCAGCTTATTGTCATATTAACAGTTGCCCTAGTTGCAATTCGAACGCTGGATAACTGGAATATAACTATCTGTTTTGAGTTCAACCTCACTGAAGCCGTTACCTCTATATATCCAATCCAACATAATTAAATCTTTAAAATATTCCCAAAAAAAGATATACTGAATTCATGGATGAAATGACAATCAGACATAAAATTATGATCTGAAAGTTAAGCGAAAAATCCGACAATGGAAGACAGAGGATTTACAGTTAAATGGCAAAGTAATTTACGGCTGCAATAAGTTAGAATTCAATCTTTCTATTTTCTCATGAGTAAATAAGTTAATAGTTCTACAGTTTTTGCCTTAAAATCCCACTACATCTGTCCACTATATTAATTAATCTACTCTAATAAAAGTTTTATGGTCCATAAATAGAAAACATTGATTAAACAAAGAAATTAAGCACCGTGAAATACCGACTCAGATGATCGATCCATTTAAGCCAATTAAACCATTTCCAACGCTTTAGCTTGAGGAGACTGATCCGGGCTCCGATAAATGAAGGATGATTTGTAGAGAGAAAGAACAAGAACAGCGATAACAGTACCAAAGACATCGGCGACAGCGTCCTTGGTAGATGCACCAGCTGACCTGAAAAATCCCAATTCGTCAGCCACCTCCTTAGCAGCGCCGGCAGCGAGTGAGACGATGGATCCGACCCAGATGCTCCTGCGGCGGATGAAAGGGTACCGAGTTTTTTCCGCGATAAAAGAGGAAATGATAGCAATGAAGAAACAGAATAGGACGTGGTAAAGCTTATCTGGGGCTAACCAACCATCTCCTTCCTCCATTTCTTTTCGTTTAGAGCAAACGAAAAGATACTGATTGGAGATATTGCTAAACAAGACGCCAACAAAATGAAGAAGGCGTATTTAGGAGTCACCCCATTAGATTTTCAGCTAAAACAAAACTTCTGATTTATTATGCTCATTTTTCTTTTGTGCTAGTGCCGCCTCATTAATCTACTCAAATTTATAAAGAAAGAACTCTTTTGTAAGGTTAAGAGAAAGGCATCTTTCATGATGATTAAATGGATTCAAATTCAATATCAAACCTCCATTAATAAGTTACAAGGTTTATAAGAACACTGTTTCTTTGCGTTTGGTTGGACTGAGTTGTACTTAAAATAGATACGCAACCACTGGCTCAACCGACTCAGTATTCTACATCATCACTGCTTGAAATACCAAGCAAGAATCCACGGAAAGGCTATTGAGATCAATTGGCCGATAGAAAAAAAAATGAATTTCATTAAAGGCTTCACCAATACAATTCTTATGCCATATAAGAAAGTTTAGCTACTACGTGTTCCAATGACACTATCACCATAATAATACACCCAACATTGAGATCCGGTTGATTATGCTAATTCATCTTGCTGACCAGCTCATTGATGTGATCTTCACGATTGCCTGAATCGCCCCCGTCCGTAAATCGTTTTTTCTTACCCTGCAATGCCTTTTCTGGCTTGTTGAGAGTAAATGGACACAGAAAACTAGTGACCTCCTTGAAATGCGAACCAACATTAGCAATCTCGTTCACAATGTCTTCTAAGCATAAAATACCATACTGACCCAATGCCTGTAAAACAGTATAGTTACTAAACAGGAATTCCCACCAGCTAAAATACGATAATAAGAGAGAATGTAGCTTCAACCAAAGGGAAAAGAAAGGAACTTATGGTACCTGTTCAACAACGTCATTGCTAGTTAAAGGCACTCTCTGGTTATCAGTTTTTCCTACACCTTTCTTGTAAAGCAGATCCCTGATGTTCTTGAGATTTGGATATCTTCACAAGCATGAACAAATCGATTACAAAATTTTCTAGGTAATAAAAAACACTTCATGCTAGCATGCATTTGAAAATAAAAGAAAAGGTTATTATGCTAAAGAGAGCTTTTAACCTGAATAATGCATAATTTTGTGAATTCAACATTAACCAAAATGATGCAAATTTCATCCACAGTGCTGAGTACTGACTTGCGTTACTTTTTACTCAAACGTACAATGGCCAAAAAGTAAGCAGAGGTAATGAGCATTTGATCCTTTAAGTACATTGAATAGGCACCGAGGTGTGGTAATTAGAGATACGCAGTGCCAGCAAGAGATGACAGAGTTTCAAACGTGCCTCAATGGCAGATGAGGCACGACTAATTTATAACTTTGAAAGAGACAAAAAGATGTGTGTAGAACAGTGTCTTTCCACTCATTCAATTATTAAATTATTAGTATGGATGTGTGCGATGAAACTGTCCCACCAAATTTATTTCGTCCTACAGTACAGCTAAACAAGTCATGCATCATTTGTATGACTGAAACATAGAATTGACCAGCTGGTATGAGTAACTTTCAAATTCCCCTCCTGTTTAGGAAAGTTCAAATGTGCCTTACCCAAACAATCATTTGCCCATTTAATTGTTAGCCACTAAATATTTTAATGAAGAATTCCATAAGTTATAATTTACAGTGGCATGAAGTTACTTTGGCGACCTGATTGCATCAGTTAATGACCTAGCATTTATCAGGTTATAACTTGGTTAGAATGATAAGCATTTCAACATAAAAAAGAAGCAAAAGGTAGAAACAGCTGGAGCGAAAACCAAGAAGGTAGAAACAGCGTGATACCCTTTAAAAAGATAGGGGTGGCTCTTTGGTTACAGCATACTATAATTAAGGAAGTACCTTGTCCAAATTTAGTTACTGCTGCAGTACATCAGCCAGTCATGCAGTTGTAAATGTTGGTCATTCTAAGACACCGACTGAAGCACCTTAATACTATGATTAAACTAGATTTTTGACAGCATATTTAACTTGGCAAGACTAATTTTAGCCAAGAGAGAGCAAGTCAAGCACCTTACGACATGTATCAAGGACAATTAAAATAGGCCGATATGCCTATGTTAACTGATTAGAGGTTGAATGGTTTAAGGATATCCAGAAAATAGAGTTGAACAATGTTGAGCAGCAAAACAGCACAAAGATTATTTCAACATACCCATATGTGACGTAAGGCTCCACCTTTTGCAGAATATCCAATATTCTTGCATTTGCCTTCACAAAGACACCACTGAAGATTTTCCGCAGCCTCAAAGAGTACAAAAGCTTACGTGTTTGTGGATGCATATCAGATTTCCTAAAGTGAATAAAAGATATTAGGACCCAAAAGCAAATTATCCAAGCAAAAAGTAAAAAGTATATAACCGTAAAACCAGGAACCCACCCTCCAATGCGTATGACAAAAAGGAGACTGGAATCGGACGTGACCAACGGGCGCCTGGATCTTTTCTTTCCCCTTTGTTTCATTTGGACAAGGTCCATCTCCTAAACATATATAAAAACAATACACCACAGTTTATAAATCAGATTCATGCAAGTTGACTAATGAGAAAAGGGATCAAACAACCAGATACAGGAGACTTCATATAATTGATGTAGCAGAAGAAAGAGCATGCAAAGGCAATCAAACATTAAGCAAATATACAAGAACCACCGGGCACTGGGCTGCTTAGGCTTCATAGGTAAATCAACATACCATGTCAATTCCATAGTGATTGTCATAATCAGTAAGCATATTATATTTCACTAACTTTATTATAAACTGAAACTCAATTAAAACAAAAGCTACAATTCAAATAATAAACGTTCAGATATAAGTACCTTATCCCTGTACTCGCGAATGAACTGCTCGGGTTTCTTGATGACAAAACTATCAGATTTAAGTTTCTTGACTTTCTGCTCTAGCTGGAGTTTTCTTCTGATAGCCCATTCTTCATTATTCCTCCTCTTTTTCAGAACCACTTCTGGTATATAATTTAAAGCCTGTGGTACCTCTTCTGTCATTCTTAATTATTCTATCTCTGATGAGCAAAGCAAAATTTTGTCAGTTACTTTGATCTCAATTTAGGGATCCTTTTAAATACTTGAAGTCATAAGAAATGGTAATATTACAAATCATAAGAATTACAAAAAATAGCCAATTCATTCATAACGAAAAAGAAAGAGACTTACGAATGGATAGGAGCAAACGAGGCACAGTGGTGAAGGAGGTTTAGGGTTTTAGATTCTGGCTGCTCCCTTTTCACCCTCTTTACAAGTTGACGGGCCGGATCCTAATAAAGTTGGGCCCTTTTGTTTAGGCAAACTTACAGAAATGAGATTTTTACCCCACATAACCATTCCCAACCCTTATCCACTTTTTGTAACCAAATTTTGTCATTTCTTTCTATTCCTAGTATATTTATTAAATACAATTTGATTATATAAATATTTAAAAAATATGGGACAAATATATATGTGTATAGAAGGTATATACAAAATATCAATCTATTATATTTGATATTTTAATTATAAATTAAATTTTAAATATAAATATTATGGCTATATTATATTAGTGCTAACTGACTTATTAATATGAAATATTGTGGGCTATTTATGTGGAAATTCCTACAGAAATATCACTTTCTGCCACCTGGTAAGGATATCCGAAGGAAAAAGTCTTACAAAATTAGTCATTTTTGGCGATCGTCAGATTCTTCTAGTGGTAAGGACCTGACGATCACCAGCATGACATTCGCTAATTCCTTGCTAATATAAAAATCTGACGATCATAGAAATGTCATTTTTTGTAAAATTTTCTTAGAGTGATCAAAATTATAGGAGCAATGCCGAAAGTGTCCATTTTGTTCAAAAAGCTTTGTTGTTGATTTTGATGGAGAGCCAGTTTTTGGCCGCTCAACAAGCAATAGCCATCATTTGCAACCTCATAGGAAAGTAGTTACTACGTGGTTGTTCATCAAAACACGCACGTATTTAGACCTTGAGCGTAATACTCATATATTTTTTCCTTGCTCGTAATTAAATTTCTACATTTCTTAAAAGTTTGAAAGAAAAGACATCACATTTCACGTAAAAAAAGACTTTGAAAAAGATATAGAACACTAAGCTAGCGTTTGGACATAGATTCCCAAATAGTTTTTTGGAAACACTTTTTGGGTGAAATTTGATATAAAAATAAAAAAGTATTTGGACATATTTTTTGGCTCGGAAAGAGCCTTTGAACTCTTATAAAAATGAAGTTTGATATGTAAAATCAATTTTTTGGCTCAAAAAGAGCTAAAGCCTTTGAGCTCTTTTTGGGCGTTTTGGACTTTTTGGGCGAAATTTTGACAAAACAGCATAAACAAACAATTCTTCTCTCAAAAACATTCAAAAAATGTCCCCAAAAACTATAAACAAATGGGGGCTAAACTTCATGAAAAAAAAAAAAACACCAGTTTTATGAAGAAAAAAAAAACTAAAACTAACCTCCATAAAAATCTACTACTAGAATTTACTACAAAGTTCCAACTAAACTTCAAAAAAATATCTATTTATAAGTTTTTTTTTGTTTTTTTTTTTTTTTTTTGTATTTAGTTCAGAGTTTCATGTATGAATAGTTGAAGGTTGGATTATAAGTTAAATAATTCTTTTATAGGGTTTGAAACTGTAAGAGCACATCATAAAATATCTATTTATAAATTAGGGACACTTACAAAAATACCCACAAAATCTTAAATAATTACAGTCATTATCCACTACTTTTAAATATTACCCGACTTACCCACTAAACTATTTACCCATTCTATCCATCCAGACTTGTATACAATAGTTTATGCAGTATACCATGAAGATATACACATATAAGGTATAATAAAGGTATACAGTAATAAATGGGCCTCCAGACTTTTATACCATAATTTATGCAGTATACCTTAAAGGTATACATCGATAAGGCATAACAAAAGTATACAATAATAAATGGGTAGGTTGGGTAAATACTTTTAATTTTATATGTAGTATAATTTTTAATGAGCATAACTAATAAATACTTTAAATTTCATGGGTATAGAGTGTAAAAATCTCTATAAATTATCCATATTAACTAGCCGACTCAAACACTAAAATTTCATTAAGTGGTCAAAGAGGTTGCTATTGTTTTGTTTGTAGTCGAGCAGTACAAAGTGTTTAATTTTAGTCATTTAAGGAGATCCGCCAAGATTCACGATGACTTTATCGATCTACGCTTTGAAATTATGTGAGAAAGGAGTAATTTTGATGACTAGCTCATATAAAATAATCAGCCATCAATTACAAATATTCAGAAAAGTAGTCATATTTTTAAAACACGCATTTTTTTTAAGATTAATCACAGTAGAAGCATCTGAGAATGTAAATAAAACTCCAGTAAAAAAATTTGAAGTTTAGTTCAAAGTTCCAAAAAAAAATTCCTGAAGCTTCATGATCACTAGTCTACCACATTGGTTATACGTAGATGCTCAACATTTAGTAATATATATCACCATATAAAGTGAATTTTGACATATATACACTATATTATTTTTTGAGAAAGGTTATTTTCGGGTCATTTCTAGAGACTATTATAGCCTCGCCCCTAATTATGATGAACACATCCTTTCAAAATCCTAAATCCGTCTCTAACTCCACCCTCCATCCCATCCCACCCCATATACACCCACCAACCCCCACCCACCGATCCCGCTCCCGCTCCCGCAACACACCCATGCCCCCCCATAACCCCCACCCCAACCCTCATACCAACACCTCCATACCACCTGTTATTAGATTGTTAGTAAGTCTATTACTATTTGGCAACCTAAAAAAATTACTTATTACCAAACACACCCTAAAACTGAACACTTCTTAAGGTGTGCATGCCGTTAACTAAACAGTGACGGCGGCCGACAGGCCACTCAACGAAATTTACTACATATCCGTCTGGACAACTTCTGGAAAATGTTTTTGCATATGCAATTCTAGGTTTATTTATTTTTGTGCATATTTTAAGTTGACCAAGAACTTTTTTTTTTTTTTTTTTAAAAGATCCCTGGAAGCAATTCTGGAAATATCAATTTCATAAAAGAAAAATAAGTTAGCAAAAAGATTGAAAAAACTTAAACAAACACATTTTATTCCACATTTTCAACATAATTCTCCTCGAGCAACTCAGTTGCATATTTTATATTCTATTTCCGCGTACTCCTCATAACTAACTACGAATTATGAGCTTTGTATGAAATACAACGTGTTAAACAAGTGAGATTGGCAAACCTTGTTGCAAAAATCGATGTTGAATGAAGTACAATATTCGAAGGTATAGTGAAGACTGTCAAAATAATAAGAAGATTTTTCAGTCAAAACAAATATTACTTGGTCACTTTGCCAATACATAAGGTGATTAATTATTGCCATGACACGGAATGACTTGTTCCAAATCATGTGTGTAAAAGACGGTCATATACTTTAGTGGAAACTTTAGTAACCAAATTAAAGGGCCACTTTCTAATGTCAAATACTTCAATACATAGACCAATGAATTTAGTCATTAAGCGTTTGGCGTAAGCTTTTTGTCAGATCATTCATATGTATCCCATGAATGAAGATATGCGAATGATGAATTACTGAAAGCAACTTCTTGAATGGACTGATGAAAGCCGAAAGTAAGAAGATGTATAATTGATGCATGCAGTGCTTGATATCTATGTGAAATAATATAAAATATACCACACTTAACAAGTTGCGGTGTAGTGAATAAAATTAACTCAACCCCTTAATCAAAATCTCAAGTTTGAATTTTGAAAACAAATAAATCTTTGGTATCAAATGTTTCCTCATTAAATTTAATGGATTTTACACAATACAAATCTAAACTTAATTGCGTCATTTTCTAATATCACATGGTTAAAAAGTTATACGTAAGGATAAAGAAAAAAATGCAAAGAAACTAGCTAGTACTTTCTTTTTCAATGTTTCCTTTTGTTTTTCTCTTCCCAAAACATTTGATTGTACAAAGATACACAGACAAAGAAATCTAACATGAGTTGAGAGGCTTTGGGTCCCAATTCTTTACTTTGATTAGACAAAGCAAACCCTTAACCACACAAATCTTTAAGAATCCGCCAAGATCATAACTTTTTTCTATCCTCTCATTTTAGCATTGGACAAAAACTATAAGATCATTCCCAAAAGACCAGCTGATTTTTTCTTTTTTCTTTAATCGAAGTATCCATCTGATATTTTGATTTCAAACAACTATTTTAGTGATGTATGTGTCATGGAGAAATGATGCTTATATACTATATCTAAAGAGGCTTTACAATTTAGCGTAAAAATTGATCTCATGCATGTTGTGTTGTTTCATGTTGATGATATATTATATTTCATGGCCAGTGCCTCTGCCTAGGACAGCACTAACTCTTTTGCACATTAGGGGACCCTTTTCCTCCATCTGTTTCCCGTCTAATTGTCGGCCATTTGTCTTAACAAAGTTGCATAAAGACAATTTCCACACCAAGCAATATAATACTAGTATTGGCTACCAGATTATATATCTAGCAATTTGATATAAACTATATATTGTCAATTTAGCTTTTCTTTTGAGTAACTTGATTCCTTCATATATAGGATTGTAGTTAAATTTGATAGAAGTTTGGATTCTTTTTGGGATATACTATGTGTGTTCCATGGTTTGAGCCTTTTTTGATATAACTATCAGGTATATACTCGTTATCCACTGGTTTGATGACTGATTCAGCGCCTTAATTGTAGGACTCATTAGAGGGAAAACTACTTCCAATCGGATCCACGGAGACGGATGTAGAGAATGAGGCGTGGATTCGGCAAAATGTAGGTCTGGCGTATACAATGTACTGTATTAAAAGAATCATTAAATATATACAAAAATCAAGTTGATAACCCAATTAGTTACACTTGCAATTTTTATTTAAAATTTAGAACTTATAATTAAAGTTCAAATTCTAAATCCGCGTATGCCTATCAAGAGTTTGGATTTCTAGTATTCTGCATAAAATAATGCATATTATTGATTTCATAAAAGCCAGATGGCCATCAGAAGCAAAATGGATAATTATTGCTTAAATCGTTGCGTGTAATATGACAAGAGAGAGCAAAAGGGTGGGACGGGGTTGAAAAATTCTAGTTGAATTACTAGAATACAAGACATGAATAATTATATTAAAGAGTCCTAGAAGATGATTAGACATTGACAAATTCTGTGAATAAATATTCATAGCCTCACTATCCCACTTGATGTCATTTCAGTTGTGGAGGAGTACCTAACAATCTAAAATCATACTAAATTCATCCCTTTATCACTCTTTATTGTGCACACAGTTATCTGTATATGTCAAACGCAAATACGTAGAAGTAATTAAAGAGTTCAAATGGCATAACTGTTCTTGAGTTTAGTTAAATTTTATGCACCGATAATATAAAATGTATTCAAACAATCATATAATTTATAAGGTAATGATAGATAAATATCTATGGTTGACATTAATTGGTTCGGTAAAAATACGGAGTAGTACCTAATTAACTTGTTATTGCATGTGAAATTACACTGATAAATTTTGTTTTTGAGTTTGTCTGTGATGTAATGCTAGTTTTAATTACACTTATTCTATTTTTCTCTTTTCTAAATTTAGAGGAGTTAGAGATATTAATGTGAATCGGTTTACTTTCTTCTTTTGATCAATCAAACAAATTTATTAGCTAGTTTGAGTAACATTTTGAAAGGATGTACATGTATTTTCCTACTTTTGCCAGAGTTACAGAAATATACACGGAAATATTAATACATTTGATAGAACTGTGACAGCCATGAATATTCTTTATGTTGCGTTAATAATGTATTCCAAATTCAGATACAGTAATTTGTTTGCATGAATTACATGAATGTGTCACTTAGAGTACGTTTAATCATTTTCAAACAACATAGGCACTAATGGTGGTATTTATAATCACATATGAGCACATGAATACTTCTGCTGGTATGTTTAATATCTGCAGAGAACTATACTTTAAGAATAATAGTGGACTTTGATGAACAGTTTGTACTATTTTCACAAGTGCATTGATATTGGAGCAGTTTCACTTACAAATGTAGTTCTCCTTCGTCCAAATAAAGTGGCCAAACTCTATGCATTGTTTCTTTGTTTTATTTTGGAAAGCTTGGTCCACTTTTTTCTCATTATTGATTACTGTACTATTTTGTGTCTATGTATTATTATAAAGATATACCGGTATGAGTCTCTACTTAATTTACACTTAATGTTATCAAACTTGGATTTGGAACATCATATATTCAACTAATCACAGGGCTTTGACACATCTTTACTAATAATACCTGCTCAATTATTTTCTTATTTTCGGCTAGTAACAAGTTTCCTTTCGAGATATAAATAAGCACAGGCATATTAACTTAGAAATATGCACAAGCATTGGGGAGGGAATTAATGAGAAGAAATGAGGCGACAAGGATTATACTAATTCTGGTTTGATTCATTAAGTATTTAGGATGACTTTTAGACTCACAAATTCTGTCTTAGTGGCTTTCGATCACATAATTGTTCTGTAGACGAGAACTTGCTTAATGCCATCGACAGCCTGATTACATAGGTATCTTTCAGATCTACTAAGAATCTGTTTGACGAAGCTTCTGAAAAGTCAAAAGTACTTAATTTTTTTTCTTTCAGAAAAAGCTTATTTTGGAAATATCATACTAGCCGAATGTTAGTGTGCTTGCTCAAGTAGTTTACGGTCAAGAGCTTCCCATGTTCCTCCAAAGCAAGAAAAAATCAGTTGCCATGGTTAAGAAAAAAAATACAATTAACTGAGATACATATTTGTAATATCAAGCATGGTGAAATATCAGAAAAACAATAATTAGTCTATCTTCTTGCTTCTGGAACTCATATTAGGCGATGCTATTATTAAATGTAAAATTATAAGTACTCCATCTTTTAATAACATCTTCATATCATTCTTTAGAATTGATGAAATTAGATGTGAACTATTTATGGTACTTCTGATATAATTTAGTAAGGAAAAGTCGATGCATTCATATCCTCTAATTAATCCATTTGGACCAATAAATTTTTTTACATTTAATGTTCAATTATTTTCCTAGAGAAAAATCAGGTTAGGAAATAATAAGATATAAGAAACAGGATCCTTAATCCTTTATTGACGAAATAGTAAAAGTGAAAGCATATATGTGAATGAAGTAAACGACTAAATTAGCGGCAAAGAAGAAAAGAATAACGTACGCATTTTAAAAGTAATTAGGGCATTTTTCTACTTATTGTAGAAATCATATACGCTATTAATTAATGCAACGGAGTAACAGCAGATTGCACTTGCAGTTTTTTCCCAATAAATATTACTTACTGTTCATTATTTGATTATTTTCTAAAAATGTTTTTAATAAAGAAGCTAAAGTAAATGCATCAGAAGTTGATTTTGCTGCATCAGAAGTTGATTTTGCTAGTTCGAATTTAAAGAAAACGTACATGATAGATAATCAGTTTGATCTACAAACCAGGAATATGACAGGCGTGAAAATATGCATGATATAATTTTTCTCCCCCTTTTTTCTCAAATAATTTTTTAAAATACCTACTTTACCTTTCAGATTATCAAATTTTATCTTTCTTCTTTAATAAATGATACTTTTTAAAACGAATTAATGAAAAAAGTAAAAGGAATAATAATCGGATATATATGTTAATGACTCCGTAAATAATGAAATACTTGCTAAACATAAAAAAGTTAGTTTAAAAAAATATCTTATGTCATCAACTTTTAATAGAAATCAAAACTCAAAATTAGTCTATACTTAATGCATGCAATACAATAAAAAAAGACACCAAAAATATAGCTAGAGTTTACAAAAAATTAAAAATATCATATATCTATACTCGTATTTAAGTTAAAATTTAATTTATACTAATCAAATTCAAACATTCATATACAAAATAAAGAATAAGATAGAAAATAAAATTGAAATAAACACACACACACATCATGTAGACATTATGTACATACACATCATCCTCAGTCCACTTAACTAAAATAACAATCATAATGAATATCATTATATTTTGTAATAATATTATATTTTTTATAATGCTAATGAACTTAAATTAATATAATAAAAAATAATATTACTATTTAAATTTATGTAGAACATCTTGGTGAAAAAAATTATATCATAATATAAAAATGTATCACATGGTAGATTAGGGAAGATACGAATAGTATGCGGGCTAGAACAACTAGTTGTATTGGTGGAGGAGCAGCTAAAGAGGTGCTAGGGGTCTCGAAGAATAAGCCTAATAGATATAGAGTAGATTGGTGGTGGCATAAAGAGGTTCAAGAGAAAGTGGAGGCCAAAAATGTCACATACATAGATAAAACTAGTGGAAGCAGAGATGAGAAAGAGAAGAGAACGAACAAGAAAAAATATAAGATCGCGAAAAAGGAGGCGAAGCCAGCGGTTTCGGGTATGAAAACGAAAACTTTTGAACGCCTGTACAAATAAATAACAGAAATGGCAGGGAAAAGAAGCTCTATAGGCTTGCCAGGGCGAGGAAAAGGTGGTAGCGCGACCTACACTAAGTGAAGTCCATTAAAGACGAGGATGACACTGTTTTGGTGGAAGATGCTCACATTAAATGGAGATGACAAGCTTACTTTCATAAACTCTTGAATGAGCAGGGGAACATGAGTGTTGTGTTGGGCCATTTAGAGAACTTTGCAGATAATCACGAGTTTAGAGATTGTGCGTGTATAAGAGTCGAAGAGGTTAAAGAGATAATTAGTAAGATGAGAGGGGAACGAGCGACCGGGCCTGACGAAATTTCAGTGAAATTTTGGAAGAGTGCAGGCATAACATGTATGGAGTCACTTACTGGGTTGTTCAATGTCATCCTTAGGACCGGCAAGATGCTCGAAGAATGTATGTGGAGTACTATGTTGTCGTTGTACAAGAACAAGAGGGATATTCAAAATTTCAACAACTATAGGGGTATCGAGTTTCTAAGCCACTACTATGAAAGTGTGAGAAAGAGTGGTAGAGAAGAGGATGAGGATGGAGGTGACTATTTTCGAAAACCAATTTGGATATATGGATGAGAGATCGACTACATACATACATTTTCTAAGAAGGTTGGTTGCGAATTATAGGGACAAGAAAAAAGGTACTTACATACGATGTTAATTGACCTAGAAAAGGCATATGACGAAATTCTTAGGGAGGTACTGTGGAGATGTCTCCAAGTTGAAGGTATACCTGTGTCATACATCAAAGCAATTAAGGACATGTATGTCGGACCGAAAACACGAGTGCGAACAATAGAAGATGACTCAGAACACTTTCCTGTTGAGATGAAGCTACATCAGGGGGTCAGCTCTTAGCTCATTTTTATTTTCTCTGGTGGTGGATGAATTAACAAGGAGTTTTCAAGGGGGAGGTACCATGATGTATGTTATTTGTAGATGTCATAGTTTTGGTTGATGAGACTCGTGGCAGAGTTAGGATAAGCTGAAGGTGTGTAGGCAGACTCTCGAGTCTAAAGGTTTCAAACTGAGCAGAATGAAAACAGAGTATATGGAGTGCAAGTTTAGTGATGAATCTCAAGAGTCAGTGTGGAAGTGATGATTGATACACAAGCCATCCCCAAGAAATGAAGTATCAGTTATCTTGGATCAATTACCAAGGTAATGGAGAAATTGACGAGGATGTCACACATCGAGTTGGGGCTGGTTAGATGAAGTGGAGGCTCGCTTCTGGGGTCCTATACGATAAGAAAGTGCCACTAGGCTTAAAGGTAAGTTCTAAAAAATAGTCGTTAGACCAGCTTTGTTGTATGATGTAGAATGTTGGCCAATAAAGGCCGCTCACGCTCAGAATATGAGCGTAGCAGAGATGAGAATGCTTAGATGAATGTGTGAGTGTGCTAAGATGGATAGATCAGGAGCGATGTCATTTGCGACAAGGTTGAAGTGGTTGTTATGGTGGACAAGAAGCGAGGCTGAGGTGGTTTAGACATATCAAGAGGAGGAGTGCAAATGCTCCGGTGAGGAGGTGCAAGCGGTTGGCGGTGCTGAGCCTACGGAGAGGCAGATGTAGACCAAAGAATTTGGGTGGGATGATTAGACATGACATAGCTCACCTATAGATTACCGAGGACATGACCCTAGATCGGAAAACGTGGTGGTCGAGGATTAGAGTTGAAGGATAGATAGTAGTCGAGTGATTTTTTTCTGTATTAGCAGCACTATTATTTCAATATATTCTATGTCCAGCTTATGTTTTCGTTTTTATTTGCAATTTGTATTCCTTATCTATCTTGAGCATGCTCGTATTTTTCTGTCAGGATTTTATTTATTTTGGTAATGTCATATTTCTTCATTCATACATATTTTCTGAATATTTTATTTAGCCAAGAGTATATCGAAAACGGCCTAGGAATTGTAGCTGCAATTTTTTTTACGCTGTCAATAATTTTAACTTATTATAAGATATGTCGGTTACCAATTATTTTAGATAGGTCTTCTAGTCTTTGTAAACTGAGAATCAATTGATTTGGTGAAGATAAGGTTTCATAACGTTCAGTAAAACAGAAACATGAGAATTCCAAAAATGGGAAAAACGAAGAGGACAAGAATATAGACTGTCCAAAATAGGCAGGAGAGGAATAGACAAGGAAAAAAAGTAAAGAAAACATTAACTGGGGTCTATATGCTACTAGGAGAAAGAAGTTCAGACAGAGGTGTTTCCTTTGTGAGTTTCCATCAAAGCTCTTATAATAACACACATGCCTATATATCTCTTTCTCTATCTGTATTATTATTACTCAAAATTCTCTTTGGAGTAGCCTTTCTTTTTTTACTATAATAAGCCATTGTAACTGTAGTATCTCCTTCATTCCTTACATAGTACCAAGCATTAAATTCTCAATCAATAAACATTTACTTTTTTTCTTGCTTTTACACCCAATAATATTTCATCATTCATCATCATATACAAACTGGCTGAAAGTGCAATCCTAGTCCCACCTTCACCTCCTTGATATCCATATGAAATTTCTCTAGCTCATCAGATCATCAGCCATATTGTACTTATTCTGATCTCAAAGTTCAACCTCAACCTCAATTTCTGTCCCACAACAATTGCCGAAATAAGTACTCCACAGAAATGGAGAAACTAGAAGGTCAAGCAAAACATGATCAAGTGTTACAAGATCAACAAGAAAACGACGATGGTGATCTTATTTTAGATCTATGCCTCGATCATGGATCGAACCTTTTCAAACAAATGAGTGAAAATGCAAGTTCATCAGATGCATCTCGAGGTAATAACAATGAAACTGAGCCCCGTGTATTTTCTTGTAACTATTGTCAAAGGAAATTTTACAGTTCACAAGCCCTTGGTGGCCACCAAAATGTACATAAACGGGAGAGAACAATGGCTAAAAGAGGACAAAGGCCTGCATCATCCGCTTCTTTTGGTTATGACAAATATTCAAGTATGGCTTCACTTCCTTTGCATGGTTCATTCAATAGGTCTCTTGGTATTCAAGTCCATTCCATGATTCATAAGCCCAGTAACAGTTTTCTGGGCTCAAATGGAGCTTTTGGTGCACCACTATATGGACATCCTGGTTGGTTGAGAAGGCCCATGGATCAACAACCTGCCATTGGACGCCTTGCGCCGGAAAATTATAATTGCCACGTGGGAACATCAGCAGGTGGTATTGGTGCTGCTAGGTTTGATAATAACATCCAAAAATTTCCTGCAGTGGTTGATGGTATGTCAGCATACAGATGGGATAGTGGTGGTGGTCCTCATCCCAAGTCAAATAATCAAGAAGAATTGAAGAAACTTGACTTGTCTCTCAAACTCTAAGTAGTATATTAGTACTATAGTATACTACTAGTTGATTTAAGTTGGTTTTCTTACAACTTTCGGATGTTGATTCAGATTTATTTTCTTTTCAAATTTCGTACTTAGTATTTTCTGGTCAATTAGGTCCACTGTAAATGTTCTTATTATGGTTGCAGTCCGCAGACGGACGAATTAATTCTTATGATGTGATTCGCAACATTTTGATAAATATCTTTTGAATGATCCGGTAAGATGTATATAAGCTAAAGTTGTGGTAAAGATTATTCAAATCTTGCTTCCATTGGACAACCGATATAAGTACACTTAACAGTTAGTGTTAGTTACATTATTGAGTTGAAGGTTTACACAAGTTGGAAATGCATGTTTCACAACTCTAATTAAGTCCACAAATGCCTGGCCTTGGAAACTGATGGATCTATTCATCTATTTTGAATATGTGACAAATGCACATACCGACAAAAATCCGTACCGTTTGATGAATTAATAACAACTACTACTACAAATAATCAATGGTTGAGATTTTATCCACAATGGGGTGTGTGAAGTTGATGAAATAGACTATCTATTGAAGGGTCTTTCTCATTAGGTTGGTGGAGGCATGTGGAAATTAAAGTATAAGTTTCTGTAATGACTTTTGTCCACGCTCATTATATTAGATCTTTTCAAGTTAAGCTATTCTATCACATCATTTTCGATCCTCATATATTTTAATGCTGTAAAATCTTGATTGCATTGATTTCTTACCTAAGAAATCTTTTGAACAGGAACATTACACAATTGAGGTGGGACCAAATTAGGCTTTATGATGGATTTTAAACTCAATCATGTCATTTTCGCAAAGTAATCCAACTCAAAGCAACAAACAAAAAACAAACTGACCTCCACTAATTAATACAAAGGCATGATGTGTGTGTAAAGAGATAAGTTGATGAGGATTAGTTTCATGATTAATCATGTTGAGGAAGAGACATTTAGCGCGTGCAAGAGAACATCCTAATTTGTCTCTGTACGTGAAAGCCAACGAAATTAAAGGTTGTAGGGCTGGTGACATACTGAAGTTACAGAGGAAATATGTTTCTCTAGTGTTTTTATGGAACAAAAAACGACAAATAATAGTTCGAAAACTTTAAAATGGACAAAGTAGGGCCAAATGTAGTGTAATTTCATTGCCTTGATTGATGGTACTTTCTTTTTCCCTTCATTTTCAGCAGCTAATGAAAGCAAAATATGTACAACTTAGTAGCTCCTCAACCACCACCATTAAACTCTTTGATCCAAAGTATGAGCGAACAGCCACATGACATTCCAGGTATCAAACAAAACAACTCAAGACTATTGTCACATAACCTCTCGGAAAAATTGAGTTTAACTTTAGTGTAAACAAATTTTACTACTTATAGTATGATGTCACTTGTTACTATAATAAGTCCTTTACTATCAATACTAGCTACAAAAGTATTGTGTAATCCTGAATTGATATCTACCCTAGAAGTGTTGTTTTTTGTTCACCTTCAAGTAAGGTTATCACTTAAACAAACTGCATCAATTAAGGTTAAATGGGGTCACACATAACCTGCTCCAACTTGCTTGATTATTGAGGCCGAGTAGCAATAGCAGCTGGAGTAGTGAACAAAATTCATTTCCGTAAGGCCACTTGCACATATAGTACAAGAGGAGTTGTCTATACAAAATCCCAGATTTTATTAGAGAATAAACTGATTTTTTTTTTTTTCAAGAACATATAACGTGTAAGTTTCACATTAAAACGAATCAGCCTTGCCTGTCTTTTTTCCATTGGCATTGACGTGAAAAAGCTTTATTCATTCGTGGGACACTCATTTCTCCACATCACATTCGTCTAGTAAAATCAATTAATACGGAGTATGCTATTTGATGACAAAATTCAACTGACGAAGGACAAGATACCAAAGTAACGTATGCTAAGAGCTCAATAAAGAAAGGTAGTACTAAGTAATCAGAGGACATGAAGTAGTAATAAGCCTGCAACTTCATTACTCAAGGACCATAGTTTACTCTTTATAAGGAAGGTATTAAAGACTCATGTCATTTTTACTGAAAGTGCTTCTGCCCCTGTTTGGTAGGTGAAGAAACTATTGAAGAAAAGGAGAACCCCACTTTCCTTTTCCATGTGCCTTTCATGGAGAAACTGCTAGTTTATCTGTATATAGTTAAATAATCTGCAAGTTGTATCCAAGACAAACCAGCCAATGTGTATGACCCAGATGATAATGCTAGTATTGTCTTTGATGTTGCTTTCCCTTCCTAAAGCAACTCCCACCCTGAAGACAATATTCAGACTAGGAAAGCAACAACGTTGGACAACTCAAATCAACCACTAATATAGTACTAGTACCATAAGATGTTTCTGCAGATTCATACCCAGTTGGTCAAATTGCAATAAAAGTTTCCGCTTTTTCGATGGTTTGACCAATTTTAAACCATTAAATTCAACATACCACAGGCTTATGTAGTGGTAGAAAACTGATGGCCACTACCTAGACACTATGAGGAATAAGCATAGTACCAAGGAATAATTGATCTACTGTTTCACACGACCGATGCACTCTCCCCCATTACTGGATATAGCTTAGATCATCAAACAAGTCTTTGAGCTGATGAATCAATGAGTATATCTTAATTCTGCAAAGGCTTAATCATAGTGAGTGGATGTAGCCAAAAACAGTGAGAATCCAGTGAAATAACAATCACCAACCTTACTTATAAGCAGAATAAGACTTCTATATATAGCAGCGCCTTCCTTAAATTCTCAAGAATTACATTAATTAGCTTACAAAATGAAAAAAGGGAGTCCAATGATGAAGTAGAACAGAAGAGTGATTGACTTCCAATGAGAATTCTAAAATAAGAGAGTTGAGTTAGTCAGATAAATAGTGAATACCTACTACATAATCTCACAAACACATGCAAACAGGAGTGCAAGAGTCCACTTAAACCAGTATTATAGGTTAGATGCAGACAAGTGTAATGTTACATGCCCACTCCCAATTAAGAAATACACAGTCAATCTGACTAGATAAAATATCAGCAAATAATCTAAGATAATCATAACCTAAGTTTCTAACAGACAGTAAAGTTGGAGGACAGCTGAGGGAAGGACTGCATCAAAAAAAGATTTTATCGAAGATGTTCAGTAACTGCAGCATAAAATGTGAAACAGCGTACACCAGGAAATTTAGAAAAGCAGCAAATGATTGACAAAAGAAAAGGGACACACAAAATTATATATAGCTAAATATAATTTATCTTTACCAGCAATATAGAAACTGGACTTTTTCGTCATTCAAAACAGTAGAAAGAATGCCTATATGAGGACACAGTTGCATGAAAACTCCTGAAGTCGAAATAGAAAGCTTTCTCAAAATTGAACCGGCAAAATTCTACTTAGACTAGACATGGCAAACAAATTCGCTACTAAAAATCACGCATACCTCAATACTCTCTATGCATTGCAATATCCTTGTGTAAAAGGTCAATGTAACAGTCCGAAAACTTAACACGTGATGTGGGGCAGTAAAATGAGAAACCTATAAACCCAAATGCATTGACTTCACAGCAAAGTCCACGTTTACACTTAAATAGAAGAATGCAGTCGTGATTTTTGAACTTCACGCAATACATCAACTAATTACCTTTAAAATACAAATAAATCAGGAAGGCCTCCAATTGAGCTAAACCACTTTGTTTCTAATTCTAGACCTGCAAGTATAATATTTGCCAAGTAATGACTCCAGAGCATGCACCACAATTTAAAGCAAGTCAACATTCTCAGGAGAAATACAATCACTATCTCTATTTCCTCTCAAGGAACGATTTGGCTTTTTCCATCCAGCGAACAAATTCAAGTTTATCTTTGTTCTTCATATATTGATGTAAGAATACACAAAGGTCATCAGTTATTCCCCTCGTCTCTAGGAAATCGTAAAGAGAATTCTGCAGTTCATCATCCAGTTCCCTGAAAAATACAAGTTAAAAATGAAGGGCCAATCAAACTACCAGGTAAACTGCAATTGCTAGCAATAGGAGAACATAAGTTGCACAGGAAAAGAAAACAGAAAGGAAATATACCGATGAAAAATTGGGAGTACTATTACCAAAGTCCAAAACAAAACCTATACGAACTAAATAATGGGTCCTCACATAGTTTCAAATTTGAAGAATGATCCATAACCATGGTACAGCAAGAGTTAGGAACGTTTTCATACATTTGCCACTCTTGACATTCTTAAAAACCACATAAGCAAACTCAGTAAAAACTCTTAAATGAGAAATTCTAGCAAACGAGATGGAAATTAAATATAGATACATACTTAAATGCAGGGCCTAGGTAAGGTTGCTCCATTTTGCCCTTTTGCACACGCGTGTAAACTTTACGAATCTCAATGCTGTTTGGCCATGCAGAGCAAACGAACTCCAGCACATCATTGCTTTCTCCCTTGAAAACATTGACAATCATAGTTATGTGAAGTTGCACGTCATCTGCAACAGATACATCACCACCTTTTTTAACAGGAACAGATGCATCAAACATGGTAACTTCAACTTTAATTTCTTCATTCTCTCCAAATTTCTTGTTCAATTTAATCCATTGCTCTCCTGGCCTTTCATCAATGATAAATGAACTAAATTCAGCAATAGGCTGCAATTCAATAATCACAAAAAATTAGCATTTGAGACATTGCTGAATCACACTATTCAATGTAAAAAAGATAAGCCACTAACGAGCCAAAATGATAGTATATAATATAGTCCACAGCTTACTTTTTGCGACACGAGGAGGAGGAGGAGGAGGATACTTGTTAAAGTCAGTCCACATTACATGTATCAGCCAAGAATACACAGGAGGAGGAGGAGGAGGAGGAGGAGGAGGAGGATACTTGTTAAAGTCAGTCCACATTACATGTATCAGCCAAGAATACACAGGAGGAGGAGGAGGAGGAGGAGGAGGAGGAGGATACTTGTTAAAGTCAGTCCACATTACATGTATCAGCCAAGAATACACAGGAGGAGGAGGAGGAGGAGGAGGCTACTTGTTAAAGTCAGTCCACATTACATGTATCAGCCAAGAATACACAGGAGGAGGAGGAGGAGGAGGAGGCTACTTGTTAAAGTCAGTCCACATTACATGTATCAGCCAAGAATACACAGGAGGAGGAGGAGGAGGAGGAGGAGGCTACTTGTTAAAGTCAGTCCACATTACATGTATCAGCCAAGAATACACAGGAGGAGGAGGAGGAGGAGGAGGAGGAGGCTACTTGTTAAAGTCAGTCCACATTACATGTATCAGCCAAGAATACACAGGAGGAGGAGGAGGAGGAGGAGGAGGAGGCTACTTGTTAAAGTCAGTCCACATTACATGTATCAGCCGGCTGAGGAGGAGGAGGAGGCTACTTGTTAAAGTCAGTCCACATTACATGTATCAGCCGGCTACTTGTTAAAGTCAGTCCACATTACATGTATCAGCCAAGAATACACATGATGAGGAGGAGGAGGAGGAGGCTACTTGTTAAAGTCAGTCCACATTACATGTATCAGCCAAGAATACACATCTCTCTAGCATTACAAACTCCATCTTCCAGAGGTAACTACCACAAGCTTTATTCATCATGTATGTACGTTGTAGTAGAAATCAGGACGTGGTAGCTACATGACACAACATTCAGACCTGATCTTCTAATGTACGAATCGTGTGGTGTGATACACATATTTTGTTGCGTAATTGAGTTAATTAATACACATGTATTCTTGAATACTTCAGATCAAATGATGACAGTACTTAACAATCAAACATATCCTCTACGAAGCTAAAGTTCAAGACTTCATTTTTCACCTTTAGCTAACAAGAAAAACCTTAGATCTTTTAATCTGTGTAGTCACCCATACAAGCTGCATAACAAAAGGGCCGAACCTACTTTAAGAAACACAGAAAATCTATCAGGCCCGCCCATCCAACAGTCATACGTTCAGAGAATGGTAAAGCTCGTATCTTTTTGACTACTCCAGGGAGAAACAAAGAGCAAGGGGGTGAAGCATAAAAATTTGACAAGGTTCATCTCTTTTGATTAAAAGGATATTATATGAAACAATGAATTGGTAAAGATTCAATTGTCTGCTAAAACATTGGCATATAGGACTACCTGAAATAAACCAAAGGAACTAATACAATTACCACTATCATATACTACTGGTCCGATTAATCTAAATTTGCATCTAAGGGGGTAAAGTGTTTCCTAACAAGAAATGAGAAAATGGGGGTACCTGAGAGGGAGGAGAATGATCAAGCTCGTAGCTAATCTCGTTGCGGAGTAATCTGAGAATGTTACCTTCAAATGCTTCCTTACGCATCTCCGATATGTAATTTCTACTGCTTGTTAAATTAAACATTACTGGCTGCTGAAGCAATAGCCGTTTGGCTATTCCTGCAAAGGGTCTCACTAAGCGACGAGCCATTTTTGCCGATGAATTGGGGGAAACGAAGGGCTTAAGGAGGGTTTAACACTCTTCAATCATACTCCTACCTCCATGGAAATCTTTCATGGGCTTAACGGCAATTTTGTATAAAAGGCCTTTTCTGCATCTGCAATTTAATTTCTGGCCTCGGTAGTTAGCTCAATGGACTAATAAATGTGTTTACAAAAGGAAATTTTCATCCAACTTATTTTGAAGAGAAATTTAAAGTGGGACCATGGGATGCAAATAATCTCTTTTTTAATATTGGTTCTCCTATTTTCTGGACTTGATAATTAAGTCGTCACATCCATGATTAGATGTTGAATTCACAGAGACACAGGCGAAGGTAGTCTTGTGGTGGATTCTTGAATGAATGATAACTGTAAATATTGATCTTCTAAGAACTACCAAACTAATGTCTAAATGAGCTTCATTTTCTCCACCTGCACATTTCACAAGGTGGTGCTCGAATTTGGCTAGCAAATTGCTCAAAGTACCTTTTTTGAAATTATACATTCTCATGTACCCAGTTTCTCAACAAAAGAATGCTATTGTCAAATGTTTGTGCTCCAAAATTCTGCTTTTCCGCTTATGGAAACCTGCAATGACACAGCAGCTACCGATCCTTACAGATGTTACATCTTCCAATTGTTCCAAAATAAACATCAATTTTGCAAAGCTATGCACTTTGGACTCTACAAAAAGCTTGACTACACGAAATATTATATGCTACTGATTTCTTTTGTTCACGTCAGGGGATGAAGCTTCACTTTTTATTTGTTTTTTATCAGGCAAGGATGCTTGCACTTGAGTTTTTCCATCACCAGAGGGAGTTGTCTTTTCCTGAGCACTAGGAGTTCCTGGCTTGGTTGTTCCAGATTCTTTCTTGACAGCATTGCTAGCTGGTCTCTCTGCAACGTCGCCTGGTTGTTTTTTGGACTCGACCACAATTTCCTTAAGAGTCTCCTCCAACTTATCTAGTCTTGCTTTCACCTCAGAAATTTGTGGATCAGTCACTTGTTTTTCCTCCTCAGCTATCCTTTCCAGTTCTTTAGCTTTTGCTTCTTCTTCAGCTTTCTTTTTCACTTCTGCTTCCTGATTAGAATTTGTTGAACATTGTCAATAAAGACTACTACTAGCAAAAACAATGGAAGTAAGCAAGAAGCTTTGATATTTCAAGCGAGGCACATTGGTAATGTTATTAGAAGAGTGCTCTCTAATTTTACAGTTAAAGAATTTAACTTCCAAAGAAGATGCATACCTGAGGAAAAAATGAAGCATATAGTCAATTTTCAGAAATACATAATAGACAGAATTTACCTAGACAGACAAGAAATTTTGAAAAGACTACGGCTTTTAGTTTAATGACCAAATTTTCTGACATATTACCATATTACTCTATTCAATTGATAAAATTTGAGATAAGATTCATAGCTGAAATTGTAATCTCACATAAAACACAAAGCCTTCCGAAAGTATACCATTTCACATCCCAAAAGTACATTTTTTAAAAAAACTTAGCAGCACAATTTAACTTCTATCACTCATACTATGCTGAAACAAGTATGTTTCTAGACGTCGCTACAACTTCCTCAGTTCCTGAAAGTTAAAGCTGATGTATATGCAAAGGCACACTATTCGAATCTCTTCCTGCTTTTATGCATTATAGAGTCCTAGGTACCAAGGAGTAGATATGTGTATTGCTAGCTTATGACATATGAGACTAAGCCTTTTATTTTTGTCACCAAACGTTTGCTATCCCTCTCTTTTAGTTTCACACAGAGAATTGGGGACAGCAGTCGCAACACTACCATAAAATTGCAAGAAACAGTCTGATGTTTATACTTAAAAAGGACAACTATTGCATTATTTTCTTTACTGAAAGGACTTCAATTGATTTACAGCCAAGAACGGTGTATTTAGTATTCTCATTCTTATACTATTGTTACCCAACAATCTATACACGTTCCTATTTTCTTTTTACACTAAACAACAACTAAGCCTCAGTCTCAAACAAGTTGGGATTCGTTTAATGAATCCTCACTGACCACATCTCCATTTATATTCATCTCAGGCCAAAATTATACAGAATGAAAATAAAAATAAGAAGTACTAGAAGCTCTCCATATTTATTACCCCCTTTCTATTAATACCATGTTGTGGGAAAAAATTGTGTCCGATACGATCTTCTTTTCTTAGGAAAAATGTCTCTCCTATAACATTTAAAGAAGTTCCGTATTGAGGTTTAAACCAACTAAACATCTTTATTTCCTGCTAAATATATTTTAAATTCAAATTACTTCATAATGAAAAAGCGTCTCATGCCATCAAGGATAAACAAAGATGTGGCATAAGTACAACTTTGGATAGTATAAAAGTGACTTTTTACACACCGAGCCATGCCAGCGCTCAGTGTATTGGGTTCAAAAGCACCCGTTGCTGTCCCGTTTTGGGTTTTATATTGTTCTGGGAGAAAAATTGCCATTGACTTTCATTTAGTAACATGTTAACACGTAACTTAATGCATTCCATCTAAAAGCTGACTCTTGCAGACATTCCTCATTGAACACTTAGAAAAGCCTGCAGTATCTTTTTACTCGAGCACAAATATCCCATGAAGACTCTTGTAAAGAAAATATTCCACAAAGACATTGTGTAAATGAGAAGTGACCTTAATAAATGGAAATCTGCCACTAGCAAACAGCCACAATCATTTTTAAGATGGAACAATCAAAGAAGGAGAAGTTGCATTACCGCCTCCATTCTTCTCATTTCATAGCGAGCATACTGAGCAACCAAATATACAGCTGTACAAGAAATGGTGTTTCAGACAGAATCAACAGATGAAGGGTACTTCAAACATGAAATTAAAATTTAATAAACATGAAAATAGAGGTACCCAGAGAAGGCAAGCAGGCAAAGAAGAATTGTACCATATGAAAATCAAGCCTGATCATGAAAGAAGAGGAAAAAATGTCAAACAACTGAAATAAGGAGGGTATTATAAGTGTGTTTGTGATTCAATATTAACAACCCAGAAGGATGTAGACCACAGATAAGAAGCAAGACCAATATATAGACATATTTGTATTCAGAGTTCAACAGGAAATTTCCATGAGAACCAGACAAAATTCATTTGATGCAACTTAAAGGTTGACGAATAGGAGGCAGGTCCTAATTACAAGGGCATGGAGAATAAGTGAACTGAATTATGCATATGAGCAGTTTGTGTAAACGAACATAAAAGAACAGGAAAATTTAGAATTCAAAACTTTGTATCCTTGGACTCTGTTTTCTCTAAAGGATGTGCATGTAATCTGCAGTAGATAAGTATTCAAAATTACATATTTTAAATACTAGCAGCAATTTAAGAACCTGCAACCAAATTGTGGCAAAAGTAGCTCAGGCTTATAATGAATTACAAAAACACACAACAGAAAGGACCACTAGCAGCATATCACAACCCTCAAACCATTCTATCTTACTTTACGACATTCTTCATCACTAGGTGCTAAAGTGTATTGCATTGGCTAAGGGTTTGGGCTATTGCTCCTTATATGGTCTTAGCCGATCCGCAAGTCTAACTGTCCAAGGTTCATTTCCTTAATGCGGTAGCGGAGCCACACCCATCCCTAATCTTGATTTACCGTGTGTTGGACTCCCATGCTATACATGGTTCACACTCCAGATGTCTAGCTCGGAGTGTGGAGGATATGTTAGTTTCTTACATCGGTTGAGGAGCTAGCTTCTTGGGTTTAGCTTAGCCCGAGGTCCATTTTCTTCACACTAGGCCATCCAAAAAAATATAACATTCAAAATCTCAAAACTACTTTCCAATGAGCATCTAAGCACCACTTATAGTCATACACATAAATGGAGAAACCAAGAACACAAAGTGTTTGATAAAATGCCGTTGAGAAAAGTACCCGAATTGCTTCTTCTTGGGGGGGTCAGTAAAAAGCATCTTAGCAGCAGTCATGAAGTCAAGATTCTCCAACTGCTTATACGCATCGTGGCGACTTGTTAAAGAAACAGATTTTTCAACTTCCTTATTAATATTATTTTTATTATTACTATTCACCTTGCCGCCGTTGTTGCTGTTGCAAAGTGATCTTGTCTGAAATCGCCTAGACAGACGGAACAAAGTGCTTCTTGTACCCCTAAACATCACACCAACATTTCTCCGACCAAATATGGCGGCGCCACGGAGGCTAGAGAAACTGATCTTCTTTTGAAAAAATGAACCGGAATTTGAACCGGTTCGTTTACTGTTATTTGGTTCGCGGTAGGTCCGATTCCAAGTTCCGCTAATATTTCTCGTTTTCTTTTTTTTTAATTTGGAATTATTTAAATGGACATACTGACATAAAAAAAAAAATTGTTTTATTTTCTACATAATCACAGTGTAAAATTCTCGTAAGGTTAAAATAGAGTGAGGAAGAAAGGCAGTTGACTTAATTAAGATAAAAAGGTAAAAGTACTTTTTAGGGTGAATCTTTATTTTTCCTTTTGCATAGTCTCTAATCTCAATCTAGAGCACGTTGGCTCAAAAAGTACTGTTTATATTGAAAAAGCAAATACAAAATTGACACAAGTTTTAGGAGATTTCAATATGTATAGTAGACTGTAGTACAGTAACAACTAACAACGACGAAATAGAGAAAAATAATGAATAAGTACTGTCTCTTTATTAGAGACTTTATGTAGCCCACATATGGTAATTAAATATATTTATCTGTCTCCAAAACAAGAAAATAATTATTTATGCTTATGTATACGGTAATTTCATACATGTAATGAATTTTTTTAAGTATGAATTCATGAGAAATTCGGCATCCTGCTTGAAAGGAGTTAAAATCTCAAATGGTCACTCAACTTTGGGAAATTAACCACCATAGTCACTTAACTTTGGTTGGTTCCAAAATGGTCACTCAACTTAGGAAAAATATTTTTAGAAATAATTCTTGCCAGTTTTTGCACCGTCACCCACCGGAAATCTGACGTGGCTTTTTAAAATATTTTTATATAATCGTAGGTCCCACTTTCTTTGCCATGTAGGACTTTTTTAATACTTACTTACTAGTTTTTTGACAAGTACAATGCACGTGTATTCCTAATAATTGGTACAAAAATTATAAATATATGCAATAAGTGTGTATCGTTGCTAGTAATTAAAGAAAAAAATGTAACTTCACAGTACTAATATATCGAATCCTTTCCGTTTGATATTTTTTGTTATCGTAATATATAATCATACTAAATATTACTATTATACGAATGCCAGTAATTAATATTTGAATGATTATAATTATGCAAATTTTAAAATATATCAAGTTCGAAGGCCATATATTATTTTGTACTCCTAATTCCTAGTGCATACTAACAATTTGCCATTAGCACAAAAAAATAAAAACCAAGAAAAGGTATTGATATCAAGCTAAATACTTGATATTATAAAACTTGCATGATCAAAATTGTTCAAATATTAATTACTGGCATTCGTACAATAGTAATGTTTAATTAGTATGATTATGTATTGCAAAAATAAAAAATATCAATTGTAAAGGATTCGATATATTAGTACTTTTAATTTATATTTTTTTTTTAATTTACTAGCAATTATACACGCTTATTACTAAATAATTATAATTTTTATACTAGTTATTAGGAATACACGTGCATTACACTTGTTAGAAAACTAGTACGTAAGTAACTTTTAAAAAAGTCCTCAATGGCAAGGAAAGTGGGACCTACGGTTATATAAAAATATTTTATAAAGCCACGTCAGATTTTCGTTGGGTGACGGTGCAAAAACCGGCAAGAATTACTTTTGGAGATATTTTTCCTAAGTTGATTGACCTTTTTGGGACCAACCAAAGCAAAGTGACTTTGGTGGTTAATTTCCCAAAGTTGAGTGACCATTTGAGATTTTAACCCTGCTTGAAAGACCTCTACAAAACAGGAGGCGGATAGAGAGGGGATGGTGCGGGTTCAGTGAAACTCAGTAGATTTGGCACAGACAGTGTATTTCTGTTAAAAAATCACTAAATATATATATAAATTATGTCGAGAACCCAGTAACTAACACAAGAAACCGTTATTAAAAAATTTAGAACCTATAAAGTTCAAATTTTGGATCCGCCTTTGCTACACAAGGCGGTTTCATCAACATATAAACAACTAAAACTGAAGATGCGTTCTTGTTTAATATTTCGTTGTGACAGCTTTGTTTTTATGTTTGATGTAACAAGCCCTATTTATCATTTAATGACCTAATACATAAAAAGATCTCGTAAACTTGCATGGTATAGAAGTTAAACTCAATTTTAATTACTCAATAATATATACGAATAAGGGATTATTAAAAAATAGAAATCAAGTAAAAGGGTCACTACACCATACTTTGTTTATACTAAGGGTAGCGTAAGCTTTCTTTAGTTTCTTAAACCAGAATGATTGAAGATAAAGGGTCCATAAACATTCCATATCAGTAATCTAATCCTCCCATTAGTTTGCCTTTGTTTTTCCGCACCCGATGCCCTTGTTAACCGCTTTAGGTGTTGGCTAATTTATATTTGCGAGGTAATCCCACGGGTTAGAACGGGAGCCTTTTCTACCAAATGCGACTTCATTTTAATATTTGGACGTATAATCTCTAATTAATAACTATCGGTTCACATAATTTTGGTGGTCCTCCCATTATTTTACTGAGAAAGAGAAAATGCCAATATTATAAGCAACAAATTCCAGCACTTACCACTGGATATCATAATGACTGTACGTTACTTTCTCCCAAAAAAATAGAATTTTCAAATTTTAAAAAAACTGGATCACCCCACAGCTCAGATTCCAAAGTTTCCAACCTATCTTACTACTTTCCCTTAATTCCCTCTCAAATATATAAAGCCACTTTTCCACTGCTCTTTCCATTTTATATACAACAAACAAACAAACAAACACCCTTCACCAAAACTACACGGCGCGGCACATACCTGAATTTAACTATTAAAATTCAGTCTTTACACTATAATGTGTGTGCTTGTTCCTTT